>JAVIAB010000026.1:27780378-27960378 GCA_032433765.1 Megaustenia siamemsis | reverse complement strand
GAGAGAGTTAAAGGCCGAAAGGATTTGTAAAAGGGCATAATCGCCTACGTCACAGGGTATGCATATTATGATGATGATACTAACACCAAACCATATCGTCTCATCGACTCTGCAAGACTATTGAGCAAGGAAAGAAGAGAAAGACGATTAAGAGGCATAAGATGACTTAAATAAGAACAAATTATAAGAAAAAATAATAGATCGTATTACAACCCCGCATTGAACATGCAGGAATATCACCTTCAGGTGAAACACGCAGAACACCTTTGAGAATGCCAGAAGTGCAAAAAATGATATATCCTTATAACGAACACACTCTTGTTTTCACATCAAGCGAGGCATTATAATGGATGCAGGCATTATTTTGTCATTTAATGTCTGGTGGCTTTCTTTCCATGTTATGTTTTTTTGGCAACAAATTTGAGATTTTTGGCCTGAAAATGCAAATAAAATGCAGGATAAATTACTGAATACAAAAAGAAACCAAAAAAACTTCGCAGCACTAACCTTGGCTGTGAGTTTGAAACAATGCAAAACATGAGGTGTGGATTTATAATTTAGTTACGTAAGCAAAATTCCACAAAGATGTGAGTTTTTGGGGAACGCGTTGGGTGGAGAGATATGAGGAATTATTTTTGTGTTTGTTTTTAGGTTTAAGGTTTGCTCCACGCCTTGTTAAGCGTATAGGGGGGAATATGGCGTTATGGGCTATATTTTTTACGTGAACACGGCGAACATATCTTTGGGTGAGGAGATCCGTATATTTACCATCAGCATGTGCCATAATGACTGGCGTAGGCGATCATGTCCTTCCACAATTTCTATCCACAGCGGATCGTATCAGTTCTGTTGTTGACTGTTTACAGTGCCAGGACACCAAGTTGTTAGATGAGGAGAGGGGGGAGAAGAAGAAGATGAAGATGAATTAGGGAGAAGAAGAGAAAAGAAGATGAATTGGGACAAGAAGAGAAAAAGAAGATGAATTAGGGACAAGAAGAGAAAAAGAAGATGAATTAGGGACAATAAGAGGAAAAAGAAGATGAATTAGGGACAATAAGAGGAAAAAGAAGATGAATTAGGGACAAGAAGAGAAAAAAAAAGAAAATGAATTAGGGACAAGAAGGAGAAAAGTTAAGTTACAAAAAGAGGAAGAAAAAAATTAAGAAAAGTAGAAAAAGAAAATTAGGAAGAAAGAGAAGAACATTCAGTTGCAATTTGCAAACAATAAAATAACTGCTAAAAATGTAAATTCTTTAAATCAAGTGATATTTTTCAGGAACATCTTCGCTCTTTGTCGTCCGCGATCTCACTTTCCTTGTATTTTGCCAGTTGTAACCAAATATTTTAACATGCCTCTTCTCATGATGTGCCCGAAAAATGTCGATTCTTTCTGATGTTTTTTGTAGCAGCTCTCTTTTAGTGTTGGTTTTGTTTGAGAATTTTCTCGTTGGCCTTTTTAGCTCTCCACAGGAACTCTCGACATTCTTCTGTTTCCATCTCACTGGCCTCTAACTGCCTTTTCATTTGTTTATTTCCTGTCAAGAGATCAAAATTGGATCTATATATCACTGATTAACTCTTTCTCTCTTATTTATATTGCCTTAGACTTCTTGAACACATAAAAAAAAAATTTCTTTAATGCTACTTTAAATAATAAATTATTGTAAATCATCATCAAGTACCGGGCCTAGTGGCGTAGGTGATCATGTCTCTCCACAACTTTCGATCTCGGCAGCTATTTATCATTTCTGTTGTTGACCTTCTGCCAAGCCATTCTCTTAAGCTGTCTGTTATTTTTTCTCTTTGCTTCCCTCTATCTCTTCGTCCCTCAATGTTTCCAGTTGTTACAATATATTCCAGTTGTTCTCTTCTCATTATATGGCCAAAAAATGATGATTGTCTCTTCCTAACATTGGAAATGAGCTCTCTTTTTGCTTTGACCTCTCTCAGAACATCTTCATTACTCTTCTTAGCTGTCCTTTATATTCTCAACATTCTTCTGTAAAACCACATTTCTACAGACTCCAGTGATTTTCTTGTCTGTTGTCCTATTGTCCATGACTCGTATCCGTATGTTAAGACTGGCTCTACGTAACATTTAAGAACTCTTTTTCTTGTTTCTATTGTCAAAAATGGATTGCATAGTATCTTCCTCATTTTTTGGAAAGCTGCTTTTGCCTCAGCCATTCTGCATCTCACCTCTTTTGTACATCTTCCGTCTGAGGTTAACAAAGTTCCCAAATATTTAAATTCATTTACCTGTTCTAATAGTGTTCCACTTGTCTTTATTTTGCACTGAGGTGATGTCTTTTTCTTTGTTGTTACCATTACCTCTGTCTTTTTGCTATTAAGGCTGAGCCCTTTATTTTTGCTTTCCTTCACTATAATGTCCAATATTTCTTGTAACTCATTTTCACTCTTAGCGATTAATACTGTATCATCAGCATACCTTAGATTATTTATGTTGTTACCTCCAATTGTTGTATATATATATATGGTTCTTTTCGTCTTATCAGACTGTTTAGTGGATGCTATTGTACATTTTATTTTAGGTTTTGTTTTTGTCGAACAGCTTCTCTTGTGGCTGATGTAACCAATGCTTGACAAACACATTTGGCCACATCATTAACAACCTAAACAGAAGAGACCAAACCACCATCTTCAAACTGAGAACCCGTCATGTACCACTGAACAACCACATCAATAGAATAATGGTTCCCTAGACCGGCCGTGCGCAAATCTTACGGTCTGTTGTTTGATGTGCGACGGGGAAAATTTGACGCCTGACTGTGTGTCTATATATTCGGAATTGGAGTCATCAACGATGGCCTAACATCATCAAGTGCTACGACGATCATCATTTCCGGGAGGACGCGAACTTCCTTGATATATGGTGGATAGGCGGCAGGAACCATTGAAGGCTATGTCTGAAAAGTGTTCCTTCTTGCAGTTTCCAATTCCGGCTTGTCGCTGGATCTACTGAGTTAAGTGTTCTGTGCACACCGTGAGCTGTGTGTCTCATCCGTTTTGATCCTGCTTCGATATCCCGCTTGTTTACAATGAATGATGATGTCGTATGACAGGGAACAGTTGGCTGTGTTCACTTTCTGCGCGGTTTCGCCTTATGTCTTTTGGCGTGTGCTGAGACTGCTACGATTGGGACTACAGTTACTTTTCTCTGTTTGGGACATGAGTTAGTAATTCGGATGATTCCACTGACACGGGCGGTTGAGAAATTATGGATTTTGATTCGTTTGCAGTGATACCGGGGCCTTCCATAACCAATAACCAATAATTAATAGAATACAAGGAAACCAAACTCCAGCATGTCCACTCTGTGAACACCCACATGAAACTGTAGAATATCACCTTTTTGACTGTCCAAACTTCACTGACATCAGAGAAGTGATATTTCTCAAAGATCTTATAAATGGAACACATTTTACTGAAATACAAGTATAGCAGTAGCAAAGTAAAGAGCCCCCCGTCACGCCAAGTTGTGGGAACATGGTGTCACTGACCATAATTGTTATATACTTTCGGCACATAAATTTTGAGAATAATGTGGTCGGTATTACGCCCGTGTCGCAAAAATCAGGTACCCATTTAAGGCTGTGTGAAGCCGGTAGCCATCGGTAAGGATCGAACCCGGCCTCTTGTTCTTTGTAGTCCAGTTCACTAACCACTGAGCTTTCGAGGTTACCACTACAAGTATAACATTATCTTTGTTATTTCGTCGTCCGACTTGTCTTGACTGTGAGTACCAAGTTGCTAACTTAGTTGTTAGTTTTTGACAGTGAGCTATCTCATGAGGAGATTACTCTCGTAATACATCACATTACGATTAGTTCATTTAATGGAATTCTTCTTATACCTTTTAGCTTCCTGTGGAGCATAGGTCTTCAACAAACACTTTCAACTCCCTGTGGAGAACAGGTCTTCAACAAATACTTTCAACTCCCTGTGGAGCATAGGTCTTCAACAAACACTTTCAACTCCCTGTGGAGTATAGGTCTTCAACAAACACTTTCAGCTCCCTGAGGAGTATAGGTCTCCAACAAACACTTTCAGCTCCCTGAGGAGTATAGGTCTTCAACAAACACTTTCAACTCCCTGTGGAGTATAGGTCTTCAACAAACACTTTCAGCTCCCTGTGGAGCATATGTCTTCAACAAACACTTTCAGCTCCCTGTGGAGAACAGGTCTTCAACAAATACTTTCAACTCCCTGTGGAGTATAGGTCTTCAACAAACACTTTCAACTCCCTGTGGAGAACAGGTCTTCAACAAATACTTTCAACTCCCTGTGGAGTATAGGTCTTCAACAAACACTTTCAACTCCCTGTGGAGTATAGGTCTTCAACAAACACTTTCAACTCCCTGTGGAGTATAGGTCTTCAACAAACACTTTCAACTCCCTGTGGAGTATAGGTCTTCAACAAACACTTTCAGCTCCCTGTGGAGCATATGTCTTCAACAAACACTTTCAACTCCCTGTGGAGCATAGGTCTTCAACAAACACTTTCAACTCCCTGTGGAGCATAGGTCTTCAACAAATACTTTCAACTCCCTGTGGAGCACAGGTCTTCAACAAATACTTTCAACTCCCTGTGGAGTATAGGTCTTCAACAAACACTTTCAACTCCCTGTGGAGCACAGGTCTTCAACAAATACTTTCAACTCCCTGTGGAGTATAGGTCTTCAACAAACACTTTCAGCTCCCTGTGGAGCATAGATCTTCAACAAACACTTTCAACTCCCTGTGGAGCATAGGTCTTCAACAAACACTTTCAGCTCCCTGTGCAGCATATGTCTTCAACAAACACTTTCAACTCCCTGTGGAGCATAGGTCTTCAACAAACACTTTCAGCTCCCTGTGCAGCATATGTCTTCAACAAACACTTTCAACTCCCTGTGGAGCATAGGTCTTCAACAAACACTTTCAACTCCCTGTGGAGCATAGGTCTTCAACAAACACTTTCAGCTCCTGTGCAGCATATGTCTTCAACAAACACTTTCAACTCCCTGTGGAGCATAGGTCTTCAACAAACACTTTCAACTCCCTGTGGAGCATAGGTCTTCAACAAACACTTTCAACTCCCTGTGGAGTATAGGTCTTCAACAAACACTTTCAGCTCCCTGAGGAGTATAGGTCTTCAACAAACACTTTCAGCTCCCTGTGGAGCATAGGTCTTCAACAAACACTTTCAACTCCCTGTGGAGTATAGGTCTTCAACAAACACTTTCAGCTCCCTGTGGAGCATAGGTCTTCAACAAACACTTTCAACTCCCTGTGGAGTATAGGTCTTCAACAAACACTTTCAGCTCCCTGAGGAGTATATGTCTTCAACAAACACTTTCAACTCCCTGTGGAGCATAGGTCTTCAACAAACACTTTCAGCTCCCTGTGCAGCATATGTCTTCAACAAACACTTTCAACTCCCTGTGGAGCATAGGTCTTCAACAAACACTTTCAACTCCCTGTGGAGCATAGGTCTTCAACAAACACTTTCAGCTCCCTGTGCAGCATATGTCTTCAACAAACACTTTCAACTCCCTGTGGAGCATAGGTCTTCAACAAACACTTTCAACTCCCTGTGGAGCATAGGTCTTCAACAAACACTTTCAACTCCCTGTGGAGTATAGGTCTTCAACAAACACTTTCAGCTCCCTGAGGAGTATAGGTCTTCAACAAACACTTTCAGCTCCCTGTGGAGCATAGGTCTTCAACAAACACTTTCAACTCCCTGTGGAGTATAGGTCTTCAACAAACACTTTCAGCTCCCTGTGGAGCATAGGTCTTCAACAAACACTTTCAACTCCCTGTGGAGTATAGGTCTTCAACAAACACTTTCAGCTCCCTGAGGAGTATAGGTCTTCAACAAACACTTTCAGCTCCCTGTGGAGCATAGGTCTTCAACAAACACTTTCAGCTCCCTGTGGAGCATAGGTCTTCAACAAACACTTTCAGCTCCCTGTGGAGCATAGGTCCTCAATAAACACTTTTCATACCGTTCTGTTTCTTGCCATTCTTTTAAGATCAATCCATGTCTTCCCATCATCCTCATCTCCGTTTCCATCTGTCTTTTCCAAGAATTCCTTGATCTGCCTCTTTGTCTTTTTCCCTGGGGATTCCAAAAAAGGGCCTGTTGTGTAATACTCTCAGTTGGCTTCCGCAGTGTGTGTCCTATTTAGCGCCATCGTCTTCGCTGTATCTCTTTATCCACTGGTATTCAATCGAATTGATAACTCACAATGTTTTGAACAAGATCTACATCAGTCTTTATTCTCATGTCTACAAGTCTGGACATAACAAATCACACAGCAATGGAATCATATCTCTGCTATACTAAATTAGGATTAAATACCAGTGGATAAAGAGATACAGCTAAGACGATGGCGATGGATAGGACACACACTACGGAAGCCAACTGAGAGTATTACACAACAGGCCCTTTTTTTGGAATCCCCAGGGGAAAAGACAAAGAGGAAGACCAAGGAATTCTTGGAGAAGACAGATTGAAGCAGAGATGAAGATGATGGGGAAGACATGGAATGATCTTAAAAGAATTGCAGAAAACAGAACGACTTGGAAAGTGTTTGTTGAAGACCTATGCTCCACTGGGAGATAAAAGGTAGAAGAAGAAGACTAAATTAGAATTGTGTGGGTCCGCTTAAACAATTGACGGTGCATATGCGGTCTCACCGTGAACGTGTCATATCTAACTTCTCTGGGTGTCATTATGTTCTATCATATATAACGTGACACTTGTTTGTACAACTCAATTATCAATATCCTTAGTAATTCTGTAGACAGCTCTTCTCTGGTTTAAAATAACTCCATGGTTCTGGAATTCACTGATAACTTCTATTATATCTCCTCCTGACTCCATTACTATTCTAATGGCTCTAGAAATCTGCTGATAACCTCTACATCTAAACTCACTAACTCACTAACTATCTACACTCCTATGCATTGAGGCAGGTTTCTAAATCCGTCTGACATTAAGCTTTCCTGGCAAGTCCCACACGCTTTGAAGGAATAAATCGAAAGTGTCATAGATAGTCTCTGCTTGGTGTTGTGGTTATGGAAGGCCCCGGTATCACTACAAAGGAATTAAAATCCATAATTTCTCAACCGCCCGTACCAGTGGAATCATCCGAATAATTGGCGTATTTGTTGCTAGCTAGGTTCCTATTTCTTGGGGATTCTTTAGTGACCAGATTCCCTTTTCAACCTTTAGACTCCCCTGTCTCTCTCAATATATACATTCATATTCCAAGTCTTAAAACAACTAAAAATTAAAAGAGAACTACTAAACACAATTCAAACAAGACAAATGCGATGATTTTTGGGCCATGTTAAAAGACACAACAGCCTACTAAAAGAAATCCTGGAAGGGGAAAATACAAGGTAAAAGATGCAGACCAAGACTAACATGGACGAGTAACATCAAAAGATGGACAAATCAGCCTTTGACAACTTGCACCATCAAAGCAAGAGACAGAGTAGAATGGCGCTCCATGGTAGCCGAACTTCGATGCGCGGAGATGGCACTCGATGATGATGATGATTCCAAGTCCGGCTTGTTGCAGGAGCTACTGAGTTAGGTGCTCTGTGCACACCGTGAGCTGTGTGTTTCATCCGTTTTGATCATGTTTCGATATTCCAATTGTTTACGATGAATGATGATATCGTATGACATGGAACAGTTGGCTGTGTTCATTTTCTGTGTGGTTTCGCCTTATGTCTTTTGGCGTGTGCTGGGACTGCTATTGTGGCGTCTATAGCTACCTTTCTTTGTTTGTGAGATGAGTTTGAAATTCGGATGATTCCACTGGCACGGGCGGTTGAGCAATTATGGATTTTTAATTCATTTGCAGTGATACCGGGGGCTTCCATAACAATAACCATAACAACATATACTTGTCCTACCCATTCTTCCTCTCTTCTCTTAAGGAATGAAGAACCCACTTAGCGATGTCCTCTTTGTTAAGACTAAGGCCACTCTCAGTGCCAGAGCTCCGAGCGAACTTATCGGCTGTTTCATTGCCACGTACACCAGCGTCCCATGGGCAGTACAGCCAGGTTAAAGCGTTCACTGTAGAGCCATCCAAGAGCTGCATCCACTCTTGCCGCAGACACTGTCTGTCAATCTTCTGTAGCATACTTTGCGAGTCAGTCACCAAGACTGCGTGATCCACGTTCTGTGTAACCAACCATGAGAGTCAGTCACCAAGACTGTGTGATCCACGTTCTGTGTAACCAACCATGAGAGTCAGTCACCAAGACTGTGTGATCCACGTTCTGTGTAACCAACCATGAGAGTCAGTCACCAAGACTGCGTGATTCACGTTCTGTGTAACCAACCATGTTATCGCCACCGTTACTGCTTCTATCTCCATTCTCATGCTAGACACCATAATGCTACACTTGCTAGATTCCCTAGCCACTTCTCTGCCATATTGGTATGCCAAAAGGAACCTAATAAGGTAGTGGCAAATAGAAGTGTTGACTTTCAGTTATTGATTTATTTGCGGGTCATCATCATTGCACTCCGATCATGTCCATAGGTGCTCAGATCCTCCCCTCATCAAGTCCCGCAGTGTCCAGCGACTGATGACTCCAGTTCTGTGTTGGTTGATAAGTCTTCTTACGCGGCCACTAAGTTTTTCGTTTCTGGCTGTGCCCATCTTAACTCCCATCTCTTTCAACCGAAGGAGTGACGTGGACTCATGGTTGTCGAAGTCCTGTGCTCTTCCCACATTTCGGAGGACATTGATGACCTACGTCCGATCCATTGGCTGACCGTCTTCACTGACAGCACAGCTAGCCAACCTGTCCACTCTTTCATTTCCCCGTACTCCCGCATGTTCAGGGACGTAAACAAAGATGACCTTACGTATTTTTGACTTCTACAACGACTCTACCCATCGCATGCGTACAGAGCCCGCCTCCACTTTTCCCATCATGCTCGTCGAATCACTCAGTATGCGTGGGTGTAGTCTTGTGACTAACCAGATGAATTCCCTGGTCACTGCCATCAACTCTCTCGTCATACTACTCGTGGTCATGACGTATACACCACTGTCTTCCTTGACTATCCTGCCTGCCGAGTGTGCTGTAAATGCCCATGCACTCCTTTTGTGTCGTAATACAGATCGGTCTGTATAGATGACTGCATCTTTCTCATCGGTGTTATCCCAGGTGAGATCGTTCACTTGTTCAACAATAACAACGCCATGACCTATTTTACGAAGACCCAGTGAAGTCACCAACACAAGACTAACAATTGGAAAGTTTCTTCTCTTAATGAAAAAAAAAAGGAAAAGTGGAACCAAAATCCCTAACCAGTAGTCCAAAGAGGCATAACATCTGGTATGACTCCACGCGGGAAACATAAAATACCAGAACTTAGCGAGGACATAATAGGAATCATGAAAAATGCACCCAAACAGACACAGAGAGAAAGCACATAGCAGAAAAAAACACACAAACGACAACTACCCACAGGACTCCTGGTCACATATATACACAGATGGCTCTGCTATAAATGCCACCAAATATGGAGGAGGAGGTGTGCTCTTGAGGCTGAGTAACCAGGACGAGATCACCAAGTCAATAGCTACTGGGAAATTCTCAAACAACTTTAAAGTAGAAACTGAAGCCCTCAAAGATGCTGCAAAACTGGCTATCCAACACAAAAATAACATGCACAAGAAATTGGTGATACTGACTGATGCACTGTCAGTCATGACAGCTCTAAAAACCCACAGGAACAGTGAGCTAGATGACTTGAGAACAACCCAAGACCAACTGTGCAATAACTTCCAGAGAGTGGTCATCCAGTGGATACCATCACACTGTGATATACACGGAAACGAACGCACAGACAAACTAGCTAAGGAGGGAGGGAGATTACCACAAGAGAACCATCTGGTCAGCTACGATGAAGCCAAATCTATCATAAAAGGCCAGTTCCATGAAAAATGGAAACAAAAACACCCAAAGTATAACGAGAGGGATGGATACCACCAACTATCAAGGAGGGATCAAGTCTTCATACTTCGCCTATGCACTGGCCACAATAGAATGAGAAGTCACATATTCACCAAATTCAAAATAGGTACAACCAGCCTATGTCACTGTACACTGGACAATATGACTACAAAACATGTTCTACAGGATTGCCCCCAGTACACAGACCTGAGAAGGACAATGTGGTCCACGCCCACCTCCCTGGAAGAGAAACTATATGGGGCAACCGAATCACTTAAACAGACAGCTGACTTCATGACAGAGTCCGGAATCCTAGTCTGAATGACGTCATGATCGTAGAAGAGGCAGAAGAAGAAGAAACAGGAGAAGAGGCAGAAGAAAAAAAGAAACAACAGAAGTATTTGGTGTGTTCATGAAATGTGCCTTCAAGCTGCAGCCGTTTTCTTCCTCTTCACCAGCGATAAGAAACACCGCTACACCTCTCTCAAATAGATTGAATGCAATTTACATTTTAATATAAACCATTTATTTACTTTATTTAATCTTTTTAATGCCTTATTTATTTATTTATTTATTTACCATTAATTTATGGTATTTGATTGAGTCTTTACCCTAAATTGTGTTGTCTAATACAATTCTTTGACATGTGCAGTACTTAAGGTCTAGGAACGGATTAGTCTACTTTCCATTATTTCTAATAGAAAAAAAATTATTCGGACCTCGAACAATTTAGAGTTCGAACGACCTCCTTGAACGAATTAAGCTCGAAGTACAATGCACCACTGCATTTTATCAAATATATCTTGGTGTGGTAGACCGGCCTGTGAGTTGACACTATACGGCCAAAGCATACATTCAAAACAGAGAGTGAGTTATGGAGATTGATGCTCGTTCAAAGTTCTATAGCTGAACCACAAGTGGTGACGCCTTCAGGAAAGCTCCGGATGAAAATCACTTTTTATTTTGTATTTTTATATTTATTCCCAGCCAACGAACTAGCCAAACAGCCAACCAATTAACCAACTAGCCAACCAATTAACCAACTAGCCAAACAGCCAACCAATTAACCAACTAGCCAAACAGCCAACCAATTAACCAACTAGCCAAACAGCCAACCAATTAACCAGCTAGCTAAACAGCCAACCAATTAACCAACTAGCCAACCAATTAACCAACTAGCCAAACAGCCAACCAATTAACCAACTAGCCAAACAGCCAACCAATTAACCAACTAGCCAAACAGCCAACCAATTAACCAACTAGCTAAACAGCCAACCAATTAACCAACTAGCCAAACAGCCAACCAATTAACCAACTAGCCAAACAGCCAACCAATTAACCAACTAGCCAAACAGCCAACCAATTAACCAACTAGCCAAACAGCCAACCAATTAACCAACTAGCCAAAACAGCCAACCAATTAACCAACTAGCCAAACAGCCAACCAATTAACCAACTAGCCAAACAGCCAACCAATTAACCAACTAGCCAAACAGCCAACCAATTAACCAACTAGCCAAACAGCCAACCAATTAACCAACTAGCCAAACAGCCAAACAATTAACCAACTAGCCAATTAAAATAAAAAACAAAAAAAAAATGATGATTTTTTCTTCCTAATATTGGAAATTAGCTCTCTTTTTGCCTCTGGCCTCTTTCAGAACATTTTCATTTCTTTTCTTAGCTGTCCATGGTATTCTCAATATTCTTCTGTAAAACCACATTTCTACAGACTCCAGTGTTTTTCTTGTCTGTTGTCCTATTGTCCATGATTCACAACCATATGTTAAGACTGGCTCTACAAAAACATTTAAGAACTCTTTTTCCTGTTTCTATTGTCAAAAATGGATTGCAAGTATCTTCCTCATTTTTTGGAAAGCTGCTTTTGCCTGAGCCATTCTGCATCTCACCTCTTTTGTACATCTACCATCTGAGGTTAACAAAGTTCCCAATTATTTAAATTCATTTACCTGTTTTAATATTGTTCCACTTGTCTTTATTGTGCATTGTAGTCAAGTCTTTTCCTTGTTGTTACCGTTACTTCTGTCATTTTGTTATTTAGGGCTTAATTTACAAATTGAGAAAAACCTCATAGTGACGTCATGGGACGCACCAAAATGGCAGCTTATTTATATTCGAGCCATGGACTAAGCAATGTTTACATTGAACACCACGATATCTGTTATTGCAGCGAGTTGGCAGATTTTTGAAAATGTATTCAAGTGTTTGAACATAAATGTTTGTTCACAGTTCGTTAGCCTTCGCTGTAGATAAAGTCTCGGGTATTCAATCAGAGTGGATCTGGCAGACTCTAATTGTGATGTTCTGTTTGTAACACACCTAACCTGACAGATGAGTTCATGTGAGGAGCTGGAATCCTACTCTGATTGGGTCCTGATCGCAGAGAGAGAGAGAGAGAGAGAGAGAGAGAGAGAGAGAGAGAGAGATAAAGTCTTTATTTGATTGCTTCGTTTGTGACTTTGGTAGCTAAGGACCTAACTTGTGCAAACGGATGGCATTGGCAAGAATCATTTTGAATCTATGAAGTGGGCTCATTTTGTGTTTAACTCAAAATCATATGTGCTTTTTAACCAAAGACATTTTTTGGGGGGACTCAAGGAAGATATCCCGATGGAAGAATAAATTGTACTATTAGTCCCATAAATGATTCGCTTCCAGAGGTTTATGATGTAAACAAAGCAGTTTTGTCATTGCAAGTGAATAATGTCCACACCTATAATTGGTCAGGATTGTGTAGCAGCAGCAGCTTTATAGCGAACACAGAAAACATCATAGGATTGTGCTGTTCTGAAACAGCTATGCCATGCTACCCTAGAATTGCCTTTAATTGGATTACTGTGACCACAAACCAGTCTCCATGTGTGTGCCACATATTTACACCCCAGAAAGAAATACTGAATATAACATCATATGCCGTCTGTGATATTAATGAGCACAAACCAGGAGCCTCCTGTATGATTTATACAACTATTGCACCAAGCACTTCATCAGCAGAGCCAGATCTATGGAATGTTAATCTGACATTGTTCGTGAATGATGTCCAAGTTAATGAGATATCAGAATCGTGTGGCAGCAGCCACAAAACGGGAACAGAGCACATCATCAAGTTCGGCTGCTATAAAGGAGACTTGCCTTGCTATTCCAGAATTGCCTAAAATGGGATCACTGTAGTTGAAAACTTCTCCTCTTGTGTAAACTACACATTCACATCCAAGAGTGAATCAGTGAAGGTCACAAAATCATATTCTCTCTGTGGTTTTACTAACTACAGGTCAGGTGGCTTCTGTTGGATTGGAAATGATAACTTACCACCACTGTGTGTCTATATGTTTGGAATTGGAGTCATCAACGATGGCCTAACATCATCAAGTGCTACGACGATCATCATTTTCGGGAGGACGCGAACTTCCTTGATATATGGTGGATAGGCGGCAGGAACCATTGAAGGCTATGTCTGAAAAGTGTTCCTTCTTGCAGTTTCCTCATATTCCAAGTCCGGCTTGTTGCAGGAGCTACTGAGTTAAGTGCTCTGTGCACACCGTGAGCTGTGTGTCTCATCCGTTTTGATCCTGCTTCGATATCCCGCTTGTTTACGATGAATGATGATATCGTATGACAGGGAACAGTTGGCTGTGTTCACTTTCTGCGCGGTTTCGCCTTATGTCTTTTGGCGTGTGCTGAGACTGCTACGATGGGGACTACAGTTACCTTTCTTTATTTGGGAGATGAGTTAGTAATTCGGATAATTCCACTAACACGGGCGGTTGAGCAATTATGGATTTTAATTGGTTTGCAGTGATACCGGGGCCTTCCATAACCGAGAAAAACCTGGCACATCCGCCGGACGTGAACTTTCAACTTGGGGACCAAAACAAGGAGACGACAGAATGGAAGGCCGCACATTTCTTGTGATATTCGTTATCCTAGAACTTGTTCATCTCCTGTTTGTTGACAGCGAAAGTATTAACGACGACAGAAACTTGAAGAAGTATTGGGACTACAATCAGGTAGTTTCGGAGTTTACAGAACTGAACAAACGATACCCGTCCTTTACAAAGGTTCACTATTTCGACTGTGATAGTAAATTTGGAGGCGATAGGGGGGACACTAGTAGGAAGAAGTCGTTGATTGCCCTTCAGATTTCTGATGATGTGGATCAAGATGTGAATGCAAGGAAACAAGAGGATCC
The DNA here is from genome assembly GCA_032433765.1 of Megaustenia siamemsis. Classification (NCBI taxonomy): domain Eukaryota; kingdom Metazoa; phylum Mollusca; class Gastropoda; order Stylommatophora; family Ariophantidae; genus Megaustenia; species Megaustenia siamemsis. The sequence goes on along the minus strand of JAVIAB010000026.1, from coordinate 27,946,169 downwards.
CATAATAAAATATGTGGGGGATCAGAATGCGATGGGTAATGGAACAATTGGACATGAAATTATTAAGTTTGTGAAGTATTTAGTTGAAAGTTATGAAGATGGTACAGATCCTGGTATGACTAAATTAGTTGAGTCTACGAATATTTTATGATTCCGTTCCTGTGCGATGATGGATTTAATGGGTTTATAGGCCATCACAAAGTTGATTGTGTAGTAGGTGCAAAGAGGGCTAGACCCAGAAGTTTAAACCGAAATAGGAATTTTCCTGGCAAGTATAGAAGACGAAGAAATGATGATGATGAAAATCAAAATGAGGAGGGTCACACAGACATGGAAACGATTATGGGGTGGATACAAAGTAATCCATTTGAGTTGGCAGCACATTTTCATGGTGGCAGTGTTGTTGATTCTTATCCATGTGATGATTTAACAGATGATTCAGTTGCTAGCAAGTACACACCAAGTCCTGATATTGATCTTTTTAAGTTGCTTGCTACAATATATTTCAACAGCGACAGAACTTTAGCCAGTGAAGAAAATTGTAAAGACTACTTTACTGACAATGGCATCATGGAAGAGCTTACTCCGTATAATGTATCTGGTAAGTATATTTTAAGCAATATTATCCTTTATTATAGTTAAGGAAAGCAAAAACAAAGGACCTAGGTTAAATAGTAAAAAGACAGGAAGTAATGGTAGCAACAAAGAAAAGGACTTCACTGCAATGCAGAATAAAGACAAGTGGAACAATATTAAAACAGGTAAATGAATTTAAATATTTGGGAACAATGTTAACCTCAGATGGAAGATGTACAACAGAGGTGAGATTCAGAATGGCTCCGACAAAAGCAGCTTTCCAAAAAATAAGGAAGATACTGTGCAATCCATTTTTGACAATAGAAACAAGAAAAAGAGTTCTTAAATGTTATGTAGAGCCAGCCTTAACATATGGATGTGTATCATGGACAACAGACAAGAAAATCACTGGATGTTGTAGAAATGTGGTTTTACAGAAGAATGTTGAGAGTACCATGGGCAGCTAAGAAGAGTAATGAAAACAATATGAAAGAGGTCAATGCAAAGAGAGAGCTAATTTCCAATATTAGGAAGAAACAATCATTTTTTGGCCATGTAATGAGAAGGGAACAGCTGAAATATATTGTGACAACTGGCGAAATTTAGGGACAAATAGATATAGGGAAGCAAAGAGAAAAGATACCAGAGTAAGATAATGGCTTGAAAGAAGGTCAACAACAGATGACTGCAGACAAATTAAAATCCATAATTGCTCAACCGCCCGTGCCAGTGGAATCATCCAAATTACTATCTCATCTCCAAACAAAGAACGGTAGATGTAGATTCCATCATAGCAGTCTCAGCACACGCCAAAAGACATAAGTTGAAACTGCACAGAAAATGAACACAGCTAACTGTTCCCTGTCATATGAAGTCATCATTCATCATAAAGATTCAGAATATCGAAACATGATCAAAATGGATGAAACTCACAGCTCACGGTGTGCACAGAGCACCTAACTCAGTAGCTCCTGCAACAAGCCAGACCTGGAATATGAGGAAACTGCAATAAGGAACACTTTCATTCATGTAATAAAATTATCAGCAGACAGCGCTCTTCAGAAAGCAAGACCAACCTGAAGCAATATGAAACAGAGAAATGGACAGACCTAGAGAATGGTGCATTAATGAAACAGCAGGCATTATAATAATTTACAATGAACACACCCTAGAGAATTAATCCAAGCACACCATTTTCTCTCTAAGGAGAATGGCTATAGAGGCAGAGAAAAGTAATGACAATGTAAAAAAAAGAAAGAGAAACAAGTGGTTTGGGTAACAGCTTTACATAGGTGAGAAACATAGGGGGGGGTGGGGGGCTGGTTAGTCTCGAGGCATGACGCTGGTCTCAAGACAGAGAGGTTGTGGGTTCACATCCCAGCTTCACCGGATGCGATGTTTATTTATGTATTCTCTCTGCGACTACCACCCCAGGTCTCAGCAGCGAGGCCCGGCTTGAAACGTCAATTACTCATCGATAGAAAAAATATGAGTACCTCTGAAGTCAGAGTTATCTGCCTGTGCGGCGAGGGACCCCTGTGCACATGGCTGCCAGGGAAAAATGTATTAACACGCAAAATTCAGTTCTTATTCTCTAGGGACTTCGTCAGAGGTAAAAAGCTGGCGAACGAAAAAAAAAAAGTTGAACAATGTTTTGACCAAGTAGGCCTTCAGCTGGAACAACAAACAACATCACAGCTGGAACAGCAAACAACATCACAGCTGGAACAGCAAACAACATCACAGCTGGAACAACAAACAACATCACAGCTGGAGCAACAAACAACATCACAGCTGGAGCAACAAACAACATCACAGCTGGAACAACAAACAACATCACAGCTGGAGCAACAAACAACATCACAGCTGGAACAACAAACAACATCACAGCTGGAACAACAAACAACATCACAGCTGGAGCAACAAACAACATCACAGCTGGAACAACAAACAACATCACAGCTGGAGCAACAAACAACATCACAGCTGGAACAACAAACAACATCACAGCTGGAACAACAAACAACATCACAGCTGGAACAACAAACAACATCACAGCTGGAGCAACAAACAACATCACAGCTGGAACAACAAACAACATCACAACTGGAACAACAAACAACATCACAAAAATATATAAGGATGTACACAGAAATCTAACTACATGGCGATAATACGCTAGATACATAAGAAAGGGGAAAAAAGGTAACTTCCCTGTGGTCCAGAGCATGGTAAACCACTGACTGAACTAAAATTGGTATGTAGGCTTGATTCCTTTACTCCACAGAAAAGTAATTATTTTTGTCAAATAATAAGCAGTATGAATAATTTGTCGCTTATTTCCACAGGTGGTACAGAGGACATCAATTTGTTACGCAGCAATTGTATAGACATAACAATCAAGCTATCTTGTTGCAAGCACCCTTCAGCACAGGAAGTGGGAGATAGTGGTGGATCCTTGGTGGCTTTTATGGAAATGGTGGGTTTTGTTATTAATTTTGAGATTTTTAAAATAAGTGTCCTAGCTTGGGGCAAGGCACCTAACAGCAACAGAGCTGGAAGCTGTCAGCGACTGATGGCTTGTGTCAGGGTCGGTGAACCAGAACCATCCAGATCCTACCCCCACCTCTTCGTTGTGCCTCTAGAAACAGACTAACAGTCTTCGTCTTCTGCGATCATGGCTCATTCAGACTGGGACTCGGAACTCTCTCATGAAGGCAGCTGTCTGTTTAAGTGATTTGGTTGCCCTGAAGAGTTTCTCTTCCAGGGAGGTGGGTGTGGACTACATTGTCCTCCTCAGGTCTGTGTACTGGGGGCAATCCTCTAGAACATGTTTTGTTGTCATGTTATCCAGGGTGTATTGGCTGGTAGTTCCTATTTTGAGTTTGGGGAACATGTGATTTCTCATTCTGTTGTGCCAGTGCATAGGCGAAGTGTTATGACTGGATCCTTCCTTGACAGTTGGAGGTATCCGTCCCTCTCGTTATACTTTGGGTGTTCTTGTTTCCATTTTTCGTGATACTGCCCTTTTGTGGTGGATGACTACCAGTCTAATCTCGGATCAAAGAGGGAAGGCAACCAATTACTCAAAAATGCTGTGCTGAAGTCGGATGTGTTGGGCCAAAAGGCACAAATATCACAGTTCTACTGCAAACCACAAGGCATCTATGCCCACTTAACCCTAGATTAAGATTCCTCTTCTTCTACCTTTCAGCTCCCTGTGGAGCATAGGTCTTCAACAAACACTTTCAGCTCCCTGTGGAGCATAGGTCTTCAACAAACACTTTCAGCTCCCTGTGGAGCATAGGTCTTCAACAAACACTTTCAGCTCCCTGTGGAGCATAGGTCTTCAACAAACACTTTCAGCTCCCTGTGGATCATAGGTCTTCAACAAACACTTTCAGCTCCCTGTGGAGCATAGGTCTTCAACAAACACTTTCAGCTCCCTGTGGAGCATAGGTCTTCAACAAACACTTTCAGCTCCCAGTGGAGCATAGGTCTTCAACAACCATTTTCCTAGTCGTTCTGTTTTTGCCATTCTTCTAAGATCATTCCATGTCTTCCCCATCATCTTCATCTCTGCTTGTATCTGTCTTCTCCAAGAATTCCTTGGTCTTCCTCTTTGTCATTTTCCCTGGGGATTCCCAAAAAGTCCCTGTTGTGTAATACTCTCAGTTGGCTTCCGCAGTGTGTGTCCTATCCAGCGCCATCATTTTCACTGTATATCTTTATCCACTGGTATTTAACTGCTACATTTCCATAATTCTATGTTAGTGATTTTGTCCTGCCATTTCCATCCTTTTATTCTGCGTAAGCATCCATTAATGAAAGTCTGTATCTTCATGATTGTCAATTTAGTTGTTCTCCATGTTTCACAGCCATATAACATGACTGACTTAAAATTTGAGTTAGATTCGTATACCGGCGTAAAAATTACAGCTTTAAAACAAATTCTTTAAAACTGTACAGATTGTCGTGATCAAACATTTCCCTCACCTGTGTGAAGTGAAAAAGTAATGTGCCCCCGTCACGCCAAGTGGCGTATAGGGAATATGGTGTTAGTGACCATAAATTTTACAGACCTTCGGCACATGATTTTTTGGGTAATGTGGTCGGTATTACGCCCGTGCCGCTTTACTTTCCCAGAAAAAATTTGGTACCCATTTAAGGCTGGCTGAACCCGGAAGCTGTCGGTTGGGATCGAACCCTACCTCTTGTCCTTTCTAGTCCAGTTCACTAACTACTGAGCTATCGCAGTTCCTTCCTGTGTACTTTCCTAATTACTACTTTCTGGTGACCCTTAGATTTGTTTCTATTGATGTAGGACACACACACACCCCCCTTTCCCCCCTATTTTGTGAGATATGATCGTGTATAATGCAAAAAAAAAAAAAAAAAAGCAAATTTTCAAGAAATTTGTTATTTTTCTTGTTTTGCTGTTGCAAGTGAGATTTCCTTTGCTGTTGGCTGGTGTCAATCAACCCTTTGTAATTCAGGAAACACAGCGAATGAATGCTATGAGATAGCTGAACACACTTGCGGACTTACAGCGACCGTACCAATAGATATATATAGATAATATTGTAACACGTCCGTTCCATGGGGTCAAACTCAGGTCATAAATATACCTATACCAGGAAATCAGATTCCCTGTGTATCACCTAGTGTAAACACACAGCTGTGTGTCAAAAGTTCTCAGAAAATACTATTTTTACAGCACCTAATGTTACATTTAAGTGGTAGTAATTTTACTACGGTGTCATAAACACGTCAGTCACAATCAATTAGGTATCATAATTAAGGGTTAATGTCCTTGTAAGGGTGGCTGATGAGAGGACTCTCCATTCCTCTTGTAGTCACTGGATAAACAACAAAATGAAAATGTCACACCCAAGGAAATAAATTACCAAAAATAAACTACATTTTACATGAAGCTTATCTTCCAACTTGTTAAACCCCATATAGTCACAATAGTTGTATGTTAGATCTGTGGCCACTCAAACAACACTGATAGAACAAGACAGACAAACAGGTCAAGGTAAAGTATAAGACTTGAATCAGCGTCTGAGCACGTGAGTTTTCACCCATATGTGCTCGACCGCCTATCCAGAAATGTTCGGAGACTTCTGGATAGTGTCGTTTCAAGCATCAAAACTCACGATGTGAGGCGGCATTTCTCACCTTCCATAAGTACTGCTACCCTGGTACCCATTTCTACCAGCGGCTGGGTCGACCGGGGGTTATATATTTTTTTGCAACCACGAGTACAACTCACACTGCTTCCAACGGGAATCGAACACAGGTTGTCTGAACGTCGGTAGCCCAGTCAGATGGTTTTCCCAACTAGGCCACCGAGGCCCCCCCCCCCCCCCCCAGACAAACAAGCAGAGAGGGAATCAAAAAACAATAATGTGCACCAGTAAGATTTACAGATAGCTAAACAGCAACTGATATGACAATCATGAAGATACAGACTTTCATTAATGGATGTTTATGCAGAATAAAAGGATGGAAATGGTAGGACAAAATCACTAACATAGAATTATGTAAATGTCAAATACCGGTGGGTAAAGAGATACAGCGAAAACAATAGGGCTGGATAGGACACACACTGTGAAAGCCAACTGAGAGTATTTTGCAACATGCCTTTTTTGGAATCCCCAGGGAAAAAGACAAAGAGGAAGACCAAGGAATTCTTGGAGAAGACAGATAGAAGCAGAGATGAAAATGATGGAGAAGACATGGAATGATCTTAAAAGAATCGCAAGAAACAGGACGGCTTGGAAAGTGTTTGTTGAAGACCTCTGCTCCACAGGGAACTGAAAGGAAGAAGAAACAGCAACTGAAAGTAGGAAACTGCCAAACAATTATATCATAAAAAAAGCACTGGAAAAGAAATTGTGCACTCACAGGCAAAGGCAGTTCCATAGCATTTGTTGTTGGGTGGTATAAATTTCAAACAAACAGATAAGTGACAAATCAAAACACGAATATGGGACAAGTTTTATAAGAAGAAGACGTTGGAAATACATTGGTCATGTGAGGGTGAATGAAGAAAGACTCCCCCATCAGGCATTCACGTGGAAACTACCTGGTAAAAGAAAACAATGTAGACCTAGAGAATCGCTACACAGAACAATTACCAGAGGAGGCCCAACTATGGGACTAAGGAACAACCAAGAACTAGCAGCAAGTCATCAATCGTGGAGAACAATGAGTTCCTCCCTTTGTTTGGCTTAAGAGGAACTCGCAAAATGAGATGTTAGTGACGTCATTGTATTAAGCCTCAGCCTCATGAGTCGGGGGGCCTCTTCCCTTCCTCGTTGTCTTTCCTTCACAGAGAATATCTGTGGTGCCAATTTTCAAAGGCTGGTTGGACACCAAGAGAACTGTAGGTGAAGAGAAAAATGTTGTCTCAACTGGCATTTCAATCTCAGACCATTAAGATTGGCTACCTCAACTGGCATTTAAATCTCAGACCATTAAGATTGGCTACCTCAACTGGCATTTAAATCTCAGACCATTAAGATTGGCTACCTCAACTGGCATTTAAATCTCAGACCATTAAGATTGGCTACCTCAACTGGCATTTCAATCTGAGACCATTAAGATTGGCTACCTCAACTGGCATTTAAATCTCAGACCATTAAGATTGGCTACCTCAACTGACATTTCAATCTCAGACCATTAAGATTGGCTACCTCAACTGGCATTTAAATCTCAGACCATTAAGATTGGCTACCTCAACTGGCATTTGAACCACAAACCATCAAGATTGGCTACCTCAACTGGCATTTCAATCTGAGACCATCAAGATTGGCTACCTCAACTGGCATTTCAATCTGAGACCATTAAGATTGGCTACCTCAACTGGCATTTAAATCTCAGACCATTAAGTTTGGCTACCTCAACTGGCATTTGAACCACAAACCATCAAGATTGGCTACCTCAAATGACATTTCAATCTCAGACCATCAAGATTGGCTACCTCAACTGGCATTTGAACCACAAACCATCAAGATTGGCTACCTAAAATGACATTTCAATCTCAGACCATCAAGATTGGCTACCTCAAATGACATTTCAATCTCAGACCATCAAGATTGGCTACCTCAAATGACATTTCAATCTCAGACCATCAAGATTGGCTACCTCAACTGGCATTTGAACCACAAACCATCAAGATTGGCTACCTCAACTGGCATTTGAACCACAAACCATCAAGATTGGCTACCTCAACTGGCATTTGAACCACAAACCATCAAGATTGGCTACCTCAAATGACATTTCAATCTCAGACCATCAAGATTGGCTACCTCAACTGGCATTTAAATCTCAGACCATCAAGATTGGCTACCTCAACTGGCATTTGAACCACAAACCATCAAGATTGGCTACCTCAAATGACATTTCAATCTCAGACCATCAAGATTGGCTACCTCAACTGGCATTTGAACCACAAACCATCAAGATTGGCTACCTCAAATGACATTTCAATCTCAGACCATCAAGATTGGCTACCTCAACTGGCATTTAAATCTCAGACCATTAAGATTGGCTACCTCAACTGGCATTTGAACCACAAACCATCAAGATTGGCTACCTCAACTGGCATTTCAATCTGAGACCATCAAGATTGGCTACCTCAACTGGCATTTCAATCTGAGACCATTAAGATTGGCTACCTCAACTGGCATTTAAATCTCAGACCATTAAGTTTGGCTACCTCAACTGGCATTTGAACCACAAACCATCAAGATTGGCTACCTCAAATGACATTTCAATCTCAGACCATCAAGATTGGCTACCTCAACTGGCATTTGAACCACAAACCATCAAGATTGGCTACCTCAAATGACATTTCAATCTCAGACCATCAAGATTGGCTACCTCAAATGACATTTCAATCTCAGACCATCAAGATTGGCTACCTCAAATGACAGTTCAATCTCAGACCATCAAGATTGGCTACCTCAACTGGCATTTGAACCACAAACCATCAAGATTGGCTACCTCAACTGGCATTTGAACCACAAACCATCAAGATTGGCTACCTCAACTGGCATTTGAACCACAAACCATCAAGATTGGCTACCTCAAATGACATTTCAATCTCAGACCATCAAGATTGGCTACCTCAACTGGCATTTAAATCTCAGACCATCAAGATTGGCTACCTCAACTGGCATTTTAACCACAAACCATCAAGATTGGCTACCTCAAATGACATTTCAATCTCAGACCATCAAGATTGGCTACCTCAACTGGCATTTAAATCTCAGACCATCAAGATTGGCTACCTCAACTGGCATTTGAACCACAAACCATCAAGATTGGCTACCTCAAATGACATTTTAACCCCAAACTTTCAGGTTGGCAGGCAAATGTACTAAGCACAACACCACCAGTTACCAGACACACACATGACCTACCCTAATTCAAAATCTCTATCTACTGACCTTTCGAGCCGTAGCCAGCCCATAGGGCGTAGACCAAGATACTCCTTCTCTTATCTGAATTTTTGTTCTAGCAGTTTTCTTTTAAAGATATTTTATCAAATCTCGCCATTTGTCTCTGTTCTGTGCAAGCAGCTCTATCTCATTGAGGGAGCCGATTCCTGCTGCTTTTGCTTCTCTCAGCAATGTTCTTCTCAGTGTCTCGGTCTTCTTCTTTTTCTCTTACCTGTTGTTTCCCACATGAGGGCTTGCTTTGCTATATGGTTATTATCTCTTCTCATCACATGTCCAACATATGACCATCATCTTTTCTTTATTACTGAAGATATTAGTGGTTGATTTGCGATTTCTCTAATTTCCTCGTTTGTTTTGAATTCGTTCCACGCTATACCAAGTATTTTCCTTAGACATTTATTTTCGAATGCGTTCAACTTTGTTTCTACGTCTCTTGTTGTTTTCCAGCTCTCACACGCATATGTAAGGGTTGATAGTGCATAATTCAAAATACAACACCATTTTTTAAAAAAAGGGAACATCAGAGTGCCAGTTTCCCCACTCTTCTACCGAATTATAAATTATGAGTAACGTGTTGATATTTTCGTCACACTCCAGACAATACAAAACTGAAACATATCACATTTCATTCTTCTTCTACCTTTCAGCTCCCTGTGGAGCATAGGTCTTCAAAAAACACCTTCCAAGCCGTTCTGTTTCTTGCCATTCTTTTAAGATCATTCCATGTCTTCCCCATCGTCATCTCTGCTTCTATCTGTCTTCTTCAAGAATGCTTTGGTCTTCCTCTTTGTCTTTTCCCCTGGGGATTCTAAAATAGGGCCTGTTGTGTAATGCTCTCAGTTGGCTTACGTAGTGTGTGTCCTATCCAGCGCCATCGTCTTCGCTGTATATCTTTATCCACTGGTATTTGACTGGTAAGCAGTGATCTCTGCAATATGTGCCATTTTGGCACGAAAGGTTTCTGTTTTTGAGATTGTGGTTCTGCCCTATGTGCCATCTTCGGCTCGAAAGGACAATAGTTAGATAGATAGATAGGTAGGTAGGCAGGCAGACAGACAGATTTGACTGGTACATTATCACAAATAAAGAAAACACAATCCCATTAGACTTAGATGGAGACACTGATAAGAGAAGCAAAATTGGCAGGCATAAACTCATTTAATAAGATTGAATATCTCACCTCAGAATAGAGATCGATGGCATAAAACACGAGCCCTGTGTTCGGTCTTGCAGCTCTGGAAGGATTAAGATCACTTTGTGCCTCACTGCTTGAAATGTGGGTCCAAACTCAGTTGTTTGTTTTTGTCTAAAACTGGCATTTTAATTCTAATCTTGGAAATCTTACAGCATTTATAGATGATGTCCTGAACCTAGTACATTCCACTCATTCTAAAAATGGATATTTCATGGAAGTGGTTTCAATTTGCGACACCATGCACACACACAAAAAAACAGTAAAATTTGAAGCTAAAGTAAAATCTAATGTGGGAATGGTATTTTGTAGTTAATCCTCATAACAAAAATGATCAAAGATTGGCAAATATAGAAATTTTGAGTGATCCAATTTTTAACTACAAAACATTTTCAAATTTGAAGGTACAGCTTCTACTAATCACTTTGAATTTTTAATACAATAGGCATGTGTATTTTTCCTGCGTGTTACCGGTGCCTCATTATGAGGGAAGTAAAGAATAGTGATGGCTTGACAAGCTGTCATTGTTAAAAGTATTGTTATGGAAACAGTGCCATATATTTTAGAGCAGTGATCTCTGCAATATGTGCCATTTTGGCATGCATGGTTTCTGTTTTTGAGATTGTGGTTCTGCCCTATGTGCCGTCTTCAGCTCGAAAGGACAATAGATAGATAGATAGATAGAATAGTGACACTGTCACCTTCCAGGCATGTCGTAAGAGGCGACTAAGGAGATTGATCGATGGCTTGACAAGCTGTCATTGTAAAAAGTATTGTTATGGAAACAGAGCCATAGATTTTAGAAGCAGTGATCTCTGCAATATGTGCCACTTTGGCACGCAAGGTTTCTGTTTTTGAGGTTGTGGTTCTGCCCTATGTGCCGTCTTCAGCTCGAAAGGACAATAGATAGATAGAATAGTGACACTGTGACCGTCCAGGCATGTCGTAAGAGGCGTCTAAGGAGGTTGATCGATGGCTTGACAAGCTGTCATTGTAAAAAGTATTGTTATGGAAACAACGCCATATATTTTAGAAGCAGTGATCTCTGCAATATGTGCCATTTTGGCATGCAAGGTTTCTGTTTTTGAGATTGTGGTTATGCCCTATGTGCCGTCTTCAGCTCGAAAGGACAATAGATAGATGTGTATTTTATCTTCTGGAAAGACACAAGGAATGACACATATGTTGGACATGTGACGAGGAGAGATAATAACCGAATAGCAAAGCAAGCCCTCTTGTGGGAAACAACAGGTAAGAGAAAAAGAGGCCAACCCAGAGAGACACTGAGAAGAACATTGATCAGAGAGGCAGGAACAGCAGGATTGGCTCCCTCAGTGGGATAGAGTTGCTTGCACAGAACAGAGACAAATGGCGAGATTTGATAAAAGATCTTTACAATTGTACTCTGGAACTAATTGTATATTTCTGAAATCGGCATAACTTATGGTGTGTCAGAATGTACGGAAATAGGTCATTTCTTTCAAAAGCAGATCATACCAGCTTGACAAATACAGAAAGAGAAAATTTCAGTTTAAAATATATTTTTACATGTTTGATTACCTTCACAGCTTCACCTTGGTATCCATGGATTTATAACGGATTCCCAAACTGGCCAGGGAATCTCTGGCGCTGCAATACTGGTGGATGGAGTCAACTACAATATTTTAGCCTCTGATTACGGACATTTTTGGCACCTGCTTGTTCCTGGAAATTATACGTTAAGGGTCCAGGCTGAAGGGTGAATGATGTTATGTTTATGCTCTTAGGTGTTTGTTTATGTTCTTGTGTGATTGTTTATGTTCTTGTGTTAGTTTATGTTCTTATGTGTTTGTTTATGTTCTTATATGTTTGTTTATGTTCTTAGGTGTTTGTTTATGTTCTTATGTGTTTGTTTATGTTCTTGTATATTAGTTTATGGTTTTATGTGTTTTGTTTATGTTCTTATGTGATTGTTCATGTTCTTTTGTGATTGTTTATGTTCTTCAGCTTGTTTATATTCATATGTGATTGTTTATGTTCTTCAGCTTGTTTATATTCTTTTGTGATTGTTTATGTTCTTCAGCTTGTTTATATTCATATGTGATTGTTTATGTTCTTCAGCTTGTTTATATTCATATGTGATTGTTTATGTTCTTATGTGCATGCTTATGTTAATCACAACTGGAGATGGATCAGCATCATGTGCCATACTGGTTGCATAGGTGATTATGTCCTCAGTACATCATATAAATTCTGTTGTTTATGTAATCATGCCGCCAAGGCACCAAGATTGGCAGATATTGGATATAATATCTTTATAAGTCATCATCATCATGTGCCATACCGGTTGGCGTTGGCAATCATGTCCTTCCACAATCTTCTATCCACAGTGCATCGTATGAGTTCTGTTGTTGACTGTTTTCCATGCCATGACACCAAGCTAAGACCCTTAAATGCCGGGACACCCTTGGGCAAGGTGGAGCTCCCATTTAGTCCCCCTATCAGGGTTATGTGAAGCCATTGGAGCAGGTAGTGGATGGTGTTGTGGGAGCAGTCGATAAGTAGTGCCGGTTATCGTCCCCACACCGCGATGGCAGGCAGAGGATCTCATGTATAGAGACAATGGCTGGGATCTCCGACTAGTACAGTCACTGCCAAGAATGAAAGGAATGGCAAACTACCTTCTTATATTGCCTGGAATAATCATGACAAAGATTTATAGTAACTTCTCATTTTGTTATTTGTTATCTCTCTTTCCCTATATTTTGTCAGTTGTAACCAAGTATTTAAATTTTCCTCTTCTCATTATGTGCCAAAAAAAATGTCAGTTGTTTCTTTCTGATGTTTTTTAGGAGCTCTCTTTTTATGTTTTGACTCATTGAGAATTTCCTTGTTGGTCTTGCAGATGTATGGATGGATATAGATATATGGTTTTAATGCCACATTGGTATTTACCAAATACAATTATTTTATGGTGAGTTGAAGAAGGCCAGAAAAGTACATAGTGGATGAAGTAAAACAAATCAAAAGACAAACTAAAGATGTTGTTTTATAGAAGAATGTTGAGAATACCATGACAGCTAAGATGAGCAATGAAAACGTTCTGAAAGAGGCCAAAGCAAAAAGAGAGCTAATTTCCAATATTAAGAAGAAACAATCATCATTTTTTGGACATGTAATGAGAAGGGAACAACTGGAATATATTGTAACAACTGGGAAAATTTAGGGATGAAGAGATAGAGGGAAGCAAAGAAAAGATGGGAGCCACGATAGCTCAGTGGTTAGTGAACTGGACTACAAAGGACAAGAGGTAGGGTTCCCAACCTATGGCTTCTGGTTCACCCAACCTTTAATGGGTACCAGATTTTTTTTTTTGGGAAAGTAAAGCGGCACGGGCGTATTACTGACCACATTACCTCAAAAATCATGTGCCGAACATCTGTAAAAGTTATGGTCACTAACACCATATTCCCTATACGCCACTTGCCGTGACTGGGGTTATTTACCTTTTTTTGTTTTAAAGAGAAAAAAGATACCAGACAGCTTAAGAGAATGACTTGACAGAAGATCAACAACAGAAGTGATAAATGACACGTTTGAGATCAAAAGTTGTGGAGAGACATGATCATCTACGCCAGCAGGCATGGTACTTGACAATGATGATGTAATATATCAGAAAATGGCTGCTGACTGCTTAGTATTTTAAAGCTCAGAAAAGTGCTAGGAATAATTCTTGCCATTGAATTTATATAGGGGACCATAGACACCCATCCAGCAACTGAGACTGAATGTGATCAGTAATTCATAGCTGACTGTTGCTTCAGGATCGGCAAACACCAGATCTGATGTAGACCCTGTTCCTGGGGAAACAGATATCCAATCTGACCAAGTGAAAAGAAATTCAAGCAGTTGCAAGCCATTTCAACATACTGGAAGAAAGTGACCTCCAGGAATGTTTCCGAAAGTGACCTCCAGGAATGTTTCCGAAAGTGACCTCCAGGAATGTTTCCAAAAGTGACCTCCAATAATGTTTCCGAAAGTGACCTCCAGGAATGTTTCCGAAAGTGACCTCCAATAATGTTTCCGAAAGTAACCTCCAATAATGTTTCCGAAAGTAACCTCCAGGAATGTTTCCGAAAGTGACCTCCAGGAATGTTTCCGAAAGTGACCTCCAATAATGTTTCCGAAAGTGACCTCCAGGAATGTTTCAGAAAGTGACCTCCAATAATGTTTCCGAAAGTAACCTCCAATAATGTTTCCGAAAGTGACCTCCAATAATGTTTCCGAAAGTGACCTCCAGGAATGTTTCAGAAAGTGACCTCCAATAATGTTTCCGAAAGTAACCTCCAATAATGTTTCCGAAAGTGACCTTCAACAATGTTTCCGAAAGTAACCTCCAGGAATGTTTCCGAAAGTAACCTCCAATAATGTTTCCGAAAGTGACCTCCAATAATGTTTCCGAAAGTAACCTCCAGGAATGTTTCCGAAAGTGACCTCCAATAATGTTTCCGAAAGTGACCTCCAATAATGTTTCCGAAAGTGACCTCCAATAATGTTTCAGAAAGTGACCTCCAGGAATGTTTCCGAAAGTAACCTCCAGGAATGTTTCAGAAAGTGACCTCCAGGAATATTTCCGAAAGTGACCTCCAGTAATGTTTCCGAAAGTGATAGCAATGTTTGAGAATATTGCCAGCATTCAGAAGAGACTATTTTGTGAGTGCTGGTGGCCACTTGTGTGTAATGCACACCCCCTTATTTTTTTTTTTTTTATTGTTCCTTGTATTTCCTGTCAGATGTATGTAGCTGCTTTAAACCTTTTCTTTTTAGAAACTGCTTCAGGGAAGGTAACATGAACATTTTTTGTCTTCAGATATGAAGATAATGGGGCCAAGAATATCACAGTACCCATAAGAGAAGGTATCCAAGTCAATTTTACACTTACCAAGAGGAGTGCCGGGTATGCTTAATTAACTAGCCATGAAATCAAAATCATCCTTATTCCAACAGAGAATTATAATAAATTCAGCAACAGCTTCATGTATGATTTGTTGTAACTTTTTTTTTTTCGTTCACCAGCTTTGACCTCTGACGAAGTCCCTAGAGACTAGGAACTGAATTTTGCGTGTTAATCCATTTTCCATATGGCCATGTTTCTGGCTAAAAATTGACCATAAAGCAGGAAACGTTCACAGCATTGAATCTCCATATCTCATCTTGAGTAAACACGCTGCTACATAACAAAAGTTCAATGAAAATTTGATTTTGCAACATGGAAAATTTTACATTTAAATGATTGTAATTTTTACTATGGTACCGTACACAGAGGAGTCACATAGGTAATGTAGTTAAGGGTTAATATCCTTTTAAAGGTGAATAATGAAGTAGAGTAGCCGTCATATAAGCACAGACGAAGAAGTGGCTGTGTCCTTCTCATTGTTAGAATCATCGATTTGGTCTGTGCTTCTGTAACATGAAAGAATACTCATCATTTGTTACACTTTTGTCCTCAGTCTTAAACAATTTTCTGTAACATGAAAGAATACTCATCATTTGTTACACTTTTGTCCTCAGTCTTAAACAATTTTCTGTAACATGAAAGAATACTCATCATTTGTTACACTTTTGTCCTCAGTCTTAAACAATTTTCTGTAACATGAAAGAATTCTCATCATGTGTTCTCAGTCTCAAACAATTTTCTGTAACATGAAAGAATTCTCATCATTTGTTACACTCTAGTCCTTAGTCTCAAACAATTTTCTGTAACATGAAAGAATTCTCATCATTTGTTACACTCTAGTCCTTAGTCTCAAACAATTTTCTGTAACATGAAAGAATTCTCATCATTTGTTACACTCTAGTCCTTAGTCTCAAACAATTTTCTGTAACATGAAAGAATTCTCATCATTTGTTACACTCTAGTCCTTAGTCTCAAACAATTTTCTGTAACATGAAAGAATTCTCATTATTTGTTACACTTTTGTCCTCAACTTCAATCAATCTGTGTTTCTGTAACATGAAAGAATTCTCATTATTTGTTACACTCTAGTCCTTAGTCTTAAACAATTTTCTGTAACATGAAAGAATTCTCATTATTTGTTACACTCTTATCCTCAGCTTCAATCAATCTGTGTTTCTGTAACATGAAAGAATTCTCATCATTTGTTACACTTTTGTCCTCAGCTTAAATCAATCAAATATGACAGTCCCATTCATAAAGGCAGCATCTGACACTCACAATAAGATAAATGGTGATTGGTTTTTCAAAAATGACCCTGACCTTATGGAAAATATGGAGGAGGGGAGTTATATGACCAATCAAGATATCAAAAAGACATTACTGAACCTGACTCAAGCAAATCCAGGTTTTGTGCAATATGAGGAACCTGTACAGTACCAGGATAACTTGACCATTGCTATGGTACATCTTTCAAAGGTAGGAATATGTTTCAATTTAAATTTTTTTAAATGGGATAATTTTTAAGGATAAAAACAAATGTTTGAATCCAAATATGTTTTAACTTATCCATCCATGTAATACATCTTTTAAAGATAAAATATTTTGTTGGATTCACGGATATTTTAAGTTATCTATTCTTATGGTACATCTTTCAAAGATAACAAAATTATTGAATTCACATTTATCTTAACTTACCTATTCTTATGGTGCATCTTTCAAAGATAACAAAATTATTGAATTCACATTTATCTTAACTTATCTATTCTTATGGTGCATCTTTCAAAGATAACAAAATTATTGAATTCACATTAATCTTAACTTATCTATTCTTATGGTGCATCTTTCAAAGATAACAAAATTATTGAATTCACATTTATCTTAACTTATCTATTCTTATGGTGCATCTTTCAAAGATAACAAAATTATTGAATTCACATTTATCTTAACTTATCTATTCTTATGGTGCATCTTTCAAAGATAACAAAATTATTGAATTCACATTTATCTTAACTTATCTATTCATATGATACATCTTAGAAAGATACACAAATTATTCTTCTTTTTCTACTTTCCTTCCTCATTTGCCGTTCAGCGTCGAGGGGAGATATAATTTACGGTCTTTTGCCCTTCTGTTCGTCTCTGCTACTGTTATGTTTCCTAGTGCTTCTAATATTCCATCCATCCATCTTTTTCATGGTTGGCCCTTGGGTCTGGTGTTCTCACAATGTTTGTTGAAGGCTCGATGTGTTGTGTTTTGATCTTTCTGCCTCGTCACATGTCCAAACCATTTTATTTGTTGCTTCTTTATATATTCTATGGCGGGGGCTATTCCTAGCTTTTTTCTCAGTTCTTCATTTCTGATCTTATCTCTCAGACTGTTTCCAGTCATTCGTCTAACACATTTCATCTGTGTAGAGGTTATTTTCTTATTGTTCTTGCATCTAGGGTCTAGGACTGGCATTGGTAGCACAACGTTGGGATGAAGATTGTATAACAAATTATTGAATGCACATATATCTTAACTTATCTATCTTTGAAAGATAACAAAATTATTGAATCCACATATATCTTAACTTATCTATCTTTGAAAGATAACAAAATTATTGAATTCACATATATCTTAACTTATCTATCTTTGAAAGATAACAAAATTATTGAATCCACATATATCTTAACTTATCTATCTTTGAAAGATAACAAAATTATTGAATTCACATTTAACTTAACTTATCTATTCTTATGGTGCATCTTTCAAAGATAACAAAAACATGCGAAGAAACACTGGGGAAAAGAGAACGCCAGAATAAGGCATGGATGACAGCAGAGACCCTGGATAAAATTAAAGAAAGAAAGAACAAGAAAGCAGACATAAATAAAAGCAAAACAAGAAGTAATAAAGCCAAGACACAGGAAGCTTACACAGAGGTGAACAAAGAAGTGAGAAGATGCATTAAAAGGGATAAGAGGAAATATATAGATGAATTAGCTAAAGAGGCAGAAGAAGCAGCAAATAAAGGGAATATGAAAGAACTGTACAACAGCACAAAGAAATTAGGTGGAAAATACAAACAGATCAACGCCTTTATCAAAGATAAGAAAGGAAATCTGCTTAGTAATATAAAGGAACAAATGGAGAGATGGAAGGAGCACTTTGAAGAACTTTTGAACAGACCTGGCTCAAATAATCCTCCAGATATACTACCAGCAGAAGAAGAATTACACGTTAACTGCGGAAAACCAAGCAAAGAAGAAATAATGAAAGCCATCAAACTGTTAAAAGATGGTAAAGCCACAGGACCAGATGAAATTCCTTCGGAAGCCATCAAAGCAGATATTATCACCTCTACCAAGATGTTATATAATCTATTGGATAAAATTTGGGAGAGGGAAGAAATACCTAAAGACTGGAGAGAAGGTTATATGATCAAACTACCAAAGAAAGGAAGTTTACAGGAGTGCACAAATTATAGGGGAATTATGCTACTATCAGTGCCAGGAAAAATATTAGGCAGAATCATTCTGGAGAGACTAAAAGAGGCTATAGAGAAACACTTGAGAGATGAACAAGCAGGTTTTAGGAAGAACAGATCATGTGCTGATCAAATAACTACTCTACGTATAATAGTTGAACAAAGTTTAGAACTAAAATCCCCACTTTATATTGGATTCATAGATTACGAAAAGGCATTTGATAGTTTAGACAGAAGAATGCTTTGGAAGTTGCTGAGTCATTATGGAATCCCCATAAAGTTTATTAACCTGATAAAAACAATGTATGAAGGAACAAAATGTAGTGTGGTGCATGAAGGACAGCTTACAGAAGCATTTGAAATAAGAACAGGAGTAAGGCAAGGATGCCTTCTGTCTCCATTTCTCTTTCTACTGGCCATAGATTGGATTATGAAAATAACTCAAAACAACAGAAATGGGATCCAGTGGTCACTGACCAAACAACTTGATGATTTAGACTTTGCTGATGACATAGCTCTCCTATCACACAGCCACCAACAGATGCAAGATAAAATGAGTATATTAGATGAGAGATCACAACAGCTAGGACTAAAGATTAATAGAGATAAGACCAACATTATGAGAATTAATGCAGTTGGCAATAACCAAATAAAACTAGGAGAAATACCTCTACTAGACGTACAATCTTATATATATCTGGGCAGTAATATAGATAAAGAGGGAGGAACAGAAAACGATACCAAAATAAGGATATCAAAAGCAAGAGGAGCTTTCATTGCACTGGGAAACATATGGAAATCCAAAGAAATTAGGCTAAATACAAAAATACAAATTTTCAACTCCAATGTTAAGTCGGTTCTATTATATGGCTGTGAAACATGGAGAATAACAAAATTGACAATCACGAAGGTACAGACTTTCATTAATGGATGCTTGCGCAGAATAAAGGGATGGAAATGGCAGGACAAAGTCACAAACGTGGAATTATGGAAATGTACCGGTCAAATACCAGTGGATAAAGAAATACAGCGAAGACGATGGCGATGGATAGGACACACACTACGGAAACCAACTGAGAGTATTACACAACAGGCCCTTTTTTGGAATCCCCAGGGGAAAAGACAAAGAGGAAGACCAAGGAATTCTTGGAGAAGACAGATTGAAGCAGAGATGAAGATGATGGGGAAGACATGGAATGATCTTAAAAGAATTGCAAAAAACAGAACGACTTGGAAAGTGTTTGTTGAAGACCTATGCTCCACTGGGAGCTAAAAGGTAGAAGAACATCGAGGGGAGATATAATTTACGGTCTTTTGCTCTTCTGTTCACCTCTGCTACTGTTATGTTTCCTAGTGCTTCTAATATTTCATCCATCCATCTTTTTCATGGTTGGCCCTTGGGTCTGGTGTTCTCACAATGTTTGTTGAAGGCTCGATGTGTTGTGTTTTGATCTTTCTGCCTCGTCACGTGTCCAAACCATTTTATTTGTTGCTTCTTTTTATATTCTATTCTTCTTTTCTTTGCCCCCGTCACGCCAAGTGGCGTATAGGGAAATATGGTGTTAGTGACCCTATATTTTACAGACCTTCAGCACATGATTTTTGGGGTAATGTGGTCAGTATTACGCCCGTGCTGCTTTACTTTCCCAGAAAAAATCCGGTACCCATTTAAGGCTGGGTGAACCCGGAAGCCGTCGGTTGGGATCGAACCCTACCCCTTGTCCGTGGTAGTCCAGTTCACTAACCACTGAGCTATCGCGGCTCCCTTTTATATTCTATGGCGGGGGCTATTCCTAGCTTTTTTCTCAGTTCTTCATTTCTGATCTTATCTCTCAGACTGTTTCCAGTCATTCGTCTAACACATTTCATCTGTGTAGAGGTTATTTTCTTATTGTTCTTGCATCTAGGGTCTAGGACTGGCATTGGTAGCACAACGTTGGGATGAAGATTGTATAACAAATTATTGAATACACATATATCTTAACTTATCTATCTTTGAAAGATAACAAAATTATTGAATCCACATATATCTTAACTTATCTATCTTTGAAAGATAACAAAATTATTGAATTCACATATATCTTAACTTATCTATCTTTGAAAGATAACAAAATTATTGAATCCACATATATCTTAACTTATCTATCTTTGAAAGATAACAAAATTATTGAATCCACATATATCTTAACTTATCTATTCTTATGGTGCATCTTTCAAAGATAACAAAATTATTGAATTCACATTTATCTTAACTTACCTATTCTTATGGTGCATCTTTCAAAGATAACAAAATTATTGAATTCACATTTATCTTAACTTATCAATTCTTATGGTACATCTTTCAAAGATAACAAAATTATTGAATTCACATTTATCTTAACTTATCTATTCTTATGGTGCATCTTTCAAAGATAACAAAATTATTGAATTCACATTTATCTTAACTTACCTATTCTTATGGTGCATCTTTCAAAGATAACAAAATTATTGAATTCACATTTATCTTAACTTATCTATTCTTATGGTGCATCTTTCAAAGATAACAAAATTAATAAATTCACATTTATCTTAACTTATCTATTCTTATGATACATCTTAGAAAGATACACAAATTATTCTTCTTTTTCTACTTTCCTTCCTCATTTGCCGTTCAGCGTCGACGGGAGATATAATTTACGGTCTTTTGCTCTTCTGTTCACCTCTGCTACTGTTATGTTTTCTAGTGCTTCTAATATTCCATCCATCCATCTTTTTCATGGTTGGCCCTTGGGTCTGGTGTTCTCACAATGTTTGTTGAAGGCTCGATGTGTTGTGTTTTGATCTTTCTGCCTCGTCACGTGTCCAAACCATTTTATTTGTTGCTTCTTTATATATTCTATGGCGGGGGCTATTCCTAGCTTTTTTCTCAGTTCTTCATTTCTGATCTTATCTCTCAGACTGTTTCCAGTCATTCGTCTAACACATTTCATCTGTGTAGAGGTTATTTTCTTATTGTTCTTGCATCTAGGGTCTAGGACTGGCATTGGTAGCACAACGTTGGGATGAAGATTGTATAACAAATTATTGAATACACATATATCTTAACTTATCTATCTTTGAAAGATAACAAAATTATTGAATCCACATATATCTTAACTTATCTATCTTTGAAAGATAACAAAATTATTGAATTCACATATATCTTAACTTATCTATCTTTGAAAGATAACAAAATTATTGAATCCACATATATCTTAACTTATCTATTCTTATGGTGCATCTTTCAAAGATAACAAAATTATTGAATTCACATTTAACTTAACTTACCTATTCTTATGGTGCATCTTTCAAAGATAACAAAATTATTGAATTCACATTTATCTTAACTTATCTATTCTTATGGTGCATCTTTCAAAGATAACAAAATTATTGAATTCACATTTATCTTAACTTACCTATTCTTATGGTGCATCTTTCAAAGATAACAAAATTATTGAATTCACGTTTATCTTAACTTATCTATTCTTATGGTACATCTTTCAAAGATAACAAAATTATTGAATTCACATTTATCTTAACTTATCTATTCTTATGGTGCATCTTTCAAAGATAACAAAATTATTGAATTCACATTTATCTTAACTTACCTACTCTTATGGTGCGTCTTTCAAAGATAACAAAATTATTGAATTCACATTTATCTTAACTTATCTATTCTTATGGTGCATCTTTCAAAGATAACAAAATTATTGAATTCTCATTAATCTTAACTTATCTATTCTTATGGTGCATCTTTCAAAGATAACAAAATTATTGAATTCACATTTATCTTAACTTATCTATTCTTATGATACATCTTAGAAAGATACACAAATTATTCTTCTTTTTCTACTTTCCTTCCTCATTTGCCGTTCAGTGTCGAGGGGAGATATAATTTACGGTCTTTTGCTCTTCTGTTCACCTCTGCTACTGTTATGTTTCCTAGTGCTTCTAATATTCCATCCATCCATCTTTTTCATGGTTGGCCTTTGGGTCTGGTGTTCTCACAATGTTTGTTGAAGGCTCGATGTGTTGTGTTTTGATCTTTCTGCCTCGTCACGTGTCCAAACCATTTTATTTGTTGCTTCTTTATATATTCTATGGCGGGGGCTATTCCTAGCTTTTTTCTCAGTTCTTCATTTCTGATCTTATCTCTCAGACTGTTTCCAGTCATTCGTCTAACACATTTCATCTGTGTAGAGGTTATTTTTCTTATTGTTCTTGCATCTAGGGTCTAGGACTGGCATTGGTAGCACAACGTTGGGATGAAGATTGTATAACAAATTATTGAATACACATATATCTTAACTTATCTATCTTTGAAAGATAACAAAATTATTGAATTCACATATATCTTAACTTATCTATCTTTGAAAGATAACAAAATTATTGAATCCACATATATCTTAACTTATCTATTCTTATGGTGCATCTTTCAAAGATAACAAAATTATTGAATTCACATTTAACTTAACTTACCTATTCTTATGGTGCATCTTTCAAAGATAACAAAATTATTGAATTCACATTTATCTTAACTTATCTATTCTTATGGTGCATCTTTCAAAGATAACAAAATTATTGAATTCACATTTATCTTAACTTACCTATTCTTATGGTGCATCTTTCAAAGATAACAAAATTATTGAATTCACGTTTATCTTAACTTATCTATTCTTATGGTACATCTTTCAAAGATAACAAAATTATTGAATTCACATTTATCTTAACTTATCTATTCTTATGGTGCATCTTTCAAAGATAACAAAATTATTGAATTCACATTTATCTTAACTTACCTACTCTTATGGTGCGTCTTTCAAAGATAACAAAATTATTGAATTCACATTTATCTTAACTTATCTATTCTTATGGTGCATCTTTCAAAGATAACAAAATTATTGAATTCACATTAATCTTAACTTATCTATTCTTATGGTGCATCTTTCAAAGATAACAAAATTAATAAATTCACATTTATCTTAACTTATCTTTTCTTATGATACATTTTAGAAAGATACACAAATTATTCTTCTTTTTCTACTTTCCTTCCTCATTTGCCGTTCAGCGTCGAGGGGAGATATAATTTACGGTCTTTTGCTCTTCTGTTCACCTCTGCTACTGTTATGTTTCCTAGTGCTTCTAATATTCCATCCATCCATCTTTTTCATGGTTGGCCCTTGGGTCTGGTGTTCTCACAATGTTTGTTGAAGGCTCGATGTGTTGTGTTTTGATCTTTCTGCCTCGTCACGTGTCCAAACCATTTTATTTGTTGCTTCTTTATATATTCTATGGCGGGGGCTATTCCTAGCTTTTTTCTCAGTTCTTCATTTCTGATCTTATCTCTCAGACTGTTTCCAGTCATTCGTCTAACACATTTCATCTGTGTAGAGGTTATTTTCTTATTGTTCTTGCATCTAGGGTCTAGGACTGGCATTGGTAGCACAACGTTGGGATGAAGATTGTATAACAAATTATTGAATACACATATATCTTAACTTATCTATCTTTGAAAGATAACAAAATTATTGAATTCACATATATCTTAACTTATCTATCTTTGAAAGATAACAAAATTATTGAATCCACATATATCTTAACTTATCTATCTTTGAAAGATAACAAAATTATTGAATCCACATATATCTTAACTTATCTATTCTTATGGTGCATCTTTCAAAGATAACAAAATTATTGAATTCACATTTAACTTAACTTACCTATTCTTATGGTGCATCTTTCAAAGGTAACAAAATTATTGAATTCACATTTATCTTAACTTATCTATTCTTATGGTACATCTTTCATAGATAACAAAATTATTGAATTCACATTTATCTTAACTTATCTATTCTTATGGTGCATCTTTCAAAGATAACAAAATTATTGAATTCACATTTATCTTAACTTACCTATTCTTATGGTGCATCTTTCAAAGATAACAAAATTATTGAATTCACATTTATCTTAACTTATCTATTCTATGGTACATCTTTCAAAGATAACAAAATTATTGAATTCACATTAATCTTAACTTATCTATTCTTATGGTGCATCTTTCAAAGATAACAAAATTATTGAATTCACATTTATCTTAACTTATCTATTCTTATGATACATCTTAGAAAGATACACAAATTATTCTTCTTTTTCTACTTTCCTTTCTCATTTGCCGTTCAGCGTCGACGGGAGATAATATTTACGGTCTTTTGCTCTTCTGTTCACCTCTGCTACTGTTATGTTTCCTAGTGCTTCTAATATTCCATCCATCCATCTTTTTCATAGTTGGCCCTTGGGTCTGGTGTTCTCACAATGTTTGTTGAAGGCTCGATGTGTTGTGTTTTGATCTTTCTGCCTCGTCACGTGTCCAAACCATTTTATTTGTTGCTTCTTTATATATTCTATGGCGGGGGCTATTCCTAGCTTTTTTCTCAGTTCTTCATTTCTGATCTTATCTCTCAGACTGTTTCCAGTCATTCGTCTAACACATTTCATCTGTGTAGAGGTTATTTTCTTATTGTTCTTGCATCTAGGGTCTAGGACTGGCATTGGTAGCACAACGTTGGGATGAAGATTGTATAACAAATTATTGAATACACATATATCTTAACTTATCTATCTTTGAAAGATAACAAAATTATTGAATCCACATATATCTTAACTTATCTATTCTTATGGTGCATCTTTCAAAGATAACAAAATTATTGAATTCACATTTAACTTAACTTACCTATTCTTATGGTGCATCTTTCAAAGATAACAAAATTATTGAATTCACATTTATTTTAACTTATCTATTCTTATGGTGCATCTTTCAAAGATAACAAAATTATTGAATTCACATTTATCTTAACTTACCTATTCTTATGGTGCATTTTTCAAAGATAACAAAATTATTGAATTCACATTTATCTTAACTTACCTATTCTTATGGTGCATTTTTCAAAGATAACAAAATTATTGAATTCACATTTATCTTAACTTATCTATTATTATGGTACATGTTTCAAAGATAACAAAATTATTGAATTCACATTTATCTTAACTTACCTATTCTTATGGTGCATCTTTCAAAGATAACAAAATTATTGAATTCACATTTATCTTAACTTACCTACTCTTATGGTGCGTCTTTCAAAGATAACAAAATTATTGAATTCACATTAATCTTAACTTATCTATTCTTATGGTGCATCTTTCAAAGATAACAAAATTAATAAATTCACATTTATCTTAACTTATCTATTCTTATGATACATCTTAGAAAGATACACAAATTATTCTTCTTTTTCTACTTTCCTTCCTCATTTGCCATTCAGCGTCGAGGGGAGATATAATTTACGGTCTTTTGCTCTTCTGTTCACCTCTGCTACTGTTATGTTTCCTAGTGCTTCTAATATTCCATCCATCCATCTTTTTCATGGTTGGCCCTTGGGTCTGGTGTTCTCACAATGTTTGTTGAAGGCTCGATGTGTTGTGTTTTGATCTTTCTGCCTCGTCACGTGTCCAAACCATTTTATTTGTTGCTTCTTTATATATTCTATGGCGGGGGCTATTCCTAGCTTTTTTCTCAGTTCTTCATTTCTGATCTTATCTCTCAGACTGTTTCCAGTCATTCGTCTAACACATTTCATCTGTGTAGAGGTTATTTTCTTATTGTTCTTGCATCTAGGGTCTAGGACTGGCATTGGTAGCACAACGTTGGGATGAAGATTGTATAACAAATTATTGAATGCACATATATCTTAACTTATCTATCTTTGAAAGATAACAAAATTATTGAATCCACATATATCTTAACTTATCTATCTTTGAAAGATAACAAAATTATTGAATTCACATATATCTTAACTTATCTATCTTTGAAAGATAACAAAATTATTGAATCCACATATATCTTAACTTATCTATCTTTGAAAGATAACAAATTATTGAATTCACATTTAACTTAACTTATCTATTCTTATGGTGCATCTTTCAAAGATAACAAAAACATGCGAAGAAACACTGGGGAAAAGAGAACGCCAGAATAAGGCATGGATGACAGCAGAGACCCTGGATAAAATTAAAGAAAGAAAGAACAAGAAAGCAGACATAAATAAAAGCAAAACAAGAAGTAATAAAGCCAAGACACAGGAAGCTTACACAGAGGTGAACAAAGAAGTGAGAAGATGCATTAAAAGGGATAAGAGGAAATATATAGATGAATTAGTTAAAGAGGCAGAAGAAGCAGCAAATAAAGGGAATATGAAAGAACTGTACAACAGCACAAAGAAATTAGGTGGAAAATACAAACAGATCAACGCCTTTATCAAAGATAAGAAAGGAAATCTGCTTAGTAATATAAAGGAACAAATGGAGAGATGGAAGGAGCACTTTGAAGAACTTTTGAACAGACCTGGCTCAAATAATCCTCCAGATATACTACCAGCAGAAGAAGAATTACACGTTAACTGCGGAAAACCAAGCAAAGAAGAAATAATGAAAGCCATCAAACTGTTAAAAGATGGTAAAGCCACAGGACCAGATGAAATTCCTTCGGAAGCCATCAAAGCAGATATTATCACCTCTACCAAGATGTTACATAATCTATTGGATAAAATTTGGGAGAGGGAAGAAATACCTAAAGACTGGAGAGAAGGTTATATGATCAAACTACCAAAGAAAGGAAGTTTACAGGAGTGCACAAATTATAGGGGAATTATGCTACTATCAGTGCCAGGAAAAATATTAGGCAGAATCATTCTGGAGAGACTAAAAGAGGCTATAGAGAAACACTTGAGAGATGAACAAGCAGGTTTTAGGAAGAACAGATCATGTGCTGATCAAATAACTACTCTACGTATAATAGTTGAACAAAGTTTAGAACTAAAATCCCCACTTTATATTGGATTCATAGATTACGAAAAGGCATTTGATAGTTTAGACAGAAGAATGCTTTGGAAGTTGCTGAGTCATTATGGAATCCCCATAAAGTTTATTAACCTGATAAAAACAATGTATGAAGGAACAAAATGTAGTGTGGTGCATGAAGGACAGCTTACAGAAGCATTTGAAATAAGAACAGGAGTAAGGCAAGGATGCCTTCTGTCTCCATTTCTCTTTCTACTGGCCATAGATTGGATTATGAAAATAACTCAAAACAACAGAAATGGGATCCAGTGGTCACTGACCAAACAACTTGATGATTTAGACTTTGCTGATGACATAGCTCTCCTATCACACAGCCACCAACAGATGCAAGATAAAATGAGTATATTAGATGAGAGATCACAACAGCTAGGACTAAAGATTAATAGAGATAAGACCAACATTATGAGAATTAATGCAGTTGGCAATAACCAAATAAAACTAGGAGAAATACCTCTACTAGACGTACAATCTTATATATATCTGGGCAGTAATATAGATAAAGAGGGAGGAACAGAAAACGATACCAAAATAAGGATATCAAAAGCAAGAGGAGCTTTCATTGCACTGGGAAACATATGGAAATCCAAAGAAATTAGGCTAAATACAAAAATACAAATTTTCAACTCCAATGTTAAGTCGGTTCTATTATATGGCTGTGAAACATGGAGAATAACAAAATTGACAATCACGAAGGTACAGACTTTCATTAATGGATGCTTGCGCAGAATAAAGGGATGGAAATGGCAGGACAAAGTCACAAACGTGGAATTATGGAAATGTACCGGTCAAATACCAGTGGATAAAGAAATACAGCGAAGACGATGGCGATGGATAGGACACACACTACGGAAACCAACTGAGAGTATTACACAACAGGCCCTTTTTTGGAATCCCCAGGGGAAAAGACAAAGAGGAAGACCAAGGAATTCTTGGAGAAGACAGATTGAAGCAGAGATGAAGATGATGGGGAAGACATGGAATGATCTTAAAAGAATTGCAAAAAACAGAACGACTTGGAAAGTGTTTGTTGAAGACCTATGCTCCACTGGGAGCTAAAAGGTAGAAGAACATCGAGGGGAGATATAATTTACGGTCTTTTGCTCTTCTGTTCACATCTGCTACTGTTATGTTTCCTAGTGCTTCTAATATTCCATCCATCCATCTTTTTCATGGTTGGCCCTTGGGTCTGGTGTTCTCACAATGTTTGTTGAAGGCTCGATGTGTTGTGTTTTGATCTTTCTGCCTCGTCACGTGTCCAAACCATTTTATTTGTTGCTTCTTTTTATATTCTATTCTTCTTTTCTTTGCCCCCGTCACGCCAAGTGGCGTATAGGGAAATATGGTGTTAGTGACCCTATATTTTACAGACCTTCAGCACATGATTTTTGGGGTAATGTGGTCAGTATTACGCCCGTGCTGCTTTACTTTCCCAGAAAAAATCCGGTACCCATTTAAGGCTGGGTGAACCCGGAAGCCGTCGGTTGGGATCGAACCCTACCCCTTGTCCGTGGTAGTCCAGTTCACTAACCACTGAGCTATCGCGGCTCCCTTTTATATTCTATGGCGGGGGCTATTCCTAGCTTTTTTCTCAGTTCTTCATTTCTGATCTTATCCTCAGACTGTTTCCAGTCATTCGTCTAACACATTTCATCTGTGTAGAGGTTATTTTCTTATTGTTCTTGCATCTAGGGTCTAGGACTGGCATTGGTAGCACAACGTTGGGATGAAGATTGTATAACAAATTATTGAATACACATATATCTTAACTTATCTATCTTTGAAAGATAACAAAATTATTGAATCCACATATATCTTAACTTATCTATCTTTGAAAGATAACAAAATTATTGAATTCACATATATCTTAACTTATCTATCTTTGAAAGATAACAAAATTATTGAATCCACATATATCTTAACTTATCTATCTTTGAAAGATAACAAAATTATTGAATCCACATATATCTTAACTTATCTATTCTTATGGTGCATCTTTCAAAGATAACAAAATTATTGAATTCACATTTAACTTAACTTACCTATTCTTATGGTGCATCTTTCAAAGATAACAAAATTATTGAATTCACATTTATCTTAACTTATCTATTCTTATGGTGCATCTTTCAAAGATAACAAAATTATTGAATTCACATTTATCTTAACTTACCTATTCTTATGGTGCATCTTTCAAAGATAACAAAATTATTGAATTCACATTTATCTTAACTTATCTATTCTTATGGTACATCTTTCAAAGATAACAAAATTATTGAATTCACATTTATCTTAACTTATCTATTCTTATGGTGCATCTTTCAAAGATAACAAAATTATTGAATTCACATTTATCTTAACTTATCTATTCTTATGGTGCATCTTTCAAAGATAACAAAATTAATAAATTCACATTTATCTTAACTTATCTATTCTTATGATACATCTTAGAAAGATACACAAATTATTCTTCTTTTTCTACTTTCCTTCCTCATTTGCCGTTCAGCGTCGACGGGAGATATAATTTACGGTCTTTTGCTCTTCTGTTCACCTCTGCTACTGTTATGTTTTCTAGTGCTTCTAATATTCCATCCATCCATCTTTTTCATGGTTGGCCCTTGGGTCTGGTGTTCTCACAATGTTTGTTGAAGGCTCGATGTGTTGTGTTTTGATCTTTCTGCCTCGTCACGTGTCCAAACCATTTTATTTGTTGCTTCTTTATATATTCTATGGCGGGGGCTATTCCTAGCTTTTTTCTCAGTTCTTCATTTCTGATCTTATCTCTCAGACTGTTTCCAGTCATTCGTCTAACACATTTCATCTGTGTAGAGGTTATTTTCTTATTGTTCTTGCATCTAGGGTCTAGGACTGGCATTGGTAGCACAACGTTGGGATGAAGATTGTATAACAAATTATTGAATACACATATATCTTAACTTATCTATCTTTGAAAGATAACAAAATTATTGAATCCACATATATCTTAACTTATCTATCTTTGAAAGATAACAAAATTATTGAATTCACATATATCTTAACTTATCTATCTTTGAAAGATAACAAAATTATTGAATCCACATATATCTTAACTTATCTATCTTTGAAAGATAACAAAATTATTGAATTCACATTTATCTTAACTTACCTATTCTTATGGTGCATCTTTCAAAGATAACAAAATTATTGAATTCACATTTATCTTAACTTATCTATTCTTATGGTGCATCTTTCAAAGATAACAAAATTATTGAATTCACATTAATCTTAACTTATCTATTCTTATGGTGCATCTTTCAAAGATAACAAAATTATTGAATTCACATTTATCTTAACTTATCTATTCTTATGATACATCTTAGAAAGATACACAAATTATTCTTCTTTTTCTACTTTCCTTCCTCATTTGCCGTTCAGCGTCGAGGGGAGATATAATTTACGGTCTTTTGCTCTTCTGTTCACCTCTGCTACTGTTATGTTTCCTAGTGCTTCTAATATTCCATCCATCCATCTTTTTCATGGTTGGCCCTTGGGTCTGGTGTTCTCACAATGTTTGTTGAAGGCTCGATGTGTTGTGTTTTGATCTTTCTGCCTCGTCACGTGTCCAAACCATTTTATTTGTTGCTTCTTTATATATTCTATGGCGGGGGCTATTCCTAGCTTTTTTCTCAGTTCTTCATTTCTGATCTTATCTCTCAGACTGTTTCCAGTCATTCGTCTAACACATTTCATCTGTGTAGAGGTTATTTCTTATTGTTCTTGCATCTAGGGTCTAGGACTGGCATTGGTAGCACAACGTTGGGATGAAGATTGTATAACAAATTATTGAATACACATATATCTTAACTTATCTATCTTTGAAAGATAACAAAATTATTGAATCCACATATATCTTAACTTATCTATCTTTGAAAGATAACAAAATTATTGAATTCACATATATCTTAACTTATCTATCTTTGAAAGTTAACAAAATTATTGAATCCACATATATCTTAACTTATCTATTCTTATGGTGCATCTTTCAAAGATAACAAAATTATTGAATTCACATTTAACTTAACTTACCTATTCTTATGGTGCATCTTTCAAAGATAACAAAATTATTGAATTCACATTTATCTTAACTTATCTATTCTTATGGTGCATCTTTCAAAGATAACAAAATTATTGAATTCACATTTATCTTAACTTACCTATTCTTATGGTGCATCTTTCAAAGATAACAAAATTATTGAATTCACGTTTATCTTAACTTATCTATTCTTATGGTACATCTTTCAAAGATAACAAAATTATTGAATTCACATTTATCTTAACTTATCTATTCTTATGGTGCATCTTTCAAAGATAACAAAATTATTGAATTCACATTTATCTTAACTTACCTACTCTTATGGTGCGTCTTTCAAAGATAACAAAATTATTGAATTCACATTTATCTTAACTTATCTATTCTTATGGTGCATCTTTCAAAGATAACAAAATTATTGAATTCTCATTAATCTTAATTTATCTATTCTTATGGTGCATCTTTCAAAGATAACAAAATTATTGAATTCACATTTATCTTAACTTATCTATTCTTATGATACATCTTAGAAAGATACACAAATTATTCTTCTTTTTCTACTTTCCTTCCTCATTTGCCGTTCAGTGTCGAGGGGAGATATAATTTACGGTCTTTTGCTCTTCTGTTCACCTCTGCTACTGTTATGTTTCCTAGTGCTTCTAATATTCCATCCATCCATCTTTTTCATGGTTGGCCTTTGGGTCTGGTGTTCTCACAATGTTTGTTGAAGGCTCGATGTGTTGTGTTTTGATCTTTCTGCCTCGTCACGTGTCCAAACCATTTTATTTGTTGCTTCTTTATATATTCTATGGCGGGGGCTATTCCTAGCTTTTTTCTCAGTTCTTCATTTCTGATCTTATCTCTCAGACTGTTTCCAGTCATTCGTCTAACACATTTCATCTGTGTAGAGGTTATTTTTCTTATTGTTCTTGCATCTAGGGTCTAGGACTGGCATTGGTAGCACAACGTTGGGATGAAGATTGTATAACAAATTATTGAATACACATATATCTTAACTTATCTATCTTTGAAAGATAACAAAATTATTGAATTCACATATATCTTAACTTATCTATCTTTGAAAGATAACAAAATTATTGAATCCACATATATCTTAACTTATCTATTCTTATGGTGCATCTTTCAAAGATAACAAAATTATTGAATTCACATTTAACTTAACTTACCTATTCTTATGGTGCATCTTTCAAAGATAACAAAATTATTGAATTCACATTTATCTTAACTTACCTATTCTTATGGTGCATCTTTCAAAGATAACAAAATTATTGAATTCACATTTATCTTAACTTACCTATTCTTATGGTGCATCTTTCAAAGATAACAAAATTATTGAATTCACGTTTATCTTAACTTATCTATTCTTATGGTACATCTTTCAAAGATAACAAAATTATTGAATTCACATTTATCTTAACTTATCTATTCTTATGGTGCATCTTTCAAAGATAACAAAATTATTGAATTCACATTTATCTTAACTTACCTACTCTTATGGTGCGTCTTTCAAAGATAACAAAATTATTGAATTCACATTTATCTTAACTTATCTATTCTTATGGTGCATCTTTCAAAGATAACAAAATTATTGAATTCACATTAATCTTAACTTATCTATTCTTATGGTGCATCTTTCAAAGATAACAAAATTAATAAATTCACATTTATCTTAACTTATCTATTCTTATGATACATTTTAGAAAGATACACAAATTATTCTTCTTTTTCTACTTTCCTTCCTCATTTGCCGTTCAGCGTCGAGGGGAGATATAATTTACGGTCTTTTGCTCTTCTGTTCACCTCTGCTACTGTTATGTTTCCTAGTGCTTCTAATATTCCATCCATCCATCTTTTTCATGGTTGGCCCTTGGGTCTGGTGTTCTCACAATGTTTGTTGAAGGCTCGATGTGTTGTGTTTTGATCTTTCTGCCTCGTCACGTGTCCAAACCATTTTATTTGTTGCTTCTTTATATATTCTATGGCGGGGGCTATTCCTAGCTTTTTTCTCAGTTCTTCATTTCTGATCTTATCTCTCAGACTGTTTCCAGTCATTCGTCTAACACATTTCATCTGTGTAGAGGTTATTTTCTTATTGTTCTTGCATCTAGGGTCTAGGACTGGCATTGGTAGCACAACGTTGGGATGAAGATTGTATAACAAATTATTGAATACACATATATCTTAACTTATCTATCTTTGAAAGATAACAAAATTATTGAATCCACATATATCTTAACTTATCTATCTTTGAAAGATAACAAAATTATTGAATTCACATATATCTTAACTTATCTATCTTTGAAAGATAACAAAATTATTGAATCCACATATATCTTAACTTATCTATTCTTATGGTGCATCTTTCAAAGATAACAAAATTATTGAATTCACATTTAACTTAACTTACCTATTCTTATGGTGCATCTTTCAAAGATAACAAAATTATTGAATTCACATTTATCTTAACTTATCTATTCTTATGGTGCATCTTTCAAAGATAACAAAATTATTGAATTCACATTTATCTTAACTTACCTATTCTTATGGTGCATCTTTCAAAGATAACAAAATTATTGAATTCACGTTTATCTTAACTTATCTATTCTTATGGTACATCTTTCAAAGATAACAAAATTATTGAATTCACATTTATCTTAACTTATCTATTCTTATGGTGCATCTTTCAAAGATAACAAAATTATTGAATTCACATTTATCTTAACTTACCTACTCTTATGGTGCGTCTTTCAAAGATAACAAAATTATTGAATTCACATTTATCTTAACTTATCTATTCTTATGGTGCATCTTTCAAAGATAACAAAATTATTGAATTCTCATTAATCTTAACTTATCTATTCTTATGGTGCATCTTTCAAAGATAACAAAATTATTGAATTCACATTTATCTTAACTTATCTATTCTTATGATACATCTTAGAAAGATACACAAATTATTCTTCTTTTTCTACTTTCCTTCCTCATTTGCCGTTCAGTGTCGAGGGGAGATATAATTTACGGTCTTTTGCTCTTCTGTTCACCTCTGCTACTGTTATGTTTCCTAGTGCTTCTAATATTCCATCCATCCATCTTTTTCATGGTTGGCCTTTGGGTCTGGTGTTCTCACAATGTTTGTTGAAGGCTCGATGTGTTGTGTTTTGATCTTTCTGCCTCGTCACGTGTCCAAACCATTTTATTTGTTGCTTCTTTATATATTCTATGGCGGGGGCTATTCCTAGCTTTTTTCTCAGTTCTTCATTTCTGATCTTATCTCTCAGACTGTTTCCAGTCATTCGTCTAACACATTTCATCTGTGTAGAGGTTATTTTTCTTATTGTTCTTGCATCTAGGGTCTAGGACTGGCATTGGTAGCACAACGTTGGGATGAAGATTGTATAACAAATTATTGAATACACATATATCTTAACTTATCTATCTTTGAAAGATAACAAAATTATTGAATTCACATATATCTTAACTTATCTATCTTTGAAAGATAACAAAATTATTGAATCCACATATATCTTAACTTATCTATTCTTATGGTGCATCTTTCAAAGATAACAAAATTATTGAATTCACATTTAACTTAACTTACCTATTCTTATGGTGCATCTTTCAAAGATAACAAAATTATTGAATTCACATTTATCTTAACTTATCTATTCTTATGGTGCATCTTTCAAAGATAACAAAATTATTGAATTCACATTTATCTTAACTTACCTATTCTTATGGTGCATCTTTCAAAGATAACAAAATTATTGAATTCACGTTTATCTTAACTTATCTATTCTTATGGTACATCTTTCAAAGATAACAAAATTATTGAATTCACATTTATCTTAACTTATCTATTCTTATGGTGCATCTTTCAAAGATAACAAAATTATTGAATTCACATTTATCTTAACTTACCTACTCTTATGGTGCGTCTTTCAAAGATAACAAATTATTGAATTCACATTTATCTTAACTTATCTATTCTTATGGTGCATCTTTCAAAGATAACAAAATTATTGAATTCACATTAATCTTAACTTATCTATTCTTATGGTGCATCTTTCAAAGATAACAAAATTAATAAATTCACATTTATCTTAACTTATCTATTCTTATGATACATTTTAGAAAGATACACAAATTATTCTTCTTTTTCTACTTTCCTTCCTCATTTGCCGTTCAGCGTCGAGGGGAGATATAATTTACGGTCTTTTGCTCTTCTGTTCACCTCTGCTACTGTTATGTTTCCTAGTGCTTCTAATATTCCATCCATCCATCTTTT
The DNA here is from genome assembly GCA_032433765.1 of Megaustenia siamemsis. Lineage (NCBI taxonomy): Eukaryota > Metazoa > Mollusca > Gastropoda > Stylommatophora > Ariophantidae > Megaustenia > Megaustenia siamemsis. Next base: position 27,910,224 of record JAVIAB010000026.1, on the reverse strand, counting down.
TCATGGTTGGCCCTTGGGTCTGGTGTTCTCACAATGTTTGTTGAAGGCTCGATGTGTTGTGTTTTGATCTTTCTGCCTCGTCACGTGTCCAAACCATTTTATTTGTTGCTTCTTTATATATTCTATGGCGGGGGCTATTCCTAGCTTTTTTCTCAGTTCTTCATTTCTGATCTTATCTCTCAGACTGTTTCCAGTCATTCGTCTAACACATTTCATCTGTGTAGAGGTTATTTTCTTATTGTTCTTGCATCTAGGGTCTAGGACTGGCATTGGTAGCACAACGTTGGGATGAAGATTGTATAACAAATTATTGAATACACATATATCTTAACTTATCTATCTTTGAAAGATAACAAAATTATTGAATCCACATATATCTTAACTTATCTATCTTTGAAAGATAACAAAATTATTGAATTCACATATATCTTAACTTATCTATCTTTGAAAGATAACAAAATTATTGAATCCACATATATCTTAACTTATCTATCTTTGAAAGATAACAAAATTATTGAATCCACATATATCTTAACTTATCTATTCTTATGGTGCATCTTTCAAAGATAACAAAATTATTGAATTCACATTTAACTTAACTTACCTATTCTTATGGTGCATCTTTCAAAGATAACAAAATTATTGAATTCACATTTATCTTAACTTATCTATTCTTATGGTGCATCTTTCAAAGATAACAAAATTATTGAATTCACATTTATCTTAACTTACCTATTCTTATGGTGCATCTTTCAAAGATAACAAAATTATTGAATTCACATTTATCTTAACTTATCTATTCTTATGGTACATCTTTCAAAGATAACAAAATTATTGAATTCACATTTATCTTAACTTATCTATTCTTATGGTGCATCTTTCAAAGATAACAAAATTATTGAATTCACATTTATCTTAACTTATCTATTCTTATGGTGCATCTTTCAAAGATAACAAAATTAATAAATTCACATTTATCTTAACTTATCTATTCTTATGATACATCTTAGAAAGATACACAAATTATTCTTCTTTTTCTACTTTCCTTCCTCATTTGCCGTTCAGCGTCGACGGGAGATATAATTTACGGTCTTTTCCTCTTCTGTTCACCTCTGCTACTGTTATGTTTTCTAGTGCTTCTAATATTCCATCCATCCATCTTTTTCATGGTTGGCCCTTGGGTCTGGTGTTCTCACAATGTTTGTTGAAGGCTCGATGTGTTGTGTTTTGATCTTTCTGCCTCGTCACGTGTCCAAACCATTTTATTTGTTGCTTCTTTATATATTCTATGGCGGGGGCTATTCCTAGCTTTTTTCTCAGTTCTTCATTTCTGATCTTATCTCTCAGACTGTTTCCAGTCATTCGTCTAACACATTTCATCTGTGTAGAGGTTATTTTCTTATTGTTCTTGCATCTAGGGTCTAGGACTGGCATTGGTAGCACAACGTTGGGATGAAGATTGTATAACAAATTATTGAATACACATATATCTTAACTTATCTATCTTTGAAAGATAACAAAATTATTGAATCCACATATATCTTAACTTATCTATCTTTGAAAGATAACAAAATTATTGAATCCACATATATCTTAACTTATCTATCTTTGAAAGATAACAAAATTATTGAATTCACATATATCTTAACTTATCTATCTTTGAAAGATAACAAAATTATTGAATCCACATATATCTTAACTTATCTATTCTTATGGTGCATCTTTCAAAGATAACAAAATTATTGAATTCACATTTAACTTAACTTACCTATTCTTATGGTGCATCTTTCAAAGATAACAAAATTATTGAATTCACATTTATCTTAACTTATCTATTCTTATGGTGCATCTTTCAAAGATAACAAAATTATTGAATTCACATTTATCTTAACTTACCTATTCTTATGGTGCATCTTTCAAAGATAACAAAATTATTGAATTCACGTTTATCTTAACTTATCTATTCTTATGGTACATCTTTCAAAGATAACAAAATTATTGAATTCACATTTATCTTAACTTATCTATTCTTATGGTGCATCTTTCAAAGATAACAAAATTATTGAATTCACATTTATCTTAACTTACCTACTCTTATGGTGCGTCTTTCAAAGATAACAAAATTATTGAATTCACATTTATCTTAACTTATCTATTCTTATGGTGCATCTTTCAAAGATAACAAAATTATTGAATTCTCATTAATCTTAACTTATCTATTCTTATGGTGCATCTTTCAAAGATAACAAAATTATTGAATTCACATTTATCTTAACTTATCTATTCTTATGATACATCTTAGAAAGATACACAAATTATTCTTCTTTTTCTACTTTCCTTCCTCATTTGCCGTTCAGTGTCGAGGGGAGATATAATTTACGGTCTTTTGCTCTTCTGTTCACCTCTGCTACTGTTATGTTTCCTAGTGCTTCTAATATTCCATCCATCCATCTTTTTCATGGTTGGCCTTTGGGTCTGGTGTTCTCACAATGTTTGTTGAAGGCTCGATGTGTTGTGTTTTGATCTTTCTGCCTCGTCACGTGTCCAAACCATTTTATTTGTTGCTTCTTTATATATTCTATGGCGGGGGCTATTCCTAGCTTTTTTCTCAGTTCTTCATTTCTGATCTTATCTCTCAGACTGTTTCCAGTCATTCGTCTAACACATTTCATCTGTGTAGAGGTTATTTTCTTATTGTTCTTGCATCTAGGGTCTAGGACTGGCATTGGTAGCACAACGTTGGGATGAAGATTGTATAACAAATTATTGAATACACATATATCTTAACTTATCTATCTTTGAAAGATAACAAAATTATTGAATTCACATATATCTTAACTTATCTATCTTTGAAAGATAACAAAATTATTGAATCACATTATTTTAACTTATCTATTCTTATGGTGCATCTTTCAAAGATAACAAAATTATTGAATTCACATTTAACTTAACTTACCTATTCTTATGGTGCATCTTTCAAAGATAACAAAATTATTGAATTCACATTTATCTTAACTTATCTATTCTTATGGTGCATCTTTCAAAGATAACAAAATTATTGAATTCACATTTATCTTAACTTACCTATTCTTATGGTGCATCTTTCAAAGATAACAAAATTATTGAATTCACGTTTATCTTAACTTATCTATTCTTATGGTACATCTTTCAAAGATAACAAAATTATTGAATTCACATTTATCTTAACTTATCTATTCTTATGGTGCATCTTTCAAAGATAACAAAATTATTGAATTCACATTTATCTTAACTTACCTACTCTTATGGTGCGTCTTTCAAAGATAACAAAATTATTGAATTCACATTTATCTTAACTTATCTATTCTTATGGTGCATCTTTCAAAGATAACAAAATTATTGAATTCACATTAATCTTAACTTATCTATTCTTATGGTGCATCTTTCAAAGATAACAAAATTAATAAATTCACATTTATCTTAACTTATCTATTCTTATGATACATTTTAGAAAGATACACAAATTATTCTTCTTTTTCTACTTTCCTTCCTCATTTGCCGTTCAGCGTCGAGGGGAGATATAATTTACGGTCTTTTGCTCTTCTGTTCACCTCTGCTACTGTTATGTTTCCTAGTGCTTCTAATATTCCATCCATCCATCTTTTTCATGGTTGGCCCTTGGGTCTGGTGTTCTCACAATGTTTGTTGAAGGCTCGATGTGTTGTGTTTTGATCTTTCTGCCTCGTCACGTGTCCAAACCATTTTATTTGTTGCTTCTTTATATATTCTATGGCGGGGGCTATTCCTAGCTTTTTTCTCAGTTCTTCATTTCTGATCTTATCTCTCAGACTGTTTCCAGTCATTCGTCTAACACATTTCATCTGTGTAGAGGTTATTTTCTTATTGTTCTTGCATCTAGGGTCTAGGACTGGCATTGGTAGCACAACGTTGGGATGAAGATTGTATAACAAATTATTGAATACACATATATCTTAACTTATCTATCTTTGAAAGATAACAAAATTATTGAATCCACATATATCTTAACTTATCTATCTTTGAAAGATAACAAAATTATTGAATTCACATATATCTTAACTTATCTATCTTTGAAAGATAACAAAATTATTGAATCCACATATATCTTAACTTATCTATCTTTGAAAGATAACAAAATTATTGAATCCACATATATCTTAACTTATCTATTCTTATGGTGCATCTTTCAAAGATAACAAAATTATTGAATTCACATTTAACTTAACTTACCTATTCTTATGGTGCATCTTTCAAAGATAACAAAATTATTGAATTCACATTTATCTTAACTTATCTATTCTTATGGTGCATCTTTCAAAGATAACAAAATTATTGAATTCACATTTATCTTAACTTACCTATTCTTATGGTGCATCTTTCAAAGATAACAAAATTATTGAATTCACATTTATCTTAACTTATCTATTCTTATGGTACATCTTTCAAAGATAACAAAATTATTGAATTCACATTTATCTTAACTTATCTATTCTTATGGTGCATCTTTCAAAGATAACAAAATTATTGAATTCACATTTATCTTAACTTATCTATTCTTATGGTGCATCTTTCAAAGATAACAAAATTAATAAATTCACATTTATCTTAACTTATCTATTCTTATGATACATCTTAGAAAGATACACAAATTATTCTTCTTTTTCTACTTTCCTTCCTCATTTGCCGTTCAGCGTCGACGGGAGATATAATTTACGGTCTTTTCCTCTTCTGTTCACCTCTGCTACTGTTATGTTTTCTAGTGCTTCTAATATTCCATCCATCCATCTTTTTCATGGTTGGCCCTTGGGTCTGGTGTTCTCACAATGTTTGTTGAAGGCTCGATGTGTTGTGTTTTGATCTTTCTGCCTCGTCACGTGTCCAAACCATTTTATTTGTTGCTTCTTTATATATTCTATGGCGGGGGCTATTCCTAGCTTTTTTCTCAGTTCTTCATTTCTGATCTTATCTCTCAGACTGTTTCCAGTCATTCGTCTAACACATTTCATCTGTGTAGAGGTTATTTTCTTATTGTTCTTGCATCTAGGGTCTAGGACTGGCATTGGTAGCACAACGTTGGGATGAAGATTGTATAACAAATTATTGAATACACATATATCTTAACTTATCTATCTTTGAAAGATAACAAAATTATTGAATCCACATATATCTTAACTTATCTATCTTTGAAAGATAACAAAATTATTGAATCCACATATATCTTAACTTATCTATCTTTGAAAGATAACAAAATTATTGAATTCACATATATCTTAACTTATCTATCTTTGAAAGATAACAAAATTATTGAATCCACATATATCTTAACTTATCTATTCTTATGGTGCATCTTTCAAAGATAACAAAATTATTGAATTCACATTTAACTTAACTTACCTATTCTTATGGTGCATCTTTCAAAGATAACAAAATTATTGAATTCACATTTATCTTAACTTATCTATTCTTATGGTGCATCTTTCAAAGATAACAAAATTATTGAATTCACATTTATCTTAACTTACCTATTCTTATGGTGCATCTTTCAAAGATAACAAAATTATTGAATTCACGTTTATCTTAACTTATCTATTCTTATGGTACATCTTTCAAAGATAACAAAATTATTGAATTCACATTTATCTTAACTTATCTATTCTTATGGTGCATCTTTCAAAGATAACAAAATTATTGAATTCACATTTATCTTAACTTACCTACTCTTATGGTGCGTCTTTCAAAGATAACAAAATTATTGAATTCACATTTATCTTAACTTATCTATTCTTATGGTGCATCTTTCAAAGATAACAAAATTATTGAATTCTCATTAATCTTAATTTATCTATTCTTATGGTGCATCTTTCAAAGATAACAAAATTATTGAATTCACATTTATCTTAACTTATCTATTCTTATGATACATCTTAGAAAGATACACAAATTATTCTTCTTTTTCTACTTTCCTTCCTCATTTGCCATTCAGTGTCGAGGGGAGATATAATTTACGGTCTTTTGCTCTTCTGTTCACCTCTGCTACTGTTATGTTTCCTAGTGCTTCTAATATTCCATCCATCCATCTTTTTCATGGTTGGCCTTTGGGTCTGGTGTTCTCACAATGTTTGTTGAAGGCTCGATGTGTTGTGTTTTGATCTTTCTGCCTCGTCACGTGTCCAAACCATTTTATGTGTTGCTTCTTTATATATTCTATGGCGGGGGCTATTCCTAGCTTTTTTCTCAGTTCTTCATTTCTGATCTTATCTCTCAGACTGTTTCCAGTCATTCGTCTAACACATTTCATCTGTGTAGAGGTTATTTTTCTTATTGTTCTTGCATCTAGGGTCTAGGACTGGCATTGGTAGCACAACGTTGGGATGAAGATTGTATAACAAATTATTGAATACACATATATCTTAACTTATCTATCTTTGAAAGATAACAAAATTATTGAATTCACATATATCTTAACTTATCTATCTTTGAAAGATAACAAAATTATTGAATCCACATATATCTTAACTTATCTATTCTTATGGTGCATCTTTCAAAGATAACAAAATTATTGAATTCACATTTAACTTAACTTACCTATTCTTATGGTGCATCTTTCAAAGATAACAAAATTATTGAATTCACATTTATCTTAACTTATCTATTCTTATGGTGCATCTTTCAAAGATAACAAAATTATTGAATTCACATTTATCTTAACTTACCTATTCTTATGGTGCATCTTTCAAAGATAACAAAATTATTGAATTCACGTTTATCTTAACTTATCTATTCTTATGGTACATCTTTCAAAGATAACAAAATTATTGAATTCACATTTATCTTAACTTATCTATTCTTATGGTGCATCTTTCAAAGATAACAAAATTATTGAATTCACATTTATCTTAACTTACCTACTCTTATGGTGCGTCTTTCAAAGATAACAAAATTATTGAATTCACATTTATCTTAACTTATCTATTCTTATGGTGCATCTTTCAAAGATAACAAATTATTGAATTCACATTAATCTTAACTTATCTATTCTTATGGTGCATCTTTCAAAGATAACAAAATTAATAAATTCACATTTATCTTAACTTATCTATTCTTATGATACATTTTAGAAAGATACACAAATTATTCTTCTTTTTTCTACTTTCCTTCCTCATTTGCCGTTCAGCGTCGAGGGGAGATATAATTTACGGTCTTTTGCTCTTCTGTTCACCTCTGCTACTGTTATGTTTCCTAGTGCTTCTAATATTCCATCCATCCATCTTTTTCATGGTTGGCCCTTGGGTCTGGTGTTCTCACAATGTTTGTTGAAGGCTCGATGTGTTGTGTTTTGATCTTTCTGCCTCGTCACGTGTCCAAACCATTTTATTTGTTGCTTCTTTATATATTCTATGGCGGGGGCTATTCCTAGCTTTTTTCTCAGTTCTTCATTTCTGATCTTATCTCTCAGACTGTTTCCAGTCATTCGTCTAACACATTTCATCTGTGTAGAGGTTATTTTTCTTATTGTTCTTGCATCTAGGGTCTAGGACTGGCATTGGTAGCACAACGTTGGGATGAAGATTGTATAACAAATTATTGAATACACATATATCTTAACTTATCTATCTTTGAAAGATAACAAAATTATTGAATTCACATATATCTTAACTTATCTATCTTTGAAAGATAACAAAATTATTGAATCCACATATATCTTAACTTATCTATCTTTGAAAGATAACAAAATTATTGAATCCACATATATCTTAACTTATCTATTCTTATGGTGCATCTTTCAAAGATAACAAAATTATTGAATTCACATTTAACTTAACTTACCTATTCTTATGGTGCATCTTTCAAAGATAACAAAATTATTGAATTCACATTTATCTTAACTTATCTATTCTTATGGTACATCTTTCATAGATAACAAAATTATTGAATTCACATTTATCTTAACTTATCTATTCTTATGGTGCATCTTTCAAAGATAACAAAATTATTGAATTCACATTTATCTTAACTTACCTATTCTTATGGTGCATCTTTCAAAGATAACAAAATTATTGAATTCACATTTATCTTAACTTATCTATTCTTATGGTACATCTTTCAAAGATAACAAAATTATTGAATTCACATTAATCTTAACTTATCTATTCTTATGGTGCATCTTTCAAAGATAACAAAATTATTGAATTCACATTTATCTTAACTTATCTATTCTTATGATACATCTTAGAAAGATACACAAATTATTCTTCTTTTTCTACTTTCCTTTCTCATTTGCCGTTCAGCGTCGACGGGAGATAATATTTACGGTCTTTTGCTCTTCTGTTCACCTCTGCTACTGTTATGTTTCCTAGTGCTTCTAATATTCCATCCATCCATCTTTTTCATGGTTGGCCCTTGGGTCTGGTGTTCTCACAATGTTTGTTGAAGGCTCGATGTGTTGTGTTTTGATCTTTCTGCCTCGTCACGTGTCCAAACCATTTTATTTGTTGCTTCTTTATATATTCTATGGCGGGGGCTATTCCTAGCTTTTTTCTCAGTTCTTCATTTCTGATCTTATCTCTCAGACTGTTTCCAGTCATTCGTCTAACACATTTCATCTGTGTAGAGGTTATTTTCTTATTGTTCTTGCATCTAGGGTCTAGGACTGGCATTGGTAGCACAACGTTGGGATGAAGATTGTATAACAAATTATTGAATACACATATATCTTAACTTATCTATCTTTGAAAGATAACAAAATTATTGAATCCACATATATCTTAACTTATCTATTCTTATGGTGCATCTTTCAAAGATAACAAAATTATTGAATTCACATTTAACTTAACTTACCTATTCTTATGGTGCATCTTTCAAAGATAACAAAATTATTGAATTCACATTTATTTTAACTTATCTATTCTTATGGTGCATCTTTCAAAGATAACAAAATTATTGAATTCACATTTATCTTAACTTATCTATTCTTATGGTGCATTTTTCAAAGATAACAAAATTATTGAATTCACATTTATCTTAACTTATCTATTATTATGGCACATGTTTCAAAGATAACAAAATTATTGAATTCACATTTATCTTAACTTATCTATTCTTATGGTGCATCTTTCAAAGATAACAAAATTATTGAATTCACATTTATCTTAACTTACCTACTCTTATGGTGCGTCTTTCAAATATAACAAAATTATTGAATTCACATTTATCTTAACTTATCTATTCTTATGGTGCATCTTTCAAAGATAACAAAATTATTGAATTCACATTAATCTTAACTTATCTATTCTTATGGTGCATCTTTCAAAGATAACAAAATTAATAAATTCACATTTATCTTAACTTATCTATTCTTATGATACATCTTAGAAAGATACACAAATTATTCTTCTTTTTCTACTTTCCTTCCTCATTTGCCGTTCAGCGTCGAGGGGAGATATAATTTACGGTCTTTTGCTCTTCTGTTCACCTCTGCTACTGTTATGTTTCCTAGTGCTTCTAATATTCCATCCATCCATCTTTTTCATGGTTGGCCCTTGGGTCTGGTGTTCTCACAATGTTTGTTGAAGGCTCGATGTGTTGTGTTTTGATCTTTCTGCCTCGTCACGTGTCCAAACCATTTTATTTGTTGCTTCTTTATATATTCTATGGCGGGGGCTATTCCTAGCTTTTTTCTCAGTTCTTCATTTCTGATCTTATCTCTCAGACTGTTTCCAGTCATTCGTCTAACACATTTCATCTGTGTAGAGGTTATTTTCTTATTGTTCTTGCATCTAGGGTCTAGGACTGGCATTGGTAGCACAACGTTGGGATGAAGATTGTATAACAAATTATTGAATGCACATATATCTTAACTTATCTATCTTTGAAAGATAACAAAATTATTGAATCCACATATATCTTAACTTATCTATCTTTGAAAGATAACAAAATTATTGAATCCACATATATCTTAACTTATCTAACCCCATAGTGTAACAGTGCAGGTGTTTGCTGACAGCATTGAATACATGATGCAAGAAAGAAGGAGAGGTTTTACTCTGTTACCTGGACAGACATTAAGTAGAAACACATGACTAACTTCAGAAAAAATTCAGTCAAGTACAACAGGACATCAAAAGTTCGAGAAGACAGAGATAATAGAAACTGTAGACAAGTTCACAGTCCCCGTGAAATAAGTATGGCAAGTAGACATCAGGGAGCCGCGACAGTCCAGTGGTTAGTGAACTGGGCTACAAAGAACAAGAGTTAGGGTTCGATCCCAATCGATGGCTTCCGGGTTCACCCAGCCTAAATGGGTACCGGATTTTTACTGAGAAAGTAAAACGGTACGGGCGTAATACCGACCACATTACTCCAAAAATCATGTGCTGAAGATCTGTAAAATTTATGGTCACTAACACCATATTCCCTATACGCCACTTGGCGTGACGGGGGCTCTTTACTTTTTTTTTTTGCTTAAGGAGACATCAGTAGATCAAGAAATGACCAATGAGGGAAAATGGCAAACATCAAAACTATCAAGCACAGGAAGAGCTAGGCAATCACACACACACTACTTAGGGTGCAGATAAGCATCTTTTCTTTACCCACAGACCCTGGTGGTTTTGTGCGGGCTAGAGTGAGATTGAAAGTAAAGCGACACGGGCGTAATACCGACCACATTACCCCAAAATATCATGTGCTGAAAATCTGTAAAATTTATGGTCACTAACACCATATTCCCTATATGCCACTTGGCATGACGGGGCTCTTTACTTTTTCTTTTTTTTTACAGAGTGAGATTAGACCATCGTGGTGGTAGTTAAGTAGTGATAGCTGATAAAGTTTAGATGTTTGTAGGCATGGTGCTTGATGATAGTAAACATGATAACGATTTGTAACAACCGTTCTCATAAATCAGGATTTGGCCACAGGAAACAGTCATGAAGATAACAGATCACATGTGTTGCTGGTAGGAAATTTGAACGGCGATTCACCTGTTGGGTCTGAGGTTCTTGTTCGGCTGATCCAACATTTTATTGGAGGTAAATACACGCACATGTTTATTTGAATTTTTTTCTGTATTTGTATTTTAGTGATATTACTTCCTGGACTTAGTGACTTCTATGATGGCTCAGGTATTAGATGTCAGTGATAAAAATGTACATAACAGGTTTCTTTATGTTGATCATTGGTGTACATCTGTCTGTTTACCTGCCTCTCTTCCTGTCTACCTGCCAGTTTGTCTGTCTGTCTGCCTGCCTATTTGTCTGTCTGTCTATCTACTTGCCTGTCTATCTGTCTGTTTACCTGCCTATTCGTCTGTCTGTTTGCCTCTCTGTATGTCTGACTGTCTCTCTATCTACCTGCAATATAAATTATTTATGTTGTGACCATTGACTTCAATTCCTTTTTTTGTCTTCTATTGATCTCATAATATGTTTGCTGTAAAGTGAAAACAAATCCGGTGACAGAACTCAGCCTTGTCTGACTCCTTGTTTTATAAATTGAAATTGTCTTGTTTGGTTGTTAATTCGTATTGCTGCTGATTACATACACGCTGCGAGAATTTTAAAAGAATTGAATCCATTGTTTCTTTGGGTCTCTCTTGGGTAGTTAAATCTGATGTTTTGCACTTTCAGATAACGTAGAAAAACAGGAGATCCTGTGTACACTGCACATGTTAAAGATCTCTTGGTAGTTAGAAATTGAAAAAAATAGACAAAAAATTATCCCTGCCTGGCCAAAATCCATAAGGGAATAAACAAAATGCTCAAAAGCGTTAGAGCTCTTGATAATAATAACTTTAAAAAAAACATCTGAAGTTAGAAAATATCTGCCTGCATGGTGAGGGGCAGTTTAAACATACATTTGCCGGGGGGCCGCTGTAGCCTAGTTGGGAAAACCACCCGATTAGGCTACCGACGTTCGGACAACCTGTGTTCGATTCCCGCTGGGAGCAGTGTGAGTTGTACTCCAGGTTGGAAAAAAAAATAACCCGCGATCGACCCAGCCACTGGCAGAAATGGGTACCAGGGTAGTAGTACTCTGGGAAAGTGAGGAATGCCACCTCGCATCGTGAGTTTCAATGCTTGAAGTGACAGTGTCCAGATTGGACAGTGATTGAACACTTCTGGATAGGTAACCAAGTACATATGGGTGAAAACTCGTGGGCTGAGACGTCGGTTCAAGTCTCAAACTTTACCTTTATACATCTGCCGATGTGAGAAATAGAAAAAGAAAGTTATATTCATGCAAAATTCAGTCCCGCTAGAGATATAAAGCTTGTAAATGCTAACAGCAGCCTAATTAGTGAGGCAACCTACATTAAAATTAATCATCATCATTGAGTGCCATCTCAGCATCAAAGGTTGGCTACCATGGAGCGTCATTCCACTCTATCTCTTGCTTTGATGGTTGTGGTTGTCATAGGCTGACTTGTCCATCTTTTGATGTTACTCATCCATGTTAGTCTTGGTATGCCTCTGCCTCTTTTACCTTGTATTTTCCCTTCCAATATTACTTTTATTAGGCTGTTGTGTCTTTAACATGACCCAAAAATTTCATTTGTCTTGTTCTAATTGTGTTTAGTAGTTCTCTTTTCATTTTTAGTTGTTTTAAAACTTCATCGTTTGTTTTCTTTTCATCCAATTCTACCTATTCTTCTATAAATCCACATTTCAAAGACTTCAATTTTCTGTTCTGTTTTCTGGTCTAATGTCCATGTTTCTGGACCATACAGGAATATTGAGATGTAACAATTTGCTATTTTAGCAAATTTGCTATTTTGCTTGTTTTAGCCCTGGTGCTATTTGTTTTGATGTTAGTATATTTCTCATGGCATTGAAAAATTAATGTCCTACATTTTTTATTTTCATTGTTTATTTTGTGTGGTGGGAGGGTGCTGAATAAATATTTCTAACATATTTCATTGTTTATTTTGTGTGGTGGGAGGGTGCTGAATAAATATTTCTAACATATCTCATTGTTTATTTTGTGTGGTGGGAGGGTGCTAAATAAATATTTCTAACATATTTCATCGTTACTAGGCTTCAATAGGCAAGACCCTGTTGTGATGAAGATCCTCAGCACAGTCCATGTACATGTTGTCCCCCAATTGAATGTTGAAGGAGCTGTGCTTGCCACACCAGAGGACTGTAATGGGGAGAACTACACAGGACCCACATTCAATCAGTTGGTACAGGAGAAGGTGCGGTTAACATTGTTTATATTTTGTATTTATCTTTCGATGTGTGAGTCTGTCTGTCCATTTGTCTTTGTGTATGTCTGTTTATCTATCTATCTGCATTTCTGTCTCTCTATCTATCTCTTTGTCTTTGTGACTATCTGTCTGTCTGTTTTGTCTATCTGTCTTTGTATCTATTTATCTTTTTGTTTATGTCTGTATACCTATCTTTTTGTCTGTCTATCTATCTGTCTGTTTTGTCAATCTGTCTTTGTATCTGTCTGTCTATCTATATATCTATCCATCTATCATTCTGTCTAGTCATTGCACTACATTTCCTTCATTTCAAATTTTGTCCATAAATTTATCTTTATGGTTACCTTAGTTCTACAAACTTATCCTCACAACTACCACAGTCCATTAATTTATCCTCATAGCTGTGCGTATCATCCGTTTTGATATTCCGATTGCTTACGTTGAATGATGATATTGCATCACGGGGAACAGATGGCTGTGTTCACTTTCTGTGCGATTTTGCCTTATGTCTTTTGGCTTGTGCTGAGACTGCTAAGATGGGGACTGCAACTACCTTTCTTTGTTCGAGAGATGAGTTAGTAATTCAGATGATTCCACTGGCACGGGTGTTTGAGCAATTATGGATTTTAATTCGTTTGCAGTGATACCGGGGCCTTCCATAACCATCACCACCATTTTTGTTTCACCCTTAATGTTTATTGTTCTATACATTTACCCTCACTACTGCTTTCACCATCCTCTTCTGTTGTCTCCGCATACAAATATTTACTACCAGGGAGCTCCATACACAACACATACTATACAACACCCCAACATTATTAACCCTAGATTATGGCACTGTTGTAAAAATTACCACATCACAACACAGATTCTTCAAAATTTGACATATTGCTGTGCTCAAACATCCCCCCCGCCCCTTTTTTATTTTACATGTACCTCCCTAATTACCACTTCCGGTGCTTGCATTCGCCTGATGACTGAAGGAGTGTATCTCTTCATCATCCGCCCTTAAAAGGACGTTAAGTGGACGTGTCTGTGTTGTGTTGTGGTTTGCAGTATAACTGTGATATTTGCTCCTTTCAGCCCAACACATCCAACTTCAGCATGTAATTTTTTAGTACCGGGTTGTCTTCCCTCTTTCATCCCTGCTCGCTTGGCCAGACTAGACAAGTTAGTCTGTTACTAGAGGCACCATGGAGAGGTGGAGCAGGATCCTCATGGTTCTGGTTCACCAGTCCTGGTGCAAGCCATCAGCTGTGGATCGCTGACAACTTCCAACTGGTGCTGTGAGGCGCGCCTTTGCCTCCACCACTTCCGGTGACCCCTAAGTGATTGATTTGTTTCTATTGCAGTTGGATTTTTGTGTTCAGATTTTGTGAAATAGAATCTCATATAATGTGAAAAAAAAAAAGTTTGTTCACGAAATTGGTCAATTTTCCCCTTTTTTTCTTTTTATTTTGTATATTGTGACCAGGCTGTAGGCCAACACCAAACAACCATTTGTAACTTGGGAAATGCAGTGAATAATGCTATGAGGTATGAAACATACTGGCAGACTTACGGCGTCCGTTTCGATTGTAACACATCTGACCCTTGAGGTTAAATTAATGTCATAGATCAACCTGAGACAGGAAAACCCCGTGTCTACCCTAATGTAAACACACAGCTGTGTGTCAAAAAGTTCAAAGAAAACACTATTTTTAGATCTCCTAATGTTACAATTATGTGGTAGTAATTTTTACTACGGTAACGTAAACACACAAGTCACAGATTGTTATCGTAATCTAGGGTTAGGCTGTCAGTCATTCTTCACTCTGCCCAACAGGACTGAGGTCAAGTCCCTTCCTCAAATAACAACAGCAGCCCTGCACAATACAAATTATGAAGCTCCGGTAACGACCTCAAAATACACTCCCCTCTTTGTGATTCTTTCTGGTCTAGATGAATATCAAAGATGATGAAGGAGAACAAGAAGAAGGGTTCTCAGAGGATTGGTTACTTATACACTGTTTCCTATATTATGATCTCCGCTTTAAAGGGTTAACAAATGATGAATTTGGCCGTTTTAAAAAAAAGAAAATTATTAATTTGAAATAACAGCAAGAAAATGAATAAAAATTATCTAAAACACATTACTTGTCTCGACAATTTGCCCAGGAAGTCGGAACAGAGGTAATATAAGAGAATGACAAGTTTGAGGGGAATTAATTGTGAAAATATCAATAAATTAAAAGCAGTAAAACGTGGCTCCTGAGTTGCTAGTGTCAGATACTAGAGCCATATTTCATAGTTGGCATCATATTGTTCTGATTTTTTCATATGGGCTGCGATGAGTGCAAAGGATGTGAAACCTGATGATTATATCTTTCACTATTTTCTGAAAAGGACACAATACCTATGGACCTGCCAAAAGTGTATTCAAGTAAATTCTTCTAATCAGTAAACAGTTAGTTAAATAATGTTTTCAGAATGGGACTGGTAGGTATCATGGTTAAATAATGCTTTCAGAATGGGACTGGTTGGTATCATGGTTAAATAATGTTTTCAGAATGGGACTGGTTGGTATCATGGTTAAATAATGCTTTCAGAATGGGACTGGTTGGTATCATGGTTAAATAATGCTTTCAGAATGGGACTGGTTGGTATCATGGTTAAATAATGCTTTCAGAATGGGACTGGTTGGTATCATAGTTAAATAATGCTTTCAGAATGGGACTGGTAGGTATCATGTTGAGACGCCGGTCTCGAGACAGTGAGGTTGTAAGTTCAAATCTTGGCTGCACCAGTTGGGAATTTTATTTGTGATTTCTCTCTGCGACAACCACTCCCTGGTCTCAGCAGCGAGACCTGGCTTGAAATGTTAATCACTCATCGACGTAAAAAATATGAGTACATCAGATGATATAGTTATCGAGTGACCCCTGTGCACATGGCTGCCAGGGAAATCGGATTGACACACAAATTTCAGTTCCTTGTCTCTAAATCAAAGTTGAAGGAATACATCTGGAGACAGTAGCTCAGAGCTACAACTACCTGGGACATACTATAACCAGTGATGGAAAATGTACAACTGAAATAAACAAAAGAATAGGAATGGCAAAAAGTAATTTAAATGTCATGAAAGATATACTAACATCAAAACAAATAACACCAGGGCTAAAACTAAGAATAACAAAATGTTACATCTTCTCAATATTCCTGTATGGTGCAGAAACATGGACATTAGACCAGAAAACAGAACAAAAAATTGAAGCCTTTGAAATGTGGATATATAGAAGAATAGGCAGAAATGGATGGAAAGAAAAGAAAACAAACGAAGTTTTAAAACAACTAAAAATGAAAAGAGAACTAATAAACACAATTAGAACAAGACAAGTGAAATTTTCGGGGCATGAAAAAGACACAACAGACTAATAAAAGTAATATTGGAAGGGAAAATACAAGGTAAAAGAAGCAGAGGCAGACCAAGACTAACATGGACGAGTAAAAGATGGACAAGTCAACCTAGGACAATCTGCACCATCAAAGCAAGAGACAGGTGGAATGGCGCTCCATGGTAGCCAACCTTCGATGCAGAGATGGCACTCATTGATGATGATGATGATGATGATACGTCTCTAGGGACTTTGCCAGAGATGAAAGCTGGTGATCACAAAAAAAATGTTAAAAATTAATCAGAATTCTTTAACTAACGTCACATTGGACACTTGAATATTTCAGAATATTGCAGCTACCTTCCTGAATAAGTTGATTGACCAGCACAAGTTTGATCTTGTTGTGGATGTAGAAGGAGGAGGCAAGTTTATTGTGTGAGTATCTTCTTTCAATTGTTAATTTCCAATATTAGGAAGAAACAATCATCATTTTTTGGCCATGTAATGAGAAGAGAACAGCTGGAATATATTGTTACAACTGGAAAAATTGAGGGACGAAGAGATAGAGGGAAGCAAAGAGAGAAGATACCAGACAGCTTAAGAGAATGGCTTGGAAGAAGGTCGACAACAGAAATGATAAATAGCTGTCGAGATCGAAAGTTGTGGAGAGACATGATCACCTATGCCAACAGGCCCGGTACTTGATGATGATGATGATCTTCTTTCACAAAGTTTCTTTTTCTCAAAAGCTCATTTTTATTTTCTTCATTGTATTAATAGTTTCATTCCATTTTCTTCATTGTGTTAATAGTTTCATTCCATTTTCTTCATTGTTTTAATAGTTTCATTCCATTTTCTTCATTGTGTTAATAGTTTCATTCCATTTTCTTCATTGTTTAGATTTATTTCCAATTTCTATTTCTCCATTGTTTAACTCTGGACTATGATTCTTATCTATCTCGTTTTTATGATACTGTGGTCAAAATTACTACCTCTTAAATTTTACATTTGGAATTCCAAAAATAGTATTTTCTTTGAACTGTTGTTACACAGTGTAGTGTTTGCACTAGGAGAGACACGTGAACCGAATGCTGTAATAATTTCCTGGCAAATATTCACTTTATGGTGTGAAATACAACCGTGGCTACCGGAGGTGTTGTATTGCATATTCACACATCGTCCGGCCGTCATTGGAGGGATACATATGGCTTTCTCTTAGTGCTATTCACTGGTTATTCTGTGCACATCGTGAGCTGTGTTTTTCTTCCGGATTGTGTTTCAATATTCTGATTGCTTACAGTGAATGATGATATCATATGTCAAAGGACACTTCAGCTGTGTTCACTTTTGGTGCCTCTTGGCCTTATGTCTTTTGGCATTAGCTGTAGCTGCTATGATGGGAACTGCAGCTGTCTTTCTTTGTTTGGATCCTTCAAGGCTCTCCGAGTCCACCTAGTGCTACCAGAGCTCTGGAAGGAGGGGCAGCGAGGAAAAGAATTTGTCACCCCACTTCATGAAGTTACGGTTCGGCAGAATAAGTCATTACCCACTGGTGTTTACCGTTTAAAAAAAGTAAATAGCTCTGTCACACCTGGTAACGTATAGGGAATATTATGTTGGTGACCATAATCTTTATAGACCTTCGGCACATGATTTTTTAGGGAAAGTAGTCAGTATTACGTCCATGCCGCTTTACTTTCCCAGAAAAAAAAATCCAGTACCCATTTACGGCTGGGTGAACTCGGAAGCCGTTGATCAGGCATTTCTTGTCCTGTTCACTTACCACTGAGCTATCGCGTTTACCCTAAACACATGTAGGTGGGTGGGGGGGCCTCGGTAGCCTAGTTGAGAAAACCACTCGACTGGGCTACCGGCATTTGGACAACCAGTGTTCGATTCCCACTGGAAGCAGTGATGTACATTAAAGAACCCTTGGCAGATAAAAATAAAAAGGAAGTGGTCAAAACATGGCCGTACTGCTCGGGCAAAATTGGACAAAAAACAAAAAAAAACATCTACCCACACTGATGGATAAATATTCTTGGAGAAGGCAGATGGAAGCTGAGATGATGGTGAGGACATGAAATGATGATACAAGAATGTAAGAAAAGAATGGCTTGGAAAGTGTTTGTTAAAGACCTATGCTTCACAGGGAGCTGAAAGTGTTTGTTAAAGACCTATGCTTCACAGGGAGCTGAACGTGTTTGTTAAAGACCTATGCTTCACAGGGAGCTGAAAGTGTTTGTTAAAGACCTATGCTCCACAGGGAGCTGAAAGTGTTTGTTGAAGACCTATGCTTCACAGGGAGCTGAAGCGTTTGTTGAAGACCTATGCTTCACAGGGAGCTGAAAGTGTTTGTTAAAGACCTATGCTTCACAGGGAGCTGAAAGTGTTTGTTAAAGACCTATGCTCCACAGGGAGCTGAAAGTGTTTGTTAAAGACCTATGCTCCACAGGGAGCTGAAAGTGTTTGTTAAAGACCTATGCTCCACAGGGAGCTGAAAGTGTTTGTTAAAGACCTATGCTCCACAGGGAGCTGAAAGTGTTGTTAAAGACCTATGCTTCACAGGGAGCTGAAAGTGTTTGTTAAAGACCTATGCTTCACAGGGAGCTGAAAGTGTTTGTTAAAGACCTATGCTCCACAGGGAGCTGAAAGTGTTTGTTGAAGACCTATGCTTCACAGGGAGCTGAAAGTGTTTGTTGAAGACCTATGCTTCACAGGGAGCTGAAAGTGTTTGTTAAAGACCTATGCTTCACAGGGAGCTGAAAGTGTTTGTTAAAGACCTATGCTTCACAGGGAGCTGAAAGTGTTTGTTAAAGACCTATGCTTCACAGGGAGCTGAACGTGTTTGTTAAAGACATATGCTTCACAGGGAGCTGAAAGTGTTTGTTAAAGACCTATGCTTCACAGGGAGCTGAAAGTGTTTGTTAAAGACCTATGCTCACAGGGAGCTGAAAGTGTTTGTTAAAGACCTATGCTTCACAGGGAGCTGAAAGTGTTTGTTGAAGACCTATGCTTCACAGGGAGCTGAAAGTGTTTGTTAAAGACATATGCTTCACAGGTAGCTGAAAGGTAGAAGAAAGAAGACACCGATGGATGCCAGAACATGTTCTGGAGTTCGTGCTCGATGGTCAGCGTTCTCCTTGGAGGTTCTTGATATTTGAGGGGAATATTGGAGGACAATTGGAAAATATGGGTTCTTTTGATGTGTAGTGATGATGATTCTAACATAGCATGTCATTTCTTCTCTACATCAGTGCTTTTAATTTATCTTACTGTAAATTATATCATTTATGCTACTTTACTATTATTAATTATGCTACTTTACTATTATTAATTATGCTCATCATCAAGTATCGGGCTACTGGCGTAGGTGATCATGTCTCTCCACAATTTTCAATCTCGAAAATTATTTAGTATTTCTGTTGTTGACCTTCTGCCAAGCCATTCTCTTAAACTTTTGGTTATCTTTTCTCTTTGCTTCCCTCTATTTCTTCGTCCCTCAATTTTCCCAGTTGTTACAATATATTCCAGCTGTTCTCTTCTCATTACATGGCCAAAAAATTATGATTGTTTCTTCCTGATATTGGAAATTAGCTCTCTTTTTGATTGGGATCTTTCAGAACGTTTTCATTACTCTTCTTAGTTGTCCATGGTATTCTCAACATTCTTCTGTAAAACCACATTTCTACAGACTCCAGTGATTTTCTTGTTTGTTGTCTTAGTGTCCATGATTCACATCCATATGTTAAGACTGACTCTACATAACATTTAAGGACTCTTTTTCTTGTTTCGGTTGTCAAAAATAGATTGCATAGTATATTCCTCATTTTTTGGAAAGCTGCTTTTGCCTGAGCCATTCTGCATCTCACCTCTGTTGTACATCTTCCATCTGAGGTTAACAAAGTTCCCAAATATTTAAATTCATTTACCTGTTTTAATATTGTTCCACTTGTCTTTATTTTGCACTGAGGTGATGTCTTTTTCTTTGTTATTATCATTACTTCTGTCTTTTTGCTATTAAGGCTAAGTCCTTTATTTTGTTTTCTTTCACTATAATGTCTAACATTTCTTGTAACTCATTTTCACTCTTAGCGATTAAGACTGTATATTAATTAATTCTATCTATCTATCTATCTATCTATCTATCTATCTATCTATCTATCTATCTATCTATCTATCTATCTATCTATCTATCTATCTATCTATCTATCTATCGACCTTTCGAGCCGTAGCCGGCCCATAGGGCATAGACCAAGATACTCCTTCTTTCATATAAATTTTTATTCTCATCATCATCATGTGCCATACCAGTTGGCGTAGGTGATCATGTCCCTCCACAATCCTCTATCTACAGTGCATCGTATCAGTTCTGTTGTTGACTGGTTTCCATGCCATGACATCAAGCTATCCAGTATTTTCTCTCTTTGTCGTCCGCGATCTCTCTTTCCTTTTATTTTGCCAGTTGTAACCAAGTATTACAACTGTCCTCTTCTCATGATATGCCAGAAAAATGTTGATTGTTTCTTTCTGATGTTTTTTAGGAGCTCCCTTTTTATGTTGGCCTCTTTGAGGACTTCCTCATTGGTCTTTTTAGCAGTCCAGGAAACTTTCAACATTCTTCTGAGGAACATTCCCATCTCTGTGGCCTCTAACCGTCTTTTCATTTGTTTGTCTACTGTCCATGATTCGCTTCCATAGGTCAGAATTGGTTCTATATAGCACCGATGAACTCTCTTTCTCATTTCTATTGACATAGATTTAGGTAAGCGGCGTAGAGTTCTGCCATACCAAAGGAGGAGTAAGACGTCTCCTTTCCTCCGCTAGTCTTCGGGACACCCTTGTTGGGCAAGGTGGAGCTCCCGTTTAGCCCCCCTATCAGGGTTATCTGAAGCCATTGGAGCAGGTGGTGGATGGTGTTGTGGGAGCAGCCGACTAGTAGTGCCAGTTATGGTCCTCACGCCACAATGGCAGGCAGAGGATCTCATGTATAGAGACAATGGCTGCGATCTCCGACCAGTACAGTAACTGCGAAGAAGGAAAGGAATGGCAAACTACCTTCTTATATTGCCTGGACTAATCATGACAAATCACAACCTTATATTTTTATTCTAGCAGTTTTCAATTCTTTTAAAGATATTTGATCAAATCTCGCCATTTGTCTCTGTTCTGTGCCAGCAGCTCTATCTCATTAAGGGAGCCAATTCCTGCTGCTCTTGCCTCTCTCATCAATGTTCTTCTCAGCGTCTCTCTGGGTCTTCCTGTTTTCCTCTTATCTGTTGTTTCCCACATGAGGGCTTGCTTTGCTATTCGGTTATTATCTCTTCTCATCACATGTTCAACATATGACCATCGTCTTTTCTTTATTAGTGAAGATATTAGTGGTTGATTGGCGATTTCTCTAATAATATTAATATAATTTTACTACTTTACTATTATTAATTTTACTACTTTACTATTATTAATTTTACTACTTTACTATTATTAATTTACTACTTTACTATTATTAATTATACTACTTTACTATTATTAATTATACTACTTTACTATTATTAATTTTACTACTTTACTGTTATTAATTTTACTACTTTACTGTTATTAATTATATTACTTTACTATTATTATTTATACTACTTTACTGTTATTAATTATACTACTTTACTGTTATTAATTTTGCTACTTTACTATTATTATTTATACTACTTTACTATTATTAATTATACTACTTTACTATTATTAATTTTTTCTTGTGTTAGCATTCCACCAAACGTGGCAACAACCAAAGCAAACGGTGACGTGACGGAAGATGAAGACATCTTGCAAGAAATTGCAGCTTCATTTGCCAGTGCAATGACTGACATTCACAGTCAAAGTGCTTGCAACAATTCGCCCTTTAGTGGGATTGTTCATGGGGTTGAATTAGGAAGTGAAGCACCGGTGTTTGCAGATTCCTGGTACTCACCGAACAGAACTTTGATGGTATATTTAGTATGTGTGCAATGTGTTGATTTGCCTCAACAGTGTTTAATATCTGTGTGCTGTGCTTTAGTTTTCCTTTGTTTTATTTTCCTTGTTTTACTTTTTCATTGCTTTACTTTCTTTTGCTTACTTACTTTCCTTTGTTTTACTTTTCTTTGATTTTCTTTACTTTTCTTTTGCTTTATTTATTTTCTGTTCTTTGTTTTACTTTTTATTGCTTTACTTTTCGTTTGCTTTACTTACTTTCCTTTGTTTTACTTTTCTTTGATTTTCTTTACTTTTCTTTTGCTTTACTTTGTTTTACTTTTCTTTGATTTTCTTTACTTTTCTTTTGCTTTACTTACTTTCCTTTGTTTTACTTTTCTTGATTTTCTTTACTTTTCTTCTGCTTTATTTATTTTTCTGTTCTTTGTTTTACTTTTTATTGCTTTACTTTTCTGTTGCTTTACTTACTTTCCTTTGTTTTACTTACTTACATTCTGTTGCTTTACTTACTTTCCTTTGTTTTGCTTTACTTACATTCTGTTGCTTTACTTACTTTCCTTTGTTTTACTTTACTTACATTCTGTTGCTTTACTTACTTTCCTTTGTTTTACTTTACTTACATTCTGTTGCTTTACTTACTTTGTTTTACTTTACCTACATTCTGTTGCTTTACATAGAAAAGGAGACCAAGCATGGCTGGTGCTCACCACATCACCAAAAGAACGTACTATGGTCATGGAAAAAAAAAAAGGTCGCTAATATCAGATTCTCCATACGATTAGCAAGGGGAGGGAACTGTTACTTTTATGTTACTATATGTGGAGTCTGTAGAAATGTGGTTTTACTGAAGAATGTGAGAATACCATGGATGGCTAAGAAGAGTTAATGAACACATTCTGAAAGAGGTCAAAGCAAAAAGAGAGCTAATTTCCAATATTAGGAAGAAATAATCATCATTTTTTGGACATGTAATGAGAAGGGAACAGCTGGGATATATTGTTACAACTGGGAAAATTGAGTGACGAAGAGATAGAGGAAAGCAAAGAGAAAAGATACCAGACAGATTAAGATAATGGCTTGAAAGAAGGTCAATAACAGAAATGATAAATAACTGTCGAGATCGAAAGTTGTGGAGAGACATGATCACTTACGCCAGCATGCCCGGTACTTGATGATGATGATGGTATGGAATCAGTTTCAAAGCATTCTGAAATGTCCCATGTCTGTGTCACCTAATTTTACAGAATCTCCCTAAGCGCATTGGTAAATTCTCTTGACAAGGTAAACTTCCGTGCATGCCTTGCTTGGCTGCACAGGTAACAATTGTAAACGACTTCCATCAAAAAAGACTATTTGCACAGTCACTTCCCAACTATAATTACCTCAGAATAACACTTTGAAAACAAAGAAAACATCCAAGGAAGGTTTAACAACAAAACTAGTCTCAGCAAAGACCTGTCAATATCTTGTTATAATTATATTGGCTAGTTATTGAAACAAAAAAAGCACATGCAAAAAAAAAAAAAATAAAGAAAAATTTAGATTTAATACAAACAGTTTCATGTCTGTTCTTAAAAAATAAAATAAAACACTCATGGATGCCTGCACAGAATAAAATGATGGAGATGGCAGGACAAAATCGCTAACTTGGATCAACCAATCAACTAACTTATATTTTTTAAAAATATTTAAGAAAAGGCTTGTTGTGTAATACTTTCAGCTGGGTTTCGCAGTGTTTTCGATAGTTCCTATCCACCGCCATCGTCGTTGTCTTATTTCTTTGTCCACTGGTATTTGACTGGTTTTTTTTATTTTTCAATAACTGGCCAGTATAATTATAACAAGAAATCACCAGGTCTTTGCAGAGACTAATTTTGTTGTTTAAACCTGAAATAAACAAAATAATAGGAATGGCAAAAAGTAATTTTAGTGCTGTGAAAAATATACTAACATCAAAATAAATAACACCAGGACTAAAACTAAGAATAGCAAAATGTTATGTCTTCTCAACATTCCTGTATGGTGCAGAAAAATGGACATTAAAAAAAAAAACAAAAACAGAAAATTGAAGCATTTAAAATGTTGATTTATAGAAGAAAGGAAGAATTGGATGGAAAGAAAAGAAGAACAAATGATGAAGTCTTAAGACAACTAAAAATGAAAAGAGAACTGCTAAACACAATTCAAACGAGACAAATTAGATTCTTGGGACATGTTAAAAGGCACAGCAGCCTGCTAAAAGTAATCTTGGAGGGGAAAATACATGGTAAAAGAGGCAGAGGCAGACCAAGACTAACATGGATGTGTAACATCAAAAGATTGACATGTCAGCCTATGACAACCTGCATTATCAAAGCAAGAGACTGGTGTGGCCTACATGGTAACCAACCTTCGATGCAGAGACAGCACTCGATGATGATGATGATGATGATGATGATGATGATGATGATGATGATGATGATGATGAGTCCTTTGTACTTTTGACAATTCTGCGGTATCATAGCATGATATATGGGAGCCGCGATAGCTCAGTGGTTAGTGAACTGGACTACAATGGACAAGGGGTAGAGTTCGATCCCAACCGACAGCTTCCGGGTTCACCCAGCCTTAAATGGGTACCAGATTTTTTCTGGGAAAGTAAATCGGCACGGACGTAATACCAACCACATTACCCAAAAATCAGGTGCTGAAGGTCTGTAAATTTATGGTCACTAACACTGTATTCCCTATACGTCACTTGGCGTGACGGGGGTACTTTACTTTTTTTTTACTTAAGGAGACATCTGTAGATCAAGAAATGACCAATGAGAGAAAAGTTGAACTCTTTGAAGGAAAATTGCAAACATCAAAACTAGCGAGCACAGGAGGAGCTAGGCAATCACACACCACCACTTAAGGTAAAGCGGCACGGGCGTAATACCGACCATATTACCCCAAAAATCATGTGCTCAAGGTCTGTAAAATTTATAGTCACTAACACCATATGTGTTACTGGGACCTCATTATGAGGGAAGTAAAGAATAGTGACACTGTGACCTTCCAGGCATGTTGTAAGAGGTGACTAAGGAGATTGATCGATGGCTTGACAAGCTGTCATTGTAAAAAGTATTGTTATGGAAACAGTGCCATAGATTATAGAGCAGTGATCTCTGCAATATATGCCACTTTGGCACGCAAGGTTTCTGTTTTTGAGATAGTGGTTCTGCCCTATGTGCCATCTTCTGCTCGAAAGGACGATAGATAGATAGATAGATAGATAGAACACTATAGTCCCTATACGCCAGTTGGCGTGACGGGGGTACTTGACTTTTTACTATAGCATGATATAGCTTTGGCTCTAGTGTTGGGTTGGATATGGGGAAGATATTGTGGTAGGTCGTATGTACGTTTCAATAAGGAAAACATGAGAAGTTAGTAACCAGTTGTCAGGTCTAACACAATGACTCTCTCATCAAGGAAAACAATTGGATAAGTAAATTTTGTGCTTTCATCATCATCAGCAACTATGGCTGCTGGCGTAGGTGATCATGTCTCTCCTCAACTTTAGATCTCGACAGTTATTTATCTTTTCTGTTGTTTACTTCTCCCAAGCCATTCTCTTAAGCTGTCTGGTATCTTTTCTCTTTACTTCCCTCTATCTCTTCGCCTCTCAACTTTCCCAGCTATTCCCTTCTCATCACATGGCTAAAAAATGATGGTTGTTTCTTCCTAATATTGGAAATTAGCTCTCTTTTTGCTTTGGCTCTTTCAGAACGTTTTCATTACTCTTCTTAGCTGTCCATGGTATTCTCAACATTCTTCTGTAAAACCACTTTTCTACAGACTCCAGTGATTTTCTTGTCTGTTGTCCTATTGTCCATGATTCACATCCATATGTTAAGACTGGCTCTATATAACATTTAAGACTCTTTTTCTTGTTTCTATTGTAAAAAATGGATTGCATAGTATTTTTCTCATTTTTGGAAAGCTGCTTTTGTCTGAGCCATTCTGCATCTCACCTCTTTTGTACATCTTCTGTCTGAGTTTAACAAAGTTCCCAAATATTTAAATTCATTTACCTGTTTTAATATTGTTCCACTTGTCTTTATTTTGCACTAAGGTGATGTCTTTTTTTTTTTTTTTTTTTGATTTTATAATGAAGCCAAAAGTAATATATTTTGTAAATGGCATTTGTTGGACAAAAAGGCATATCACTTGATGTCTTTGTTTTCTCAGATGAGTGCACACCTGGCATGTTGTAAATACCCACCATCATCAGAATTAGAGAAAATCTGGATGTCATCGCTGCAGCCGCTGCTGAATGTGTTGTCCAAGTCTATTCAAGGTTAGTGGTTGTATGTTTTTTGTTCTAAATGTTTTGTTTAGTTGACGTAATATCTACATTGTAAAGTAAAGGTTCGCCCGTGCGCTGCCGGGGCCCGAAAGGGGAGTAAAGAATAGCGGTGCTGTACCCTACTAGGCATGTTCGTAAGATGCGAGAAAGGAGGGTTGGGCATGGGGTAAAAAAAAAATAAGCTGAAAAAGCTTCACAAACATGACAAGTCAAAGAGAGAAAAAGTAAATCCGCCATCCAGGAAAGATAAGGGACATATGACGCAAGCCGGAGAAAGCCATAAGGAGTCCGGGTTGCCGACTCACCCTTTGTCTACCAGGAAATCCCCAGAATTGGCTCCTGGAATGTACGTACCCTAAACGAACAGGGAAAAGCTGCACAGGTAGCAGCAGAAGTGACAAACTACAAGATAGATATTCTGGGAATGTGTGAAACAAGATGGCTAGGAACGGGTAAAATAAAACTAAATACAGGATAGATGATTTTATCATCAGGACACCAGGAGCCTGGAGCACAACATAGTGAAGGGGTAACTATAATGCTATCAAGGAATGCACAGAAGACACTAATAGAATTGGGAGCAGTAGGACCAAGACTAATGAGAGCAACATTTAAAACAACCAAAAACAAAATAAAATCACACATTATCCAAAGTTATGCACCAACCAACGATAAAGATGATTTAGTTAAAGATGATTTCTATAAACAGATACAATGTCAGATGGATGCAAGACGAGCCAAGGATATTATAAGCTTGATGGGAGACCTAAATGCTAAAGTAGGATCAGACAACAGAGGCTTCGAAGAGATTATGGGAAAACATGGACTTGGAGATATAAACGAGAATGGAGAGATATTTGTGAATTTCTGCGCCTTAATCAAATGAGCCTAGGAGGAACAATATTCCAACATAAAATAATACACAAAGCTACATGGGTGTCACCAGATCATAGAACGGAAAATCAAATTGATCACATATGTATTAATAATAAGTTTAAGTCATCCTTACAGGATGTAAAAGTATATAGAGGGCAGATATAGCTTCGGATCATCATCTTCTGATAGCCAAACTTAAAATTAAACATAAAAAGGTATACTACATTGAATAAGGGTAGAAAGTATTTCAATGTAGGGTTTCTTAAAGAACAAGGAATTAAAGATAAATTCGCAGTCACAATATCAAACAAATACCAAGTCCTCCAACAACTAGAAAATACAATAAATATAGAAGATCATTGGAAACAGGTAAAAGATATATGGAAAGAGACATGCGAAGAAACACTAGGGAAAAGAGAACGCCAGAATAAGGCATGGATGACAGCAGAGACCCTGGACAATATTAAAGAATGAAAGAACAAGAAAGCAGACATAAATAAAAGCAAAACGAGAAGTAATAAAGCACAGTAAAATTACACAGGAAGCTTACACAGGTGAACAAAGAAGTGAGAAGATGCATTAAAGGGATAAGAGGAAATATATAGATGAACTAGCTAAAGAGGCAGAAGAAGCAGCAAATAAAGGGAATATGAAAGAACTGTACAACAGCACAAAGAAATTAAGTGGAAAATACAAACAGATCAATGCCTTTATTAAAGATAAGAAAGGAAATCTGCTTAGTAATATAAGGGAACAAATGGAGAGAGATGAAAGAGCACTTTGAAGAACTTTAGAGCAGACCTGGCGCAAATAATCCTCCAGATATACTACCAGCAGAAGAAGAGTTACACGTTATCTGTGGAAAACCAAGCAAAGAAGAAATAATGAAAACCATCAAACTATTAAAAAATGGTAAAGCCACAGGACCAGATGAAATTCCTTCGAAAGCCATCAAAGCAGATATTAACACCTCTACCAAGATGCTACATAATCTATTAGATAAAATTTGGGAGACGGAAGAAATACCTAAAGACTGGAGAGAAGGTTATATGATCAAACCACCAAAGAAAGGAAGTTTACAGGAGTGCACAAATTATAGGGGAATTATGCTACTATCAGTGCCAGGAAAAATATTAAGCAGAATCATTCTGGAGAGACTAAAAGAGGCCATAGAGAAACATTTGAAAGATGAACAAGCAGTTTTAGGAAGAACAGATCATGTGCTGATCAATTAACTACTCTATGTATAATAGTTGAACAAAGTTTAGAACTAAAATCCCCACTTTATATTGGATTCATAGATTACGAAAAGGCATTTGATAGTTTAGACAGAAGAATGCTTTGGAAGTTGCTGAGTCATTATGGAATCCCCATAAAGTTTATTAACCTGATAAAAACAATGTGTGAAGGAACAATATGTAGAGTGGTGCATGAAGGACAGCTTACAGTAGCATTTAAAATAAGAACAGGAGTAAGGCAAGGATGCCTTTTGTCTCCATTTCTCTTTCTACTGGCCATAGATTGGATTATGAAAATAACTCAAAACAACAGATATGGGATCCAGTGGTCACTGACCAAACAACTTGATGATTTAGACTTTGCTGATGACATAGCTCTCCTATCACACAGCCATCAACAGATGTAGAATAAAATAAGCATACTTGATGAGAGATCACAACAACTAGGACTGAAGATTAATAGAGATAAGACCAACATTATGGGAATTAATACAGTGGCAATAACCAAATAAAACTAGGAGAAATACCTCTACTAGACGTACAATCTTATATATATCTGGGCAGTAATATAGATAAAGAGGGAGGAACAGAAAATGATACCAAAATAAGGATATCAAAAGCAAGAGGAGCTTTCGATGCACTGGGAAACATATGGAAATCCAAAGAAATTAGATTAAATACAAAAATAAAAATTTTCAACTCAAATGTTAAGTCGGTCCTATTATATGGCTGTGAAACATGGAGAATAACAAAATTGACAATCACGAAGATACAGACTTTCATTAGTGGATGCTTATGCAGAATAAAAGGATGAAAATGGTAGGACAAAATCACTAACATAGAATTATAGAAATGTACCAGTCAAATACCAGTGGATAAAGAGATACAGCGAAGACGATGGCAATGACCATAGGACACACAAGGAAGCCAACTGAGAGTATTATACAACAGGCCCTTTTTTGGAATCCCCAGGGGAAAAGACAAAATGGAAGACCAAGGAATTCTTGGAGAAGACAGATAGAAGCAGAGATGAAGATGATGGGGAAGACATGGAATGATCTTAAAAGAATGGCAAAAAACAGAACAACTTTTGTTGAAGACCTATGCTCCACAGGGAGCTGAAAGTGTTTGTTGAAGACCTATGCTCCACAGGGAGCTGAAAGTGCTTGTTGAAGACCTATGCTCCATAGGGAGCTGAAAGTTGAAGACCTATGCTCCATAGGGAGCTGAAAGGTAGTAGAGAAAGAAGAAAGTAAAGGTTACCTCCCCTGCCTTGCTAGGAGTATGGTGAACATAATGTTAGTGATAACATTTTTCTATGATCACGGCACATTTCGGGTGATGCGGACGGCATCACGCCAGGCCGCCCTTACTCCCCCCAAAAAATCTCTGGTACCTATTTTTAGAGACTGTATGAACCCCCGGAACCTTGTCAGTCCGAAAAAAAAAAAATCCGACACTGCTGGGGATCGAACCCCAAGTCCATAAGTGCTCCAATCTTCTCCTCAGCTAATCCCGTAGTGTTAAACGACTGTGCACAGTTGTTTATTTTCATCTCAAAGTGGTGTTTTAGTTCTAACCATTGTCATTTTTCAGATTTTATGGATGTAGTAGTTCTTGCCCTTCTGGCATCTTCAGCCATTGTCAATTGATGTTGTTGTAGCGTTTCTTTGATGTTGTCTGACCATCTTACTCTGGGTCTGCCTTTTGCTCTTCTTCCTTCTCCTCTTTTAATATATGCTTTGTATAGTAAGGAATAGCAACGTATTCTTTCTTGATAGGCAAATTATTTTAGTTGCTGTTTCTGTATATAGTTTAGGATTGAATTCACTCTTTCACTTTATTGTGAGTTCTGTTGCACATTTTTTTATCTTCTTCAACCTTTCAGCTCCCAGTGGAGCATAGGTCTTCAACAAACACTATCAGCTCCCTGTGTAGCATAGGTCTTCAACAAACACTTTCAGTTACATGTGGAGCATAGGTCTTCAACAAACACTTTCAGCTACCTGTGGAGCATAGGTCTTCAACAAACACTTTCAGCTCCCTGTGGAGCATAGGTCTTCAACAAACACTTTCAGCTACATGTGGAGCATAGGTCTTCAACAAACACTTTCAGCTACATGTGGAGCATAGGTCTTCAACAAACACTTTCAGCTCCCTGTGGAGCATAGGTCTTCAACAAACACTTTCAGCTCCCTATGGAGCATAGGTCTTCAACAAACACTTTCAGCTCCCTGTGTAGCATAGGTCTTCAACAAACACTTTCAGCTCCCTGTGGAGCATAGGTCTTCAACAAACACTTTCAGCTCCTTGTGGAGCATAGGTCTTCAACAAACACTTTCAGCTCCCAGTGGAGCATAGGTCTTCAACAAACACTTTCAGCTTCCTGTGGAGCATAGGTCTTCAACAAACACTTTCAGCTCCCAGTGGAGCATAGGTCTTCAACAAACACTTTCAGCTCCCAGTGGAGCATAGGTCTTCAACAAACACTTTCCAAGTCGTTCTGTTTTTTGCAGTTCTTTTAAGATCATTCCATGTCTTCCCCATCATCATCATCTCTGCTTCTATCTGTCTTCTCCAAGAATTCCTTGGTCTTCCTCTTTGTCTTTTCCCCTGGGGATTCCAAAAAAGGGCCTGTTGTGTAATACTCTCAGTTGGCTTCCGTAGTGTGTGTCCTATCCAGCGCCATCGTCTTCGCTGTATCTCTTTATCCACTGGTGTTTGACTGGTACATTTCCATAATTCTATGTTAGTGATTTTGAATACCATTTCCATCTTTTTATTCTGCATAAGCATCCATTAATGAAAGTCTGTGTCTTCATGATTGTCAATTTTGTTATTCTCCATGTTTCACAGCCATATAATAGGACCGACTTAACATTTGAGTTGGAAATTTTTATTTTTGTATTTAATCTAATTTCTTTGGATTTCCATATGTTTCCCAGTGCAACGAAAGCTCCTCTTGTTTTATGATAGAGTAATAATCTGAGTAAAATAATGACACAGTCAAAGTTGAATGTTTAGCCTTTTAATTCGATAAACCAGGAAAATACTGACTAGCCATTATTTGGTATCTTTTGTGCTTTCAACAGGCATTCAAGGGCAAGTAGAAGGTGAAAAAGGGGAGACCATTCCGAGTTACATTGTTCAACTTGACAGCAAGACTCCCCAGGAATTGGAATCAAACTTCTTTATCATGACCACAGTTGGTCCGCATACGATCACAGTGGAAGCTACAGGTAAAATTGTACCTTAATTTGGTAATAATCGTTGTTATCATCATCATCCTCTGGTCAGTGTGAGAGACCCCACTCTACGTCCCACTACGATCTACTTTAAAGAGACTGTGGATTAACTCTTTCCATACGGAAGCTTTTTATTGATGCAACAGAAGAGATTTCACAGACAAAATGTTTCATGGTTTTAAGAATCAATCTACATATTTATATTTATCTAACATATAACATATTATATACTAATTTTTAGATACATGAACAAGGTATTAGATTTCACCAACATCAAGATGATACAAGACATGTTAAAAGAATATGGTTTGATGGCGTTCACATTAATCAAATTGAGTGTGGCGCATTATGCGGCGAAACGTACGCTGCCAAAATCGACATGGCGCACAGTGTGGCGAAACGTACGGAAAGAGTTAAGGGGAGAATGCAAACAAGAGCAACGAAGACTATTGCTGAGTCAGCCATGGTGGCACACTGCAGAAGCCGGGACATATAAACAATCGAAGAATAATCCAAGGCTCAAGTGATTAGAATAACGACATTTACATATCGAGAGATGAAGGCACGCCTCACAGCGGCAGAGCTGGAAGTTGTCAGCGACCCACAGCTGATGGCTTGTGCCAGGATCAGTGAACCAGAACCATCCAGACCCTGCTCCACCTCTCCATGGTTGCCTCTAGTAACAGACTAACCTGTCTAGTCTGGCCAAGTGAGTAGGGATCGAAGAGGGGAAACAAACCGGTACTCAAAAAAGTTGTGCTGATGTCATACGTGTTGGGCCAAAAGGAGCAAATATCACAGTTATACTGCAAACCACAATAAAATACAGACATAACATCCTTTTAAGGGCGGATGACGAAGAGGTGTACTCCATTAGTCATTGGACGAATGCAAGCATTTACACGTTAACCGCTCCTGACTCACACCCCAAGTTTGCAACACATCAACAGTCTAATCCCTGAATAAACCAAGGCTGCAAAAATAAGGTGATAAGAAACTTCAACATCGACCACTCCTGACTCACACACCATGAATGGAGATCCCAAACTCAACATATGACCTGTAATCAGCAACCAACCCATCAGGCATCAGATTTTCTTAGTATATATCCATTCCATCTCCATTTTCTATTTTTAATAATCTGTTGCTTGATATTAATTTGATCTTCCCCAAATATCTTAATTACTGGTCTATTACTCACTGAAATTATTAAACTGTATTGCTGTATTAACAAATATCATTGATCTTAGTTAATATGAGGGTGTACCCGTTTGTCGTTATTTTATTTAGTCTATTGTGGTGCTGTGTTCTCTACGGGCAGGGCGATGTCAGCTGATGTACCTCTGGTGCGTGTTTTCTCGCCCTCTGTGTTGATATATCGATCGTTCCTTTATGGACGACCTGCATGGGCCCTGTCACTTCTCTGATAGCTTGACCTCCGCTGGAATGTGCTGATCTAGCTGTTTCTCGGGACAACACGCGCCTTCGAGCCCCTGTCGTTCAGCTCAGCCCTGACCTTGTCTGGTCATCGTAGTACTTCTGATTTGTTGTTATTGACTGTTTCACGTTGTGGTTCCGCGACAACTTTACTGCTGTTAAGATTTGTCCGCGAGGGTTGACGCTAGGCCAGATAAATATAACTGTGTAACACATAACAACACATTGGTTATAAGGATTTGTTCCAACTTTATTTCTGTCACATCAGACTCTCGTTCCACACTGGATATAGTAGGTTACACACTTCGAGCACACTCTACAATTTGTTGAATCTATCACCCTAACACTTGTCTCTGGGCTCTGACCGCATTCATACTCGCATCTACACTATATGTGGACCGTCCCCATTGACGGCCCGCTCTAGGCCATCAAACTTCTACCGGCCTGGCTGTCTCTTGGCTACAGCTACTAAGCATCTCTTAATAGTTCTACTTACTAATTGCTCCACCTAACTATTCTTCACTAGTCTCTGCATCTCCTAACTATCGCGTGTTCTTGCTGGCTAAAATTCTATTACACTTGCTTGGTATCATTACTCTAGATCGTCACTCCCTGCCAACTCAGTCTCTCCAAGTGTCTGGTCTCAAAAGTATCTGCAATCTTTTGTGTTTACTTCTTAAATTTGGATCTTATCAGCCAATCAAAATTGACTTCCTACGCGTCTGTCTGCCCACTCATTTATGGACATGGGCTTCACGTTTTACCCGTGCATTTTGACCCATCCTCTCATTTTTCTCATGACTTTGTCTTAATGTCTTTTTTTCCTTTTTCTCCTTGACCTTGTTCTCTTGTCTTTGTTTACTCCTCTACTCTCTCCATTCCTCCCTCTTCTACAAGGGGCTAGACGTACAATCTGACGTATATATGGGCAGTAATATAGATAAAGAGGGAGGAACAGAAAATGATACCAAAATAAGGATATCAAAAGCAAGAGGAGCTTTTGTTGCACTGGGAAACATGGAAGTCCAAAGAAATTAGGTTAAATACTAAAATAAACATTTTCAACTCAAATGTTAAGTCAGTCCTATTATATGGCTGTGAAACATGGAGAACAACTAAAATGACAATCATGAAGATTCAGACTTTCATTAATGGATGCTTACGCAGAATAAAAGGATGGAAATGGTAAGACAAAATCACTAACATAGAATTATAGAAATGTACCAGTCAAATACCAGTGGATAAAGAGATACAGCGAAGACGATGGCAATGACCATAGGACACACAAGGAAGCCAACTGAGAGTATTACACAACAGGCCCTTTTTTGGAATCTCCAGGAGAAAAGACAAAGAAGAAGACCAAGAAAGTCTTGGAGAAGACAGATAGAAGCAGAGATGAAGATGATGGGGAAGACATGGAATGATCTTAAAAGAATGGCAAAAAACAGAACGACTTGGAAATTGTTTGTTGAAGACCTATGCTCCACACGGAGCTGAAATGTAGAAGAATATGAGGGGTTATGTTAAGGCCTCCATCAGTCATGGTTGACTATAGATTTTGCAGTGTCCCTAGGGAATGTTATATTTTTTGTTTATTTTACCATTTATTATAATTTTTAATGATTTTATCTACTTCTTGTTTGAGTTGCAGCTTTAGAGTGTGTTTCCAAAGACTGCGGTCTGCAGCTATGTCTTGCCAGGCTGCAGGTTTATGTTCAGAGTCTTCATGTCATGTTTACATCATCATCATCATCAAGTGCCTTCTCCGCAATGAAAGTTGGCTACCATGGAGCACCATTCTGCTCTGTCTCTTGCTTTGATGGTGCAGGTTGTCATAGGATGGTTTGTCCATCTTTTGATATTACTTGTCCATGTTAGTCTTGTTCTGCCTCTTTTACCTTGTATTTTCCCCTGCAGATTACTTTTAGTAGGCTGTTGTGTCTTTTAACATGGCCCAAAAATCGCATTTGTCTTGTTTGAATTGTGCTTAGTAGTTCTCTTTTCACTTTTAGATGTTTTAAGACTTCATCGTTTGTTTTCTTTTCCTTCCATCCAATTCTACCTATTCTTCTATATACCCACATTTTAAAGGCTTCAATTGTCTGTTCTGTTTACTTGTCTAATGTCCATGTTTCTGCACCATATAGAAATATTGAGAAGATGTAACATTTTGCTATTCTTAGTTTTAGCCCTGGTGTTATTTGTTTTGATGTTAGTATGTTTTTCATGACATTAAAATTACTTTTGCCATTCCTATTCTTTTGTTTATTTCAGTTGTACATTTTCCATCACTGGTTATAGTATGTCCAAGGTAGTTGTAGTTCACATTTACATATGTATATAAATCAGAATTTAGAGCACCCCCTAGTTCTTTTGCAATTAGCTCTGTGCAAATTGTCAGATAGGCCAGCTTGCATGGTATGGAAGTTCCAGCAACTCAATCGTAGCTTAAGTTTCTTGGTTGTTGATTTCTCTTCTGTGGCAGGTGTGGATGGTAATGGTCTGCCTTTCGGGCTTTCCCTAATCATCATAAACCCAATGGGGAAAGCAGGCCATGGCGAGATAGCACCTTAGTGGTTGGGGGTTGCCAAGTTGTAACAGGTGATAGCAGCAGTTACCGGAGTTCTCTATCCACGATCCCTTCTTCTTTTTCTTCTTCTTCTACCTTTTTAGCTCCCAGTGGAGCATAGGTCTTCAACAAACACTTTTCGCTCCCTGTGGAGCATAGGTCTTCAACAAACACTTTCAACTCCCTGTGGAGCATAGGTCTTTAACAAACACTTTCAGCTACCTGTTGAGCATAGGTCTTCAACAAACACTTTCAGCTCCCTGTGGAGCATAGGTCTTCAACAAACACTTTCAGCTCCTGTGGAACATAGGTCTTCAACAAACACTTTCAGCTCCCAGTGGAGCATAGGTCTTCAACAAACACTTTCAGCTCCCTGTGGAGCATAGGTCTTCAACAAACACTTTCAGCTCCCTGTGGAACATAGGTCTTCAACAAACACTTTCAGCTCCCAGTGGAGCATAGGTCTTCAACAAACACTTTCAGCTCCCTGTGGAGCATAGGTCTTCAACAAAACACTTTCAGCTCCCTGTGGAGCATAGGTCTTCAACAAACACTTTCAGCTCCCTGTGTAGCATAGGTCTTCAACAAACACTTTCAGCTCCCAGTGGAGCATAGGTCTTCAACAAACACTTTCAGCTCCCTGTGGAACATAGGTCTTCAACAAACACTTTCAGCTCCCAGTGGAGCATAGGTCTTCAACAAACACTTTCAGCTCCCTGTGGAGCATAGGTCTTCAACAAACACTTTCAACTCCCTGTGGAGCATAGGTCTTCAACAAACACTTTCAATTCCCTGTGGAGCATAGGTCTTCAACAAACACTTTCAGCTCCCAGTGGAGCATAGGTCTTCAACAAACACTTTCAGCTCCCAGTGGAGCATAGGTCTTCAACAAACACTTTCAGCTCCCTGTGTAGCATAGGTCTTCAACAAACACTTTCCAAGTCGTTCTGTTTTTTGCCATTCTCCTAAGATTATTCCATGTCTTCCCCATCATCTTCATCCACGATCCCATTGTGTACATTATCAAAGATAGGTGAACTTACATTGAGTCCGCAATGAATGAAACTCACCCAACAATTATCAATGAAATTGCACAAACATCATTAAAGAAATATGATAACAATTGTAACAAATGAGGGATAAAATGTCATGAAATATCTATCTATTGACCTTTTGAGCCGTAACTGGCCCATAGGGCGTAGACCAAGATACACCTTCTCCTATATGAATTTTTTGTTCTAGTAGTTTTCTTTTAAGATATTTTATCAAATCTCACCATCTGTCTCTGTTCTGTGCAAGCAGTTCTATCTCATTGAGGGAGCCGATTCCTGCTGCTCTTGCCTCTCTCATCAATGTTCTTCTCAGTGTCTCCCTGGGTCTTCCTCATTTCTTTTACCTGTTGTTTCCCATATGAGGGCTTGCTTTGCTATTCGGTTATTATCTCTTCTCATCACATGTCCAACATATGACCATCATCTTTTCTTTATTACTGAAGATATTAGTGGTTGATTGGCGATTTCTCTAATTTCCTCGTTTGTTTTGAATTCGTTCCATGCTATACCAAGTATTTTCCTTAGGCATTTATTTTCGAATGCGTTCAACTTTGTTTCTATATCTCTTGTTGTTTTCCAGCTTTCACACACATATGTAATGGTTGATAGTACATTTGATTTGAATACAAATATATACATGAAATATGCAGATCCTAATATATGTTATATAGTCCCAGCAGAATTTATCTGGGATTGACGTCAAAGAGAAAAAGTTAGGTCGGATCTTTGCGAGGAAATTCCTGATTTGATATTGGAATGGCCTAAAATTGCAGATAGTAAGTTTAAAGAGAACACTTGGTTCTGCGTACTGGCCAGATAAGAGCTACACTATACACACATTTGTATGGCCTTTTATAAGGAGTTGTTGAAGAGAACCAAACTCATTAAAAAGACAGACAACCAAATTCATTAAAAGGATAACCAAATTCATTAAAAGGTTAACCAAATTCATTAAAAAGACAGACAACCAAATTCATTAAAAGGTTAACCAAATTCATTAAAAAGCAAGACAACCAAATTCATTAAAAGGAGATCCAAATTCATTAAAAGGACAGCCAAATTCATTAAAAGGACAACCAAATTCATTAAAAAGACAGACAAACAAATTCATTAAAAGGACAACCAAATTCATTTAAAAAACTACCAATTTCATTAGAAAGACAACTCAGCAGGTACAGACATATGAAAGGAATGAAGAAGTAGAATATGAAACTGTGAAGTCTAAAATGTAACTTTTGGTGTTTGATAAGCTGTGTGCTGTGTTTCCTTTTCAACAATGTAATTAAGCTTCTCTTTGTAATTCAGAGACATGATCTTCTGATATTTATTACCGATGCTGTCAAAGATAATTGAGTTGGTATTTTTGTATTCTATTTAATTTCCAGGTTACGAGAAGATAAGTAGGTCAGTTTTGGTAACTGACAGCTCTCCAAATGTCCAGGACTTCATCCTTAGAAAGGGAACAATGGAACACCAAACAATGGAACAACAAACAATGGAGTACCATGACTATGAACAGACGACAAGCTATTAAAAAATATATCACTTTTATGTCCAGGCATTTTGAACATGACAAGGTTTGTAGTTAAAAATGTGACTTTTTGCTTTTGTATGCCAATAATTTTGTAAGACAGAGGTAATGGTAACAACAAAGAAAAGACATCACCTCAGTGCAAAATAAAGACAAGTGGAACAATATTAAAACAGGTAAATGAATTTAAATATTTGGGAACTTTGTTAACCTCAGACGGAAGATGTACAAGAGAGGTGAGATGCAGAATGGCTCAGGCAAAAGCAGCTTTAAAAAAAAATGAGGAAGATACTATGCAATCCATTTTTTACAATAGAAACAAGAAAAAAGAGTTCTTAAATGTTACGTAGAGCCAGTCTTAACATATGGATGCGAGTCATGGACAATAGGACAACAGACAAGAAAGTCACTGGAGTCTGTAGAAATGTGGTTTTACAGAAGAATGTTCAGAATACCATGGACAGCTAAGAAGAGTATGAAAGTGTTCTGAAAGAGGTCAAAGCAAAAAGAGAGCTAATTTCCAATTCTAGGAAGAAACAATCATCATTTTTTGGCCATGTAATGAGAAGAGAACAACTGGAATATATTGTAACACCTGGAAAAATTGAGCGCCGAAGAGATAGAGGGAAGCAAAAAGAAAAAATAACAGACAGCTTAAGAGAATGACTTGGCAGAAGGTCAACAACAGAAATGATAAATAGCTGCCGAGATCGAAAGTTGTGGAGAGTCATGATCACCTACGCCAGTAGGCCCGGTACTTGATGATGATGATGATGCCAATACAAATGTTTTATTAGTGAATGTCTTTACAGGCGTTGAAGGATATCATAGGCTCTTTGGAGAAGATGCAGACCGTGAATTATATTGATGAATTGGGGTTATGTTTAAATTATAAACAATCATTACCATCAGGCAGCATAAAAATAAACAGGACAAATCTGAAACAAGTACAACGCGTCAAATACTTGGGCACAATAATAACATCAGATGGGAGATGCACCACAGAAATAAAAAGCAGAATAGCTCAGGAAAAAATAACATTTAAGAAATAAAATAAAGTATTATACATGTCTGTGTTAGTAGAAGTGAAAAAGAGATTTCATAGACTATATAGAGCCAATTTTGACCTATGGTAGTGAATCATGGATAGTAAACAAACAAATGAAAGGATGATTAGAGGCCACAGAGATGGGATTTCTCAGAAGAATATTGAAAGCTCCCTGGATGGCTAAAAAGACCAACGAGGACATTCTCAAAGAGGCCAACACATAAAAAAGGAGCTCCTAAAAAACATCAGAAAGAAACAATCAACATTTTTCTGGCACATCATGAGAAGAGGAAAGTTGGAGTACTTGGTTACAACTGGAAAAATACACGAAAGAGATATCGTGGATGATAAAGAGAGAAGATACTAGATAGCCTGGTGTCACGACATGGAAAACAGTCAACAACAGAATTGATACGATGCACTGTGGATAGAAGATTGTGGAAGGACAAGATCAACCACACACTACCCTGTGTGGCACATGATGGTAATGTTTAAATTCTCCAACCTAGGAAAACAAGGAAGAAGAGACACTAAATCTGGACTGGAGGATTATTTTAAAAGATTACATGTTGGATTATATCAGTTAATCATGGGCTTGACTTAACGTGTGCCCTGCAGATCCTCATGATCCATACTCTGCTAATAGACCCAGCTCTGTGCTGTCTTCTCCAACTGCCCTGTGCTGTCTTCTCCAACTGCCCTGTGCTGTCTTCTCCAACTGCCCTGTGCTGCCTTCTCCAACTGCTCTGTGCTGTCTTCTCCAACTGCTCTGTGCTGCCTTCTCCAACTGCTCTGTGATGTCTTCTCCAACTGCCCTGTGCTGTCTTCTCCAACTGCTCTGTGATGTCTTCTCCAACTGCCCTGTGCTGTCTTCTCCAACTGCCCTGTGCTGTCTTCTCCAACTGCCCTGTGCTGCCTTCTCCAACTGCTCTGTGCTGTCTTCTCCAACTGCCCTGTGCTGTCTTCTCCAACTGCCCTGTGCTGTCTTCTCCAACTGCCCTGTGCTGTCTTCTCCAACTGCCCTGTGCTGTCTTCTCCAACTGCCCTGTGCTGTCTTCTCCAACTGCCCTGTGCTGCCTTCTCCAACTGCCCTGTGCTGCCTTCTCCAACTGCTCTGTGATGTCTTCTCCAACTGCTCTGTGATGTCTTCTCCAACTGCTCTGTGATGTCTTCTCCAACTGCTCTGTGATGTCTTCTCCAACTGCTCTGTGATGTCTTCTCCAACTGCCCTGTGCTGTCTTCTCCAACTGCCCTGTGCTGTCTTCTCCAACTGCTCTGTGCTGCCTTCTCCAACTGCTCTGTGCTGTCTTCTCTCAACTGCTCTGTGCTGCCTTCTCCAACTGCTCTGTGCTGTCTTCTCCAACTGCCCTATGCTGCCTTCTCCAACTGTCCTGTGCTTTCTTCTCCAACTGCTCTGTGCTCTCTTCTCCAACTGCCCTATGCTGCCTTCTCCAACTGTCCTGTGCTTTCTTCTCCAACTGCCCTGTGCTTTCTTCTCCAACTGCTCTGTGCTGCCTTCTCCAACTGCTCTGTGCTGCCTTCTCCAACTGCCCTGTGCTGCCTTCTCCAACTGCCCTGTGCTGCCTTCTCCAACTGCTCTGTGCTGCCTTCTCCAACTGCTCTGTGCTGCCTTCTCCAACTGCTCTGTGCTGCCTTCTCCAACTGCTCTGTGCTGCCTTCTCCAACTGCTCTGTGCTGCCTTCTCCAACTGCCCTGTGCTGCCTTCTCCAACTGCCCTGTGCTGCCTTCTCCAACTGCTCTGTGCTGCTTCTCCAACTGCTCTGTGCTGCCTTCTCCAACTGCCCTGTGCTGCCTTCTCCAACTGCTCTGTGCTGCCTTCTCCAACTGCTCTGTGCTGCCTTCTCCAACTGCCCTGTGCTGCCTTCTCCAACTGCTCTGTGCTGCCTTCTCCAACTGCCCTGTGCTGTCTTCTCCAACTGCCCTATGCTGCCTTCTCCAACTGCCCTGTGCTGTCTTCTCCAACTGTCCTGTGCTTTCTTCTCCAACTGCTCTGTGCTGTCTTCTCCAACTGCCCTATGCTGCCTTCTCCAACTGTCCTGTGCTTTCTTCTCCAACTGCCCTGTGCTTTCTTCTCCAACTGCTCTGTGCTGTCTTCTCCAACTGCCCTGTGCTGTCTTCTCCAACTGCCCTGTGCTGTCTTCTCCAACTGCCCTGTGCTGCCTTCTCCAACTGCTCTGTGCTGTCTTCTCCAACTGCCCTGTGCTGTCTTCTCCAACTGCCCTGTGCTGTCTTCTCCAACTGCCCTGTGCTGTCTTCTCCAACTGCCCTGTGCTGTCTTCTCCAACTGCCCTGTGCTGTCTTCTCCAACTGCCCTGTGCTGCCTTCTCCAACTGCCCTGTGCTGCCTTCTCCAACTGCTCTGTGATGTCTTCTCCAACTGCTCTGTGATGTCTTCTCCAACTGCTCTGTGCTGTCTTCTCCAACTGCTCTGTGATGTCTTCTCCAACTGCTCTGTGATGTCTTCTCCAACTGCTCTGTGATGTCTTCTCCAACTGCCCTGTGCTGTCTTCTCCAACTGCCTGTGCTGTCTTCTCCAACTGCTCTGTGCTGCCTTCTCCAACTGCTCTGTGCTGTCTTCTCCAACTGCTCTGTGCTGCCTTCTCCAACTGCTCTGTGCTGTCTTCTCCAACTGCCCTATGCTGCCTTCTCCAACTGTCCTGTGCTTTCTTCTCCAACTGCTCTGTGCTGTCTTCTCCAACTGCCCTATGCTGCCTTCTCCAACTGTCCTGTGCTTTCTTCTCCAACTGCCCTGTGCTTTCTTCTCCAACTGCTCTGTGCTGCCTTCTCCAACTGCTCTGTGCTGCCTTCTCCAACTGCCCTGTGCTGCCTTCTCCAACTGCCCTGTGCTGCCTTCTCCAACTGCTCTGTGCTGCCTTCTCCAACTGCTCTGTGCTGCCTTCTCCAACTGCTCTGTGCTGCCTTCTCCAACTGCTCTGTGCTGCTTCTCTAACTGCCCTGTGCTGCCTTCTCCAACTGCTCTGTGCTGCCTTCTCCAACTGCTCTGTGCTGCCTTCTCCAACTGCCCTGTGCTGCCTTCTCCAACTGCTCTGTGCTGCCTTCTCCAACTGCCCTGTGCTGTCTTCTCCAACTGCCCTATGCTGCCTTCTCCAACTGCCCTGTGCTGTCTTCTCCAACTGCCCTATGCTGCCTTCTCCAACTGTCCTGTGCTTTCTTCTCCAACTGCCCTGTGCTGTCTTCTCCAACTGCCCTGTGCTGTCTTCTCCAACTGCCCTGTGCTGTCTTCTCCATCTGCCCTGTGCTGTCTTCTCCAACTGCCTGTGCTGTCTTCTCCAACTGCCCTGTGCTGCCTTCTCCAACTGCCCTGTGCTGCCTTCTCCAACTGCTCTGTGATGTCTCTCCAACTGCTCTGTGATGTCTTCTCCAACTGCTCTGTGCTGTCTTCTCCAACTGCTCTGTGATGTCTTCTCCAACTG
Organism: Megaustenia siamemsis; assembly: GCA_032433765.1. Classification (NCBI taxonomy): domain Eukaryota; kingdom Metazoa; phylum Mollusca; class Gastropoda; order Stylommatophora; family Ariophantidae; genus Megaustenia; species Megaustenia siamemsis. The sequence goes on along the minus strand of JAVIAB010000026.1, from coordinate 27,866,878 downwards.
CTCTGTGATGTCTTCTCCAACTGCTCTGTGATGTCTTCTCCAACTGCCCTGTGCTGTCTTCTCCAACTGCCCTGTGCTGTCTTCTCCAACTGCTCTGTGCTGCCTTCTCCAACTGCTCTGTGCTGTCTTCTCCAACTGCTCTGTGCTGCCTTCTCCAACTGCTCTGTGCTGTCTTCTCCAACTGCCCTATGCTGCCTTCTCCAAACTGTCCTGTGCTTTCTTCTCCAACTGCTCTGTGCTGTCTTCTCCAACTGCCCTATGCTGCCTTCTCCAACTGTCCTGTGCTTTCTTCTCCAACTGCCCTGTGCTTTCTTCTCCAACTGCTCTGTGCTGCCTTCTCCAACTGCTCTGTGCTGCCTTCTCCAACTGCCCTGTGCTGCCTTCTCCAACTGCCCTGTGCTGCCTTCTCCAACTGCTCTGTGCTGCCTTCTCCAACTGCTCTGTGCTGCCTTCTCCAACTGCTCTGTGCTGCCTTCTCCAACTGCTCTGTGCTGCCTTCTCCAACTGCTCTGTGCTGCCTTCTCCAACTGCCCTGTGCTGCCTTCTCCAACTGCCCTGTGCTGCCTTCTCCAACTGCTCTGTGCTGCCTTCTCCAACTGCTCTGTGCTGCCTTCTCCAACTGCCCTGTGCTGCCTTCTCCAACTGCTCTGTGCTGCCTTCTCCAACTGCTCTGTGCTGCCTTCTCCAACTGCCCTGTGCTGCCTTCTCCAACTGCTCTGTGCTGCCTTCTCCAACTGCCCTGTGCTGTCTTCTCCAACTGCCCTATGCTGCCTTCTCCAACTGCCCTGTGCTGTCTTCTCCAACTGCCCTATGCTGCCTTCTCCAACTGTCCTGTGCTTTCTTCTCCAACTGCTCTGTGCTGTCTTCTCCAACTGCCCTATGCTGCCTTCTCCAACTGTCCTGTGCTTTCTTCTCCAACTGCCCTGTGCTTTCTTCTCCAACTGCTCTGTGCTGTCTTCTCCAACTGCCCTGTGCTGTCTTCTCCAACTGCCCTGTGCTGTCTTCTCCAACTGCCCTGTGCTGCCTTCTCCAACTGCTCTGTGATGTCTTCTCCAACTGCTCTGTGATGTCTTCTCCAACTGCTCTGTGCTGTCTTCTCCAACTGCTCTGTGATGTCTTCTCCAACTGCTCTGTGATGTCTTCTCCAACTGCTCTGTGATGTCTTCTCCAACTGCCCTGTGCTGTCTTCTCCAACTGCCCTGTGCTGTCTTCTCCAACTGCTCTGTGCTGCCTTCTCCAACTGCTCTGTGCTGTCTTCTCCAACTGCTCTGTGCTGCCTTCTCCAACTGCTCTGTGCTGTCTTCTCCAACTGCCCTATGCTGCCTTCTCCAACTGTCCTGTGCTTTCTTCTCCAACTGCTCTGTGCTGTCTTCTCCAACTGCCCTATGCTGCCTTCTCCAACTGTCCTGTGCTTTCTTCTCCAACTGCCCTGTGCTTTCTTCTCCAACTGCTCTGTGCTGCCTTCTCCAACTGCTCTGTGCTGCCTTCTCCAACTGCCCTGTGCTGCCTTCTCCAACTGCCCTGTGCTGCCTTCTCCAACTGCTCTGTGCTGCCTTCTCCAACTGCTCTGTGCTGCCTTCTCCAACTGCTCTGTGCTGCCTTCTCCAACTGCTCTGTGCTGCCTTCTCCAACTGCTCTGTGCTTTCTTCTCCAACTGCCCTGTGCTGCCTTCTCCAACTGCCCTGTGCTGCCTTCTCCAACTGCTCTGTGCTGCCTTCTCCAACTGCTCTGTGCTGCCTTCTCCAACTGCCCTGTGCTGCCTTCTCCAACTGCTCTGTGCTGCCTTCTCCAACTGCTCTGTGCTGCCTTCTCCAACTGCCCTGTGCTGCCTTCTCCAACTGCTCTGTGCTGCCTTCTCCAACTGCCCTGTGCTGTCTTCTCCAACTGCCCTATGCTGCCTTCTCCAACTGCCCTGTGCTGTCTTCTCCAACTGCCCTATGCTGCCTTCTCCAACTGTCCTGTGCTTTCTTCTCCAACTGCTCTGTGCTGTCTTCTCCAACTGCCCTATGCTGCCTTCTCCAACTGTCCTGTGCTTTCTTCTCCAACTGCCCTGTGCTTTCTTCTCCAACTGCTCTGTGCTGTCTTCTCCAACTGCCCTGTGCTGTCTTCTCCAACTGCCCTGTGCTGTCTTCTCCAACTGCCCTGTGCTGCCTTCTCCAACTGCTCTGTGCTGTCTTCTCCAACTGCTCTGTGCTGTCTTCTCCAACTGCCCTATGCTGCCTTCTCTAACTGCCCTGTGCTGTCTTAATGACAGCAACTGAGCCCACTTCCATCCTGCAGCCTTTGCTTTTGTCTTGACAGTTCTTCTCCAGGTCTGCTTTGGCCTTCCAACTTTCCTAGTTCCTTTGTTGTTTCCACGGCTCTCGGCTAAACAACTCCTGCTCCCCACTCCCTGAAGGCTAAACAAATCTCACTCCCCACTCTCTGAAGGCTAAACAAGTCCTGCTCCCCACTCCCTGAAGGCTAAGCAAATCCTGCTCCCCACTCTCTGAAGGCTAAAGAAATCTCACTCCCCACTCCCTGAAGGCTAAACAAATCTCACTCCCCACTCTCTGAAGGCTAAACAAGTCCTGCTCCCCACTCTCTGAAGGCTAAACAAGTCCTGCTCCCCACTCCCTGAAGGCTAAACAAATCCTGCTCCCCACTCTCTGAAGGCTAAACAAATCTCACTTCCCACTCCCTGAAGGCTAAACAAATCCTGCTCCCCACTCTCCGAAGGCTAAACAAATCCCACTCACTCTATCAATGCTCAGCTAATCCCACTCCTCACTCTCAGGGCTTCAGTGAGAATAGTTCCAGCAGCCATCACTTTGAGAACCATTACCGCCGTCTGCAGACACAATGACTGTACCCAACATCCTTGAAAGTATGTAACCAAATATCCACACTTTTGTTGATGCAGCCTCGGTCAGACAAAGCTGGGATCAGACATCTGGATGATGCACTTTGGCCAGGATGTTGCTGAGCGGTTGCTTCCAAGGATCATGTTTGTTGGGCACATTCATGGAGATGAGATGGCCTCCAAAGAAGTACTTCTACAATTGGTTGCTTATTTGTGTGATCAGTACAACAACCAGGATGCCTACTTAAAGGGGGTAAGTCCGTGGTGGAAGTTTCATCATTAAGAGATTAAGTCCTTGGTAAAAGTTTCATCATTAAGAGATTAAGTCCTTGGTGGAAGTTTCATCATTAAGAGATTAAGTCCTTGGTAAAAGTTTCATCATTAAGAGATTAAGTCCTTGGTGGAAGTTTCATCATTAAGAGATTAAGTCCTTGGTAAAAGTTTCATCATTAAGAGATTAAGTCCTTGGTGGAAGTTTCATCATTAAGAGATTAAGTCCTTGGTAAAAGTTTCATCATTAAGAGATTAAGTCCTTGGTGGAAGTTTCATCATTAAGAGATTAAGTCCTTGGTAAAAGTTTCATCATTAAGAGATTAAGTCCTTGGTGGAAGTTTTATCATTAAGAGATTAAGTCCTTGGTGGAAGTTTCATCATTAAGAGATTAAGTCCTTGGTGGAAGTTTCATCATTAAGAGATTAAGTAAGTCCTTGGTAGAAGTTTCATCATTAAGAGATTAAGTCCTTGGTAAAAGTTTCATCATTAAGAGATTAAGTCCTTGGTGGAAGTTTCATCATTAAGAGATTAAGTCCTTGGTAAAAGTTTCATCATTAAGAGATTAAGTCCTTGGTGGAAGTTTTATCATTAAGAGATTAAGTCCTTGGTGGAAGTTTCATCATTAAGAGATTAAGTCCTTGGTGGAAGTTTCATCATTAAGAGATTAAGTCCTTGGTGGAAGTTTTATCATTAAGAGATTAAGTCCTTGGTGGAAGTTTTATCATTAAGAGATTAAGTCCTTGGTGGAAGTTTCATCATTAAGAGATTAAGTCCTTGGTAGAAGTTTCATCATTAAGAGATTAAGTCCTTGGTAGAAGTTTCATCATTAAGAGATTAAGTCCTTGGTGGAAGTTTCATCATTAAGGGAGGTAAGTTCTTGATGAAAGGTTCATCATTAAGGGAGGTAAGTTCTTGATGAAAGTTTCACCATTAAGGGAGGTAAGTCCATGGTGGAAGTTTCATCATTAAGGGAGGTAAGTCCATGGTGGAAGTTTCATCATTAAGGAGGTAAGTTCTTGATGAAAGTTTCATCCTTAAGGGAGGTAAGTCCATGGTGGAAGTTTCATCCTTAAGGGAGGTAAGTCCATGGTGGAAGTTTCATCCTTAAGGGAGGTAAGTCCATAGTGGAAGTTTCATCCTTAAGGGAGGTAAGTCCATGGTGGAAGGTTCATCATTAAATGAGGTAAGTCCATGGTGGAAGTTTCATCATTAAGGGAGGTAAGTCCATGGTGGAAGTTTCATCATTAAGGGAGGTAAGTTCTTGATGAAAGTTTCATCATTAAGGGAGGTAAGTTCTTGATGAAAGTTTCATCATTAAGGGAGGTAAGTTCTTGATGAAAGTTTCATCATTAAGGGAGGTAAGTTCTTGATGAAAGTTTCATCATTAAGGGAGGTAAGTTCTTGATGAAAGTTTCATCATTAAGGGAGGTAAGTTCTTGATGAAAGTTTCATCATTAAGGGAGGTAAGTTCTTGATGAAAGTTTCATCATTAAGGGAGGTAATTTCTTGATGAAAGTTTCATCATTAAGGGAGGTAAGTTCTTGATGAAAGGTTCATCATTAAGGGAGGTAAGTTCTTGATGAAAGTTTCATCCTTAACTCTTTCTGTACGTTCCGCCGCATGGTGCGCCATTCCCATTTCGGTTGCGTACGTTCCGCCGCATGGTACGCCACACTAAATTTTATTAGTGTGAACGCCATCAAACCATATTCTTTTTACATGTCTTGTATCATCTGGATATTGGTGAAATCTAATACCTTGTTCAATTATCTAAACATTCATATAAAATATGTTATATGTTAGATAAATATAAATATGTAGATGGATTCTTAAAACCATGAACAATTTTGTCTCTAAAATCTCTTCCGTAAAAAGCTTCCGTACGGAAAGAGTTAAGATAGATAAATCCTTGATGAAAGTTTCATCATTAAGTTAGATATATTCTTGGTGAAAGTTTCATCATTAAGAGAGAATAATCCTTGGTGAAAGTTTCATCATTAAGTTAGATATATCCTTGGTGAAAGTTTCATCATTAAGTTAGATATATCCTTGGTGTAAGTTTCATCATTAAGTTAGATATATCCTTGGTGAAAGTTTCATCATTAAGATAGATAAATCCTTGGTGGAAGTTTCGTCTAGACTATTCCTGAAAAAAAAAAGAACAACATTCAAAAATAGATTTTAAAATAAAACCACTGCTTGTCTCATCAAATAGATTGCTATCTTTGAAGCTAAATCTTGTTAGTGCTATAATTACTAATATCTATCTATTGTCCTTCGAGCCGAAGACGGCACATAGGGCAGAACCACAATCTCAAAAACAGAAACCTTGCGTGCCAAAATGGCACATATTGCAGAGATCACTGCTCTAAAACTGTTTCCATAACAATACTTTTTACAATGACAGCTTGTCAAGCCATCGATCAACCTCCTTAGTCGCCTCTTACGACATGCCTGGAAGGTCACAGTGTCACTATTCTTTACCTCCCTCATAATGAGGCCCCGGTAACACACGGGAAAATTACTAATATGGTGAGCACAAAATCAGTCCTTGGTTTGCAATGGGTATAGAATGTAATTTTTTGGGGGAATATTCTTACTCCCAAGGTGGCTACTGTTGCATTAACTGATAAAGTTTCATGTGGCATCGGTTGGCATCATGCACACTTGATGTGCACCCCAGCCGTTCCTCGGGAAACATCGATGCGATAATCTAATTCGGACCAAACTCTCTGCAGCATATCTGACGTAATTGAGCTAACACTTTCATTTATGTATTCCTGCGGGTTGTGGAGGTGCATACACTCTATTCTTCACCGTCAAAGGCCAAGATTAGGAGAAAATATCTTAAAGATAGTCTTTTTAAATATTTTAAATCATCATCAAGTACCGGGCCTGCTGACCTGCGTAGGTGATCATGTCTCTCCACAACTTTTGATCACGACAGTTATTTATCATTTCCGTTGTTGACCTTCTGCCAAGTCATTCTCTTAAGCTGTCTGGTATCTTTTCTCTTTGTTTCCCTCAATCTCTTCGTCCCTCAATTTTCCCATTTGTCACAATATATTCTTTTTAATTCTGTTTCTTCTCATTACATGGCCAAGAAATGATGATTGTCTCTTCCTAATCTTGGAAATTAGCTCTCTTTTTGCTTTGGCCTCTTTCAAAATGTTTTCATTTCTCTTCTTAGCTGTCCATGGTATTCTCAACATTCTTCTGTAAAACCACATTTCTACAGACTCCAATGATTTTCTTGTCTTTTGTCCTATTGTCCATGATTCACATCCATATGTTAAGACTGGCTCTACATAACATTTAAGAACTCTTTTTTTTCTTGTTCTTATTGTCAAAAATGGATTGCACAGTAGTTTCCTTATTTTTAGGAAAGCTGTTTTTGTCTGAGCCATTCTGCATCTCACCTCTGTTGTACATCTTCCGTCTGAGGTTAACAAAGTTCCCAAATATTTTAAATAGGAGTTTATAAATTGAGTTCATCACATTGACAGTGTCATCTTCATGAGTTTGTTTTTTTGGCTCTTTGAGTCAGTTGCTAGATGCTGGTCATTTAGGAACTAGGAATTAACAGGCAGTAAGGGTTGAAAAACATAGGGGAGAACCAACTTGCTTGATGAAAACCATTGTACTCATGGTCTTCATTTATAGTGATTTTCCTTTTAGTATGAGATTTGGGATCATCTGGAAGAAGACACGTGCACATTCAGCAGTAGAAATGAGAATGTTGTTGATATCTGTATAAATTGCAATGTTGTTGTATTTTCTGCACAGAATTCACTGAAATCCCTTGCAGACTATCTTTCTAGAATCTTTGGTCTCTTACTCTTTCTAGAATCTTAGACCACTTACTCTTTCTAGAATCTTAGACCACTTACTCTTTCTAGAATCTTAGACCACTTACTGTTTCTAGAATCTTAGACCTCTTCTCTTTCTAGAATCTTAGACCTCTTCTCTTTCTAGAATATTAGACCTCTTACTCTTTCTAGAATTGTAGGCCTCTTACTCTTTCTAGAATTGTAGGCCTCTTACTCTTTCTAGAATCTTAGACCTCTTACTACTTCTAGAATCTTAGACCTCTTCTCTTTCTAGAATCTTAGACCACTTATTCTTTCTAGAATCTTAGACCACTTACTCTTTCTAGATTCTTAGACCACTTACTCTTTCTAGAATCTTAGACCACTTACTCTTTCTAGATTCTTAGACCACTTACTCTTTCTAGAATCTTAGACCACTTACTGTTTCTAGAATCTTAGACCACTTACTCTTTCTAGATTCTTAGACCACTTACTCTTTCTAGAATCTTAGACCACTTACTCTTTCTAGAATCTTAGACCACTTACTCTTTCTAGAATCTTAGACCACTTACTCTTTCTAGAATCTTAGACCACTTACTGTTTCTAGAATCTTAGACCACTTACTCTTTCTAGAATCTTAGACCTCTTCTCTTTCTAGAATATTAGACCTCTTACTCTTTCTAAAATTGTAGGCCTCTTACTCTTTCTAGAATTTTAGGCCTCTTACTCTTTCTAGAATCTTAGACCACTTACTATTTCTAGAATCTTAGACCACTTACTCTTTCTAGAATCTTAGACCACTTACTCTTTCTAGAATCTTAGACCACTTACTCTTTCTAGAATCTTAGACCACTTACTCTTTCTAGAATTGTAGGCCTCTTACTCTTTCTAGAATCTTAGACCACTTACTCTTTCTAGAATTGTAGGCCTCTTACTCTTTCATGAATCATAGCCCACTTACTCTTTCTAGAATCTTAGACCACTTACTGTTTCTAGAATCTTAGACCACTTACTCTTTCTAGAATCTTAGACCTCTTCTCTTTCTAGAATATTAGACCCCTTACTCTTTCTAGAATTGTAGGCCTCTTACTCTTTCTAGAATTGTAGGCCTCTTACTCTTTCTAGAATTTTAGACCTCTTCTCTTTCTAGAATCTTAGACCTCTTCTCTTTCTAGAATCTTAGACCACTTACTCTTTCTAGAATCTTAGACCTCTTCTCTTTCTAGAATCTTAGACCACTTACTCTTTCTAGAATCTTAGACCTCTTCTCTTTCTAGAATCTTAGACCACTTACTCTTTCTAGAATCTTAGACCACTTACTGTTTCTAGAATCTTAGACCTCTTCTCTTTCTAGAATCTTAGACCTCTTCTCTTTCTAGAATATTAGACCTCTTACTCTTTCTAGAATTGTAGGCCTCTTACTCTTTCTAGAATTGTAGGCCTCTTACTCTTTCTAGAATTGTAGGCCTCTTACTCTTTCTAGAATTGTAGGCCTCTTACTCTTTCTAGAATCTTAGACCTCTTACTACTTCTAGAATCTTAGACCTTTTCTCTTTCTAGAATCTTAGACCACTTATTCTTTCTAGAATCTTAGACCACTTACTCTTTCTAGATTCTTAGACCACTTACTCTTTCTAGAATCTTAGACCACTTACTCTTTCTAGATTCTTAGACCACTTACTCTTTCTAGAATCTTAGACCACTTACTGTTTCAAGAATCTTAGACCACTTACTCTTTCTAGATTCTTAGACCACTTACTCTTTCTAGAATCTTAGACCACTTACTCTTTCTAGAATCTTAGACCACTTACTCTTTCTAGAATCTTAGACCACTTACTCTTTCTAGAATCTTAGACCACTTACTGTTTCTAGAATCTTAGACCACTTACTCTTTCTAGAATCTTAGACCTCTTCTCTTTCTAGAATATTAGACCACTTACTCTTTCTAGAATCTTAGACCACTTACTGTTTCTAGAATCTTAGACCACTTACTCTTTCTAGAATCTTAGACCTCTTCTCTTTCTAGAATATTAGACCACTTACTCTTTCTAGAATTGTAGGCCTCTTACTCTTTCTAGAATTGTAGGCCTCTTACTCTTTCTAGAATTGTAGGCCTCTTACTCTTTCTAGAATCTTAGACCACTTACTATTTCTAGAATCTTAGACCACTTACTCTTTCTAGAATCTTAGACCACTTACTCTTTCTAGAATCTTAGACCACTTACTCTTTCTAGAATTGTAGGCCTCTTACTCTTTCATGAATCATAGTCCACTTACTCTTTCTAGAATCTTAGACCACTTACTCTTTCTAGAATCTTAGACCACTTACTCTTTCTAGAATTGTAGGCCTCTTACTCTTTCTAGAATTGTAGGCCTCTTACTCTTTCTAGAATTTTAGGCCTCTTACTCTTTCTAGAATCTTAGACCACTTACTATTTCTAGAATCTTAGACCACTTACTCTTTCTAGAATCTTAGACCACTTACTCTTTCTAGAATCTTAGACCTCTTACTCTTTCTAGAATCTTAGACCACTTACTCTTTCTAGAATTGTAGGCCTCTTACTCTTTCATGAATCATAGTCCACTTACTCTTTCTAGAATCTTAGACCACTTACTCTTTCTAGAATCTTAGACCACTTACTCTTTCTAGAATTGTAGGCCTCTTACTCTTTCATGAATCATAGCCCACTTACTCTTTCTAGAATCTTAGACCACTTACTGTTTCTAGAATCTTAGACCACTTACTCTTTCTAGAATCTTAGACCTCTTCTCTTTCTAGAATATTAGACCCCTTACTCTTTCTAGAATTGTAGGCCTCTTACTCTTTCTAGAATTGTAGGCCTCTTACTCTTTCTAGAATTTTAGACCTCTTCTCTTTCTAGAATCTTAGACCTCTTCTCTTTCTAGAATCTTAGACCACTTACTCTTTCTAGAATCTTAGACCTCTTCTCTTTCTAGAATCTTAGACCACTTACTCTTTCTAGAATCTTAGACCTCTTCTCTTTCTAGAATCTTAGACCACTTACTCTTTCTAGAATCTTAGACCACTTACTCTTTCTAGAATCTTAGACCACTTACTGTTTCTAGAATCTTAGACCTCTTCTCTTTCTAGAATCTTAGACCTCTTCTCTTTCTAGAATATTAGACCTCTTACTCTTTCTAGAATTGTAGGCCTCTTACTCTTTCTAGAATTGTAGGCCTCTTACTCTTTCTAGAATCTTAGACCTCTTACTACTTCTAGAATCTTAGACCTCTTCTCTTTCTAGAATCTTAGACCACTTATTCTTTCTAGAATCTTATACCACTTACTCTTTCTAGATTCTTAGACCACTTACTCTTTCTAGAATCTTAGACCACTTACTCTTTCTAGATTCTTAGACCACTTACTCTTTCTAGAATCTTAGACCACTTACTGTTTCTAGAATCTTAGACCACTTACTCTTTCTAGATTCTTAGACCACTTACTCTTTCTAGAATCTTAGACCACTTACTCTTTCTAGAATCTTAGACCACTTACTCTTTCTAGAATCTTAGACCACTTACTCTTTCTAGAATCTTAGACCACTTACTGTTTCTAGAATCTTAGACCACTTACTCTTTCTAGAATCTTAGACCTCTTCTCTTTCTAGAATATTAGACCTCTTACTCTTTCTAGAATTGTAGGCCTCTTACTCTTTCTAGAATTGTAGGCCTCTTACTCTTTCTAGAATTTTAGGCCTCTTACTCTTTCTAGAATCTTAGACCACTTACTATTTCTAGAATCTTAGACCACTTACTCTTTCTAGAATCTTAGACCACTTACTCTTTCTAGAATCTTAGACCACTTACTCTTTCTAGAATCTTAGACCACTTACTCTTTCTAGAATTGTAGGCCTCTTACTCTTTCATGAATCATAGTCCACTTACTCTTTCTAGAATCTTAGACCACTTACTCTTTCTAGAATCTTAGACCACTTACTCTTTCTAGAATTGTAGGCCTCTTACTCTTTCATGAATCATAGCCCACTTACTCTTTCTAGAATCTTAGACCACTTACTGTTTCTAGAATCTTAGACCACTTACTCTTTCTAGAATCTTAGACCTCTTCTCTTTCTAGAATATTAGACCCTTACTCTTTCTAGAATTGTAGGCCTCTTACTCTTTCTAGAATTGTAGGCCTCTTACTCTTTCTAGAATTTTAGACCTCTTCTCTTTCTAGAATCTTAGACCTCTTCTCTTTCTAGAATCTTAGACCACTTACTCTTTCTAGAATCTTAGACCTCTTCTCTTTCTGGAATCTTAGACCACTTACTCTTTCTAGAATCTTAGACCTCTTCTCTTTCTAGAATCTTAGACCACTTACTCTTTCTAGAATCTTAGACCACTTACTCTTTCTAGAATCTTAGACCACTTACTCTTTCTAGAATCTTAGACCTCTTCTCTTTCTAGAATATTAGACCCCTTACTCTTTCTAGAATTGTAGGCCTCTTACTCTTTCTAGAATTGTAGGCCTCTTACTCTTTCTAGATTCTTAGACCACTTACTCTTTCTAGAATCTTAGACCTCTTCTCTTTCTAGAATCTTAGACCACTTACTCTTTCTAGAATCTTAGACCACTTACTGTTTCTAGAATCTTAGACCTCTTCTCTTTCTAGAATCTTAGACCTCTTCTCTTTCTAGAATATTAGACCTCTTACTCTTTCTAGAATTGTAGGCCTCTTACTCTTTCTAGAATTGTAGGCCTCTTACTCTTTCTAGAATCTTAGACCTCTTACTACTTCTAGAATCTTAGACCTTTTCTCTTTCTAGAATCTTAGACCACTTATTCTTTCTAGAATCTTAGACCACTTACTCTTTCTAGATTCTTAGACCACTTACTCTTTCTAGAATCTTAGACCACTTACTCTTTCTAGATTCTTAGACCACTTACTCTTTCTAGAATCTTAGACCACTTACTGTTTCTAGAATCTTAGACCACTTACTCTTTCTAGATTCTTAGACCACTTACTCTTTCTAGAATCTTAGACCACTTACTCTTTCTAGAATCTTAGACCACTTACTCTTTCTAGAATCTTAGACCACTTACTCTTTCTAGAATCTTAGACCACTTACTGTTTCTAGAATCTTAGACCACTTACTCTTTCTAGAATCTTAGACCTCTTCTCTTTCTAGAATATTAGATCACTTACTCTTTCTAGAATCTTAGACCACTTACTGTTTCTAGAATCTTAGACCACTTACTCTTTCTAGAATCTTAGACCACTTACTCTTTCTAGAATCTTAGACCTCTTCTCTTTCTAGAATATTAGACCACTTACTCTTTCTAGAATTGTAGGCCTCTTACTCTTTCTAGAATTGTAGGCCTCTTACTCTTTCTAGAATTGTAGGCCTCTTACTCTTTCTAGAATCTTAGACCACTTACTATTTCTAGAATCTTAGACCACTTACTCTTTCTAGAATCTTAGACCACTTACTCTTTCTAGAATCTTAGACCACTTACTCTTTCTAGAATTGTAGGCCTCTTACTCTTTCATGAATCATAGTCCACTTACTCTTTCTAGAATCTTAGACCACTTACTCTTTCTAGAATCTTAGACCACTTACTCTTTCTAGAATTGTAGGCCTCTTACTCTTTCTAGAATTGTAGGCCTCTTACTCTTTCTAGAATTTTAGGCCTCTTACTCTTTCTAGAATCTTAGACCACTTACTATTTCTAGAATCTTAGACCACTTACTCTTTCTAGAATCTTAGACCACTTACTCTTTCTAGAATCTTAGACCTCTTACTCTTTCTAGAATCTTAGACCACTTACTCTTTCTAGAATTGTAGGCCTCTTACTCTTTCATGAATCATAGTCCACTTACTCTTTCTAGAATCTTAGACCACTTACTCTTTCTAGAATCTTAGACCACTTACTCTTTCTAGAATTGTAGGCCTCTTACTCTTTCATGAATCATAGCCCACTTACTCTTTCTAGAATCTTAGACCACTTACTGTTTCTAGAATCTTAGACCACTTACTCTTTCTAGAATCTTAGACCTCTTCTCTTTCTAGAATATTAGACCCCTTACTCTTTCTAGAATTGTAGGCCTCTTACTCTTTCTAGAATTGTAGGCCTCTTACTCTTTCTAGAATTTTAGACCTCTTCTCTTTCTAGAATCTTAGACCTCTTCTCTTTCTAGAATCTTAGACCACTTACTCTTTCTAGAATCTTAGACCTCTTCTCTTTCTAGAATCTTAGACCACTTACTCTTTCTAGAATCTTAGACCTCTTCTCTTTCTAGAATCTTAGACCACTTACTCTTTCTAGAATCTTAGACCACTTACTCTTTCTAGAATCTTAGACCACTTACTGTTTCTAGAATCTTAGACCTCTTCTCTTTCTAGAATCTTAGACCTCTTCTCTTTCTAGAATATTAGACCTCTTACTCTTTCTAGAATTGTAGGCCTCTTACTCTTTCTAGAATTGTAGGCCTCTTACTCTTTCTAGAATCTTAGACCTCTTACTACTTCTAGAATCTTAGACCTCTTCTCTTTCTAGAATCTTAGACCACTTATTCTTTCTAGAATCTTAGACCACTTACTCTTTCTAGATTCTTAGACCACTTACTCTTTCTAGAATCTTAGACCACTTACTCTTTCTAGATTCTTAGACCACTTACTCTTTCTAGAATCTTAGACCACTTACTGTTTCTAGAATCTTAGACCACTTACTCTTTCTAGATTCTTAGACCACTTACTCTTTCTAGAATCTTAGACCTCTTCTCTTTCTAGAATATTAGACCTCTTACTCTTTCTAAAATTGTAGGCCTCTTACTCTTTCTAGAATTTTAGGCCTCTTACTCTTTCTAGAATCTTAGACCACTTACTATTTCTAGAATCTTAGACCACTTACTCTTTCTAGAATCTTAGACCACTTACTCTTTCTAGAATCTTAGACCACTTACTCTTTCTAGAATCTTAGACCACTTACTCTTTCTAGAATTGTAGGCCTCTTACTCTTTCTAGAATCTTAGACCACTTACTCTTTCTAGAATTGTAGGCCTCTTACTCTTTCATGAATCATAGCCCACTTACTCTTTCTAGAATCTTAGACCACTTACTGTTTCTAGAATCTTAGACCACTTACTCTTTCTAGAATCTTAGACCTCTTCTCTTTCTAGAATATTAGACCCCTTACTCTTTCTAGAATTGTAGGCCTCTTACTCTTTCTAGAATTGTAGGCCTCTTACTCTTTCTAGAATTTTAGACCTCTTCTCTTTCTAGAATCTTAGACCTCTTCTCTTTCTAGAATCTTAGACCACTTACTCTTTCTAGAATCTTAGACCTCTTCTCTTTCTAGAATCTTAGACCACTTACTCTTTCTAGAATCTTAGACCTCTTCTCTTTCTAGAATCTTAGACCACTTACTCTTTCTAGAATCTTAGACCACTTACTGTTTCTAGAATCTTAGACCTCTTCTCTTTCTAGAATCTTAGACCTCTTCTCTTTCTAGAATATTAGACCTCTTACTCTTTCTAGAATTGTAGGCCTCTTACTCTTTCTAGAATTGTAGGCCTCTTACTCTTTCTAGAATTGTAGGCCTCTTACTCTTTCTAGAATTGTAGGCCTCTTACTCTTTCTAGAATCTTAGACCTCTTACTACTTCTAGAATCTTAGACCTTTTCTCTTTCTAGAATCTTAGACCACTTATTCTTTCTAGAATCTTAGACCACTTACTCTTTCTAGATTCTTAGACCACTTACTCTTTCTAGAATCTTAGACCACTTACTCTTTCTAGATTCTTAGACCACTTACTCTTTCTAGAATCTTAGACCACTTACTGTTTCAAGAATCTTAGACCACTTACTCTTTCTAGATTCTTAGACCACTTACTCTTTCTAGAATCTTAGACCACTTACTCTTTCTAGAATCTTAGACCACTTACTCTTTCTAGAATCTTAGACCACTTACTCTTTCTAGAATCTTAGACCACTTACTGTTTCTAGAATCTTAGACCACTTACTCTTTCTAGAATCTTAGACCTCTTCTCTTTCTAGAATATTAGACCACTTACTCTTTCTAGAATCTTAGACCACTTACTGTTTCTAGAATCTTAGACCACTTACTCTTTCTAGAATCTTAGACCTCTTCTCTTTCTAGAATATTAGACCACTTACTCTTTCTAGAATTGTAGGCCTCTTACTCTTTCTAGAATTGTAGGCCTCTTACTCTTTCTAGAATTGTAGGCCTCTTACTCTTTCTAGAATCTTAGACCACTTACTATTTCTAGAATCTTAGACCACTTACTCTTTCTAGAATCTTAGACCACTTACTCTTTCTAGAATCTTAGACCACTTACTCTTTCTAGAATTGTAGGCCTCTTACTCTTTCATGAATCATAGTCCACTTACTCTTTCTAGAATCTTAGACCACTTACTCTTTCTAGAATCTTAGACCACTTACTCTTTCTAGAATTGTAGGCCTCTTACTCTTTCTAGAATTGTAGGCCTCTTACTCTTTCTAGAATTTTAGGCCTCTTACTCTTTCTAGAATCTTAGACCACTTACTATTTCTAGAATCTTAGACCACTTACTCTTTCTAGAATCTTAGACCACTTACTCTTTCTAGAATCTTAGACCTCTTACTCTTTCTAGAATCTTAGACCACTTACTCTTTCTAGAATTGTAGGCCTCTTACTCTTTCATGAATCATAGTCCACTTACTCTTTCTAGAATCTTAGACCACTTACTCTTTCTAGAATCTTAGACCACTTACTCTTTCTAGAATTGTAGGCCTCTTACTCTTTCATGAATCATAGCCCACTTACTCTTTCTAGAATCTTAGACCACTTACTGTTTCTAGAATCTTAGACCACTTACTCTTTCTAGAATCTTAGACCTCTTCTCTTTCTAGAATATTAGACCCCTTACTCTTTCTAGAATTGTAGGCCTCTTACTCTTTCTAGAATTGTAGGCCTCTTACTCTTTCTAGAATTTTAGACCTCTTCTCTTTCTAGAATCTTAGACCTCTTCTCTTTCTAGAATCTTAGACCACTTACTCTTTCTAGAATCTTAGACCTCTTCTCTTTCTAGAATCTTAGACCACTTACTCTTTCTAGAATCTTAGACCTCTTCTCTTTCTAGAATCTTAGACCACTTACTCTTTCTAGAATCTTAGACCACTTACTCTTTCTAGAATCTTAGACCACTTACTGTTTCTAGAATCTTAGACCTCTTCTCTTTCTAGAATCTTAGACCTCTTCTCTTTCTAGAATATTAGACCTCTTACTCTTTCTAGAATTGTAGGCCTCTTACTCTTTCTAGAATTGTAGGCCTCTTACTCTTTCTAGAATCTTAGACCTCTTACTACTTCTAGAATCTTAGACCTCTTCTCTTTCTAGAATCTTAGACCACTTATTCTTTCTAGAATCTTATACCACTTACTCTTTCTAGATTCTTAGACCACTTACTCTTTCTAGAATCTTAGACCACTTACTCTTTCTAGATTCTTAGACCACTTACTCTTTCTAGAATCTTAGACCACTTACTGTTTCTAGAATCTTAGACCACTTACTCTTTCTAGATTCTTAGACCACTTACTCTTTCTAGAATCTTAGACCACTTACTCTTTCTAGAATCTTAGACCACTTACTCTTTCTAGAATCTTAGACCACTTACTCTTTCTAGAATCTTAGACCACTTACTGTTTCTAGAATCTTAGACCACTTACTCTTTCTAGAATCTTAGACCTCTTCTCTTTCTAGAATATTAGACCTCTTACTCTTTCTAGAATTGTAGGCCTCTTACTCTTTCTAGAATTGTAGGCCTCTTACTCTTTCTAGAATTTTAGGCCTCTTACTCTTTCTAGAATCTTAGACCACTTACTATTTCTAGAATCTTAGACCACTTACTCTTTCTAGAATCTTAGACCACTTACTCTTTCTAGAATCTTAGACCACTTACTCTTTCTAGAATCTTAGACCACTTACTCTTTCTAGAATTGTAGGCCTCTTACTCTTTCATGAATCATAGTCCACTTACTCTTTCTAGAATCTTAGACCACTTACTCTTTCTAGAATCTTAGACCACTTACTCTTTCTAGAATTGTAGGCCTCTTACTCTTTCATGAATCATAGCCCACTTACTCTTTCTAGAATCTTAGACCACTTACTGTTTCTAGAATCTTAGACCACTTACTCTTTCTAGAATCTTAGACCTCTTCTCTTTCTAGAATATTAGACCCCTTACTCTTTCTAGAATTGTAGGCCTCTTACTCTTTCTAGAATTGTAGGCCTCTTACTCTTTCTAGAATTTTAGACCTCTTCTCTTTCTAGAATCTTAGACCTCTTCTCTTTCTAGAATCTTAGACCACTTACTCTTTCTAGAATCTTAGACCTCTTCTCTTTCTGGAATCTTAGACCACTTACTCTTTCTAGAATCTTAGACCTCTTCTCTTTCTAGAATCTTAGACCACTTACTCTTTCTAGAATCTTAGACCACTTACTCTTTCTAGAATCTTAGACCACTTACTCTTTCTAGAATCTTAGACCTCTTCTCTTTCTAGAATATTAGACCCCTTACTCTTTCTAGAATTGTAGGCCTCTTACTCTTTCTAGAATTGTAGGCCTCTTACTCTTTCTAGATTCTTAGACCACTTACTCTTTCTAGAATCTTAGACCTCTTCTCTTTCTAGAATCTTAGACCACTTACTCTTTCTAGAATCTTAGACCACTTACTGTTTCTAGAATCTTAGACCTCTTCTCTTTCTAGAATCTTAGACCTCTTCTCTTTCTAGAATATTAGACCTCTTACTCTTTCTAGAATTGTAGGCCTCTTACTCTTTCTAGAATTGTAGGCCTCTTACTCTTTCTAGAATCTTAGACCTCTTACTACTTCTAGAATCTTAGACCTTTTCTCTTTCTAGAATCTTAGACCACTTATTCTTTCTAGAATCTTAGACCACTTACTCTTTCTAGATTCTTAGACCACTTACTCTTTCTAGAATCTTAGACCACTTACTCTTTCTAGATTCTTAGACCACTTACTCTTTCTAGAATCTTAGACCACTTACTGTTTCTAGAATCTTAGACCACTTACTCTTTCTAGATTCTTAGACCACTTACTCTTTCTAGAATCTTAGACCACTTACTCTTTCTAGAATCTTAGACCACTTACTCTTTCTAGAATCTTAGACCACTTACTCTTTCTAGAATCTTAGACCACTTACTGTTTCTAGAATCTTAGACCACTTACTCTTTCTAGAATCTTAGACCTCTTCTCTTTCTAGAATATTAGATCACTTACTCTTTCTAGAATCTTAGACCACTTACTGTTTCTAGAATCTTAGACCACTTACTCTTTCTAGAATCTTAGACCTCTTCTCTTTCTAGAATATTAGACCTCTTACTCTTTCTAGAATTGTAGGCCTCTTACTCTTTCTAGAATTGTAGGCCTCTTACTCTTTCTAGAATTGTAGGCCTCTTACTCTTTCTAGAATCTTAGACCACTTACTATTTCTAGAATCTTAGACCACTTACTCTTTCTAGAATCTTAGACCACTTACTCTTTCTAGAATCTTAGACCACTTACTCTTTCTAGAATTGTAGGCCTCTTACTCTTTCATGAATCATAGTCCACTTACTCTTTCTAGAATCTTAGACCACTTACTCTTTCTAGAATCTTAGACCACTTACTCTTTCTAGAATTGTAGGCCTCTTACTCTTTCTAGAATTGTAGGCCTCTTACTCTTTCTAGAATTTTAGGCCTCTTACTCTTTCTAGAATCTTAGACCACTTACTATTTCTAGAATCTTAGACCACTTACTCTTTCTAGAATCTTAGACCACTTACTCTTTCTAGAATCTTAGACCACTTACTCTTTCTAGAATCTTAGACCACTTACTCTTTCTAGAATTGTAGGCCTCTTACTCTTTCATGAATCATAGTCCACTTACTCTTTCTAGAATCTTAGACCACTTACTCTTTCTAGAATCTTAGACCACTTACTCTTTCTAGAATTGTAGGCCTCTTACTCTTTCATGAATCATAGCCCACTTACTCTTTCTAGAATCTTAGACCACTTACTGTTTCTAGAATCTTAGACCACTTACTCTTTCTAGAATCTTAGACCTCTTCTCTTTCTAGAATATTAGACCCCTTACTCTTTCTAGAATTGTAGGCCTCTTACTCTTTCTAGAATTGTAGGCCTCTTACTCTTTCTAGAATTTTAGACCTCTTCTCTTTCTAGAATCTTAGACCTCTTCTCTTTCTAGAATCTTAGACCACTTACTCTTTCTAGAATCTTAGACCTCTTCTCTTTCTAGAATCTTAGACCACTTACTCTTTCTAGAATCTTAGACCTCTTCTCTTTCTAGAATCTTAGACCACTTACTCTTTCTAGAATCTTAGACCACTTACTCTTTCTAGAATCTTAGACCTCTTCTCTTTCTAGAATATTAGACCCCTTACTCTTTCTAGAATTGTAGGCCTCTTACTCTTTCTAGAATTGTAGGCCTCTTACTCTTTCTAGAATTTTAGGCCTCGTACTCTTTCTAGAATTGTAGGCCTCTTACTCTTTCTAGAATTTTAGGCCTCTTACTCTTTCTAGAATTTTAGGCCCCTTGAACCTAAAGTAACATTTTCCTTTCTGGCATTTGTGTCTCTTATTTAGACAGAAAGCAATTGTCTATTCGTTGTTTCAATGTCATAAAACATTATATGTTCATAAAAGTAATTCACATTTATTGATCAGTATACACACTTTTCTCCATAGTTACTCCTTTAAAGCTCAAATTTTCAATAAAAAAAACTTCAGCTCTGGTACCGTCAGGCGCACCTTTACCTTCATGATTCTAAATGTTGCGTTTGTCCGTTTGAGACATTTCATAACACTCTTAGACTTTTAGATGTTGCGTTTGTTTTCTCATGCTTTATTGTACTAATTTAGTTCCCTGTAAATGGCCCATAAATCATATGCTATATGGGCCATAATGCTTTCTTGTTCTTTATCAGATTTTGGAGAAGATTCATGTTTACATCATCCATCGGTGAACCCAGATGGTGCCAACCTTGCCAAGATGGGAACTTGTGATGCTGGTCAAGGGTTATCCAATAGTCAAAATGTGGATTTGGATAACTTCTTCAGTGAGCACATGTTTTTGCCATCAGGAAGGATTTTTTTTTTTTTTTGGCTGTTAATTAGTTGTCTGGTTTGTTTGTTTCTTGGTTGATTTGATTTGTTGTCTGGTTTGTTTGTTTCTTGGTTGATTGATTTGTTGTCTGGTTTGTTTGTTTCTTGGTTGATTTGATTTGTTGTCTGGTTTGTTTGTTTCTTGGTTGATTGATTTGTTGTCTGGTTTGTTTGTTTCTTGGTTGATTGATTTGTTGTCTGGTTTGTTTGTTTGTTGGTTGATTGATTTGTTGTCTGGTTTGTTTGTTTGTTGATTGATTTGTTGTCTGAATTGTTTGTTTGTTGGTTGATTTGATTTGTTGTCTGGTTTGTTAGTTGGTTGATTGATTTGTTGTCTGGTTTGTTTGTTTGTTGGTTGATTGATTATTGTCTGGTTTGTTTGTTTGTTGATTGATTTGTTGTCTGGTTTGTTTGTTTGTTGATTGATTTGTTGTCTGGTTTGTTTGTTTGTTGATTGATTTGTTGTCTCGTTTGTTTGTTTCTTGGTTGATTGATTTGTTGTCTGGTTTGTTTGTTTGTTGGTTGATTTGATTTGTTGTCTGGTTTGTTTGTTTGTTGTCTGGTTTGTTTGTTTGTTGATTGATTTGTTGTCTGGTTTGTTTGTTTGTTGGTTGATTTGATTTGTTGTCTGGTTTGTTTGTTTCTTGGTTGATTGATTTGGTGTCTGGTTTGTTTGTTTCTTGGTTGATTGATTTGTTGTCTGGTTTGTTTGTTTGTTGGTTGATTGATTTGTTGTCTGGTTTGTTTGTTTGTTGATTGATTTGTTGTCTGAATTGTTTGTTTCTTGGTTGATTAGATTTGTTGTCTGGTTTGTTTGTTGGTTGATTTGATTTGTTGTCTGGTTTGTTTGTTTGTTGGTTGATTGATTTGTTGTCTGGTTTGTTTGTTTCTTGGTTGATTGATTTGTTGTCTGGTTTGTTTGTTTGTTGATTTCTTGTCTGGTTTGTTTGTTGATTGATATGTTGTCTGGTTTGTTTGTTGATTGATTTCTTGTCTGGTTTGTTTGTTGATTGATATGTTGTCTGGTTTGTTTGTTGATTGATTTCTTGTCTGGTTTGTTTGTTGATTGATTTCTTGTCTGGTTTGTTTGTTGATTGATTTCTTGTCTGGTTTGTTTGTTGATTGATTTCTTGTCTGGTTTGTTTGTTGATTGATTTGTTGTCTGGTTTGTTTGTTGATTGATATGTTGTCTGGTTTGTTTGTTGATTGATTTCTTGTCTGGTTTGTTTGTTGATTGATATGTTGTCTGATTTGTTTGTTGATTGATTTCTTGTCTGGTTTGTTTGTTGATTAAATTTCTTGTCTGGTTTGTTTGTTGATTGATTTCTTGTCTGGTTTGTTTGTTGATTGATTTCTTGTCTGGTTTGTTTTAATATTGATTAACTGATTTGTTGTCTGATTGATTTGTTGATTGATTGATTTTTGTGAAAGTGTAGCTTGTTTGTAGTGGCGGAGTGGCTGATTCTCATTTTGTTGAAGACCTATGCTCCACATGAAGCTGAAAGTGGTTGTATAAGACCTATGCTCCACAGGAAGCTGAAAGTTGTTGTATAAGACCTATGCTCCACAGGGAGCTGAAAGTGGTTGTATAAGACCTATGCTCCACAGGGAGCTGAAAGTGGTTGTATAAGACCTATGCTCCACAGGGAGCTGAAAGTATGTGTTGAAGACCTATGCTCCACATGAAGCTGAAAGTGGTTGTATAAGACCTATACTCCACAGGGAGCTGAAAGTGTTTGTTGAAGAATTATGCTCCACAGGAAGCTGAAAGTTGTTGTATAAGACCTATGCTCCACAGGGAGCTGAAAGGAAGAAGAAGAAATCATGGGTTAGTGTGATATGCACAACAAAGAAAACTGGTCACAAAAGAAAGAGCAGAAAATTAAAAGCAAAATTTTGTGTGCTCCTAAATAGTTTGTTTCATTAAAACCCTTAACTTTTGTACTGTATATTTCTTAATGAAGATGATGAGAAAGTCGAGGAACAAGCTGAGACAAAAGCTGTGAAGCAAGCATTAGACTTGTCCAGTACTCCTGTTCTGGTGACTGTCCGTAGTGGAGGCAACATGGTGTTCTACGGTGGACCAGAGGATAAAGGTAATTTCTAATACATAGGACACTGGTTGTCTACAACAGTTTAGTGATTGTGGGCTAGCAGATAAAGGTAAGTTCTAAGACATAGGACACTGGTTGTCTATAGTAGTAAAGAGATAGTTAACCAGCAGAAAAAAGGTAAGTTCTTATACATTAGACACTGGTTGTGTAAAGGTAAAGTACAAGACTTGAACCGGCGTCTTAACACACGAGTTGTTTCCACCCATATGTGCTCGGTCGCCTATCCAGAAATGTTCGGAGATCACTACAAGCATCGAAACTCACGATGCGAGGTGACATTCCTCACCTTCCTAGGGTAATACCCTGGTACCCGTTTCTGCCAAAGGCTGGGTCGACCGTAGGGGTATTTTGTTTTTCCCAACCACGAGTACAATTCACACTGCTCCCAGCAGGAATCGAACACGGGTTGTCCGAACATCGGTAGTCGGGTGGTTTTCCCAACTAGGCTACCGAGGCCCCCGCCACACTGGTTGTCTATAGTAGTTTAATGATGGTGGACTAGCAGATAAAAGTAAGTTCTAAGACATAGGACACTAGTTGTCTATAGTAGTTTAATGATGGTGGACTGGCAGATAAAGGTAAGTTCTAAGACATAGGACACTAGTTGTCTATAGTAGTTTAATGATGGTGGACTGGCAGATAAAGGTAAGTTCTAAGACATAGGACACTAGTTGTCTATAGTAGTTTAATGATGGTGGACTGGCAGATAAAGGTAAGTTCTAAGACATAGGACACTAGTTGTCTATAGTAGTTTAATGATGGTGGACTGGCAGATAAAGGTAAGTTCTAAGACATAGGACACTAGTTGTATGTAGTAGTGACCACGAGTAGCATGACAATGGAGGTGATGGCAGTGACCAAGGCATTCAAATGGTTAGAGTCACAAGACTACACTCACGCATGTATACTGAGTGATTCGATGAGCATGATAAAAAAGTGGAGGCGGGCTTTGTATGCATGCAATGGGTAGAGTCGTTGCAGAAATCCAAAATACGTAAGATCACCTTTGTCTATGTCCCAGGACATGCGGGAGTACGGGGAAATGAAAGGGCGGACAGGTTGGCTAGCTGCGCTGTCGTTGAGGACGGGCAACCAATGGATCGGGCGGACATCATCAATGCCCTCCGAGATGTGGGAAGAGCACAGGACTTCGACAAACACAGATCCACGTCACTTCTTCGGATGATGGAAATGGGAGTTAAGTTGGGCACAGCCAGAAATGAGACACTTAGTGGCCGTGTAAGAAGACTTATCAACCAACACAGAACTGGAGTCGTCAGTCGTTGGACACTGAGGGAATTGCTGAGGAGGGGATCTGAGCACCTATGGACATGTTTGGAGTGCAATGATGATGACCCGCAAATAACTCAATAACTCAATGTAGTAGTTTAGTGATAATGGACTGGCAGATAAAGGTAAGTTCTAAGACATAGGACACTAGTTGTCTGTCTATCTATCTATTGACCTCTTGATCCAAGGCCGGTCCATTGGGCATAGACCCAGATATTCTTTTTCTAAATTCTCTTTCTAACAGTCTCAATCCTTGCAAAGATCTTTTATCAAATCTCACCATTTGTCTCTGTTCTGTGTAAGCATCTCTATCTCATTGAGGGAGCCAATTCCTGCTCTCTTTGTCCCTGTGATCAATGTTCTTCTCAATTTTTTTTTTTCCTGGGTCAGCTTCTTTTCCCTCCTACCTGTTGTTTCCCACATGAGGGCTTGCTTTGCTATTCAGATATTGTCATGATGTCTGATTGTAGTAAAGGCATGCACATAGAGAAATGCAAAGCTGCTGTAAGAAAAAAAAAACTATCTTTACAACACATAGTACCATTGCTGGTGTATGTCGGGGGGCAACGATAGAACCAGAGGGATAAAGGCCGCTTGGTCAAGCAGTCGCCACGACGTGTGAGACTCAGGATTTTTATTTCACCCCCCAATAGAAAAAATCCTTTCTGTCTACCGCGGGCTTCGAACACCGTACGTCAGCTTTTCAGCCAGCGGAACAGTGGTTTTAGCCGCACGGCCACACGCACCTTTACGGTTTTACGTAGGTGAGAAACAAAACAAATGTAGATCAATGTTTCAGCCAAGAAGGCCTTCAGCTGGAACAACAAACAAAGTCTGTAGTAGTTTACTTATAGTGGACCAACAAATAAAGGTAAGCTCTAAGGCACATTGGGAGCCGCAATGGCTCAGCGTTTAGTGAACTAGACTACAAAGGACAAGAGGTAGGGTTCGATCCCAACCGACGGCTTTCGGGTTCACCCAGCCTTTAATGGGTACTGGATTTTTTCTGGGAAAGTAAAGCGGCACAGGCATAATACCGACCACATTACTCGAAAAATAATGTGCTGAAGGTCTGTAAAATTTATGGTCACTAACACCATATTCCCTATACGCCACTTGGCATAATGGGGGTGCTTTACTTTTTTTTTTTTACTTCAAAGACACATGACACTGGATGTCGTGTGTGGTAGTTAAGTGGGATTGTTTTTGATTCAGCAGAGTGTGTATCATTTATTTGCCGTTACTTGAATGACATGTTGTGACATCTGCAAGTGTCATGAAGTTGTTATGTCGTACCATGCAACTGGCTCATCTACATCATGGCATCATGCCTGTACCACTACATGACAGCAGATCAAAGTCACATGACTTAAAGGCTTATTAAAGTAAACTTATTTTTATATTAATCTTCTACTGGTAAGTGATTAGTAAGCTTATTTTTATATTAATCTTCTACTGGTAAGTGATTAGTAAGCTTATTTTTATATTAATCTTCTACTTGTAAGTGATTAGTAAACTTATTTTTATATTAATCTTCTACTTGTAAGTGATTAGTAAACTTATTTTGATATTAATCTTCTACTTGTAAGTGATTAGTAAACTTATTTTTATATTAATCTTCTACTTGTAAGTGATTAGTAAACTTATTTTTATATTAATCTTCTACTGGTAAGTGATTAGTAAGCTTATTTTTATATTAATCTTCTACTTGTAAGTGATTAGTAAACTTATTTTTATATTAATCTTCTACTTGTAAGTGATTAGTAAACTTATTTTTATATTAATCTTCTACTTGTAAGTGATTAGTAAGCTTATTTTTATATTAATCTTCTACTTATAAGTGATTAGTAAACTTATTTTGATATTAATCTTCTACTGGTAAGTGATTAGTAAACTTATTTTGATATTAATCTTCTACTTATAAGTGATTAGTAAACTTATTTTGATATTAATCTTCTACTGGTAAGTGATTAGTAAACTTATTTTTATATTAATCTTCTACTTGTAAGTGATTAGTAAGCTTATTTTTATATTAATCTTCTACTTGTAAGTGATTAGTAAACTTATTTTTATATTGATCTTCTACTTGTAAGTGATTAGTAAACTTATTTTGATATTAATCTTCTACTTGTAAGTGATTAGTAAACTTATTTTTATATTGATCTTCTAGTGACATGTGATTAGTAATTTTTTTTTTTTTTGGCGCCTTTATGACATTGATATTTTTAAAGTAAAATTATTAGAAAAACTTCAGAGTGCATTCAGTTTGTGCATTAATTCACATCACAAAAGACCTAAAAAGCTGGTGAATTTTATCTGGATTCTTGTTTGTGTTTGCTAGCTTTATATCTCTATTGAAGTCCCACAGGACTGAATTTTGCATGAATATCACTTTTTCCTATTATCACACCAACAGCCGTGTACTCAGGTGTCCCCCGCCATACAGGCAGATATTCTCTGACTTCAGAGGTACTCTCGTATTTTTATCGTCACGAGGTTTACCATTTTAGGTAGATTTTTCTTATTAATTTAGCCAGGGCAGCTGCCATTCTTTAGCCTACTACGTTCTGTTTTCAACTGCCAAGGGTTTTTTAATGTGCATAGAATGTAAGCGGGGACTCCTGTTTTTTGTGTTTTTCCGAGAAGACTACTCATTGGATCACACTACCCAGAGACCATGGGATGGTAAAGCCATGAATTTGATTCTATTTCTTTCTTTCTTTTTTTATTTATTTATTTTTTATTTTCCACTGATTGTGGTGGAAATCAAACCCAGTACCATCTCGTCTAAAGGCTGACATCTTACCTCTAGACCACCAAGTTTCCCCCAATTTTATCTGGTTGTTTCTTATCCCATTTCAGGTTTAGCTTCCGCATTCGTGAATGTTCAAAGTCCGGAGAAGCGAAAGGGCTATGGATGTACTGGGCAAGAAGGTATGGTTATGTGAGTGTGAAATAAAGTTCTAGAATTTTCCTTTATAACAAATACTGGATGATCTATCTATCTTTCGTTCGCCTGAAGTATTGTCTATATCTGCAATGTTGTTTCCTGTATAAATTTTACTGTCTTTTGTCATTTTTGCAGTGGCCCATATATTTTTGTCTGTAGTGTTGTATCTATGGGCCAACGGATTTTCCTCAGTCTACTATATTCTGTGCAATCTTGAAGTATGTGTTCAGCAGTCTGGGGCGTCTGTCCACATGTACAAGTAGTTGAGGTGCCGATCTTGAATTTTGTATACATGTGACTATGGAGTCGATTGTGTCCTGTTCTGAGGCGTATAATGATAACTTGTTCATATCTATTCATATTATGAAAGGCATCCTGATTTGGGGCTTGTGGTCCTCTGATTGATTTGATTATCTGTTTCTTATGATGGTATGTAACCGGTGCATCTAGTTGTGTGCCTGTTGAACCTTCCTTTGCCAACTGATCTGCTTTCTCATTTCTTGGTATTCCACAGTGAGATGGGATCCACTACATACTGGATGATGAATTAGCATTCATAAGACGGATATCAATCTGGACTATCACATTTATGTGTGTGTTGGTTGAGTCTGCCGCCACAGTTTATTAGTATTGGACCCTCTCCACTCATCCTTCCTCCCCCTGTGTCCTGTATTGTTATGCCACTGGACAGCATGACAACAAAACATGTTCTACAGGATTGCCCCCAGTACACAGACCTGAGAAGGACAATGTGGCCCACACCCACCTCCCTGGAAGAGAAACTATACAGAGCAATCACTTAGACAGCTGCCTTCATAAGAGAGTCTGGAATCCTAGTCTGAATGAGCCATGATCGCAGAAGAAGAAGAAGAAGAAGATAAAAGAAAGAGAGACGGGCTACATATTGGAGGATAAAAATAGATATGTTTAATTAGTGAGCTAAAGTATATATAAAATTAAAACGAGACTTAACTGAGGACCCTTTCCACTCATCCTTCTCTCCCTTTGTTCTGTATTGTGAGATTCACTTCCCGAACCTGGTCTATCTTTTATTATTTAATAATCAGGATTTGCAGGCTTTTAGGTTTGTCCGGTAAGTTTTAAGTTTTTTTCATTACATTTTTACATTTTCTTTTTTTCTCTACATTTTATAGCTGACATTTTTCTTTTTTTTCTCTACATTTTATGGCTTACGTTTTTCTTTTTTTTTCTACATTTTATGGCTTGCGTTTTTCTTTTTTTTCTCTACATTTTATGGCTTACGTTTTTCTTTAGTAAGATTTAGATTTTTTTTTTTACATTTTATGAATTACGTTTTGTCTTTTTCCTATAAGTTATGCATTTTTCTTGAGTTCTTTTCTTTTTTTGTTTTTTTTTTAAATTACATTTTATAGCTTACATTTGTCTTTTTTTCAATAAACTCATTTCTTACATTTTTTTCTCGCATCCACCCAATTATTGAATAATATATTTAAATTCATAGAGTATTGAGTACGTTACACAATTGGGACAGCTATCCACCTACACTTCAACACAAAGCAGTATCTATTACCACCATCAGCATCATAAAGTACGGGGCCTGCTGGCATAGGTGATCATGTCTCTCCGACCTCGACAGTTATTTATCATTTATGTTATTGACCTTCTGCCAAGCCATTCTCTTAAGCTGTCTGGTATCTTTTCACTTTGCTTCCCTCTATCCCTTCATCCCTAAATTTTCCCAGTTGTTACAATATATTCCGTCTGTTCCCTTCTCATTACATGACCACAAATTATGATTGTTTCTTCCTAATATTAGATATTAGCTCTCTTTTTGTTTTGGCCTCTTTCAGAACATTTTCATTACTCTTGTTAGCTGTCTACAGTATTTTCAACATTCTTCTGTAAAACTACATTTCTACAGCCTCCAGTGATTTTCTTGTCTGTTGTCCTATTGTCCATGATTCACATCCATATGTTAAGACTGCCTCTACATAAAAGTAAAAAGAGTAAAGTACCCCCGTCACGCCAAGTGGTGTATAGGGAATATAATGTTATGTATGGCCCTTTTCGTCTTGTCAGACGGTCTAGTGGAGGCTATTGTGTATTTTTTTTAGGGTGTGCTTTTGCAGAACAGCTTCTCTCATGGCTAATTCTACCAATGTTTGACAAAAACATGTGGCCACAGAATGAACAAGTCAGGCCCACTGATCCACAGGGTTTTCCATCCTTTTTCATGAGTCTTTTCTCTTCTAAGTTTTGCCTTAGCACAGTCTCAAATGATGTTATATCATTCCTTATACATGCTCTCCATGATGTGTGATCACTTGCCAGATGTTCCCAGTCATTTTCACAGATGGAGAAGTCATTCAGAGATGATTTACAGATATCTCTATATCGTAGTTTAAGTCTGTCGATTTGTCTTTTTCTGTGTATTAGTTCACCATATAGTATTTGCCTGGGAATGCGTTTTTCTTCCATTCGTTGAACATGCCCCAGCCATTTTAGTCTTCGACATCTGAGCATGGACATGATTGTTGGGGTCTTAGCATGTTGCAGGACTGTTAAGTTGGTTATTTTGTCCTGCCATTTGATGTGCATTATTTTGCGGAGACTTCACATGTGGAAGACATTTAGTCTTTTTTCCTGGTTTGAGAATGTTGTCCAGGTTTCAGATCCATATAATAGTGTGCTAAGCACACAAGTTTGATATATTAAGAGTTTAGTCTTTGGTGTTAGTGTCGTGTTGTTCCAGGCCCTTTCTGTGAGTTTGCCGAAAGTCGTAGCTGCCTTACCAATTCGACTGTTTATTTCTTCATCAAGAGAGATGGTTTGCGTAATTGTGGATCCAAGATATATAAATTTCAGATATGTATTTCCAAGATATGTAAATGATGTTAGTGACCATAAATTTTACAGACCTTCAGCACATGATTTTGGGGTAATGTGGTCAGTATTACACCCGTGCCGCTTTACTTTCCCAGAAAAAAATCTGATACCCATTAAAGGCTGGGTGCCTCTACATAACATTTAAGAGGTCTTTTTTCCTTGTTTCTTTTGTCAAAAATGGAATGCATTGTATCAGCATCACCACCAAGAAACATCTTATACAGAGTATATTCATTCCCACATTATGCTACCAATGCCAAACATGGTCACTTACGTCTAATCTAAAAAGAAAGCTTGTCACCACAAAGATGAGATGTCTGAGAAAATCATTTGAGTGAACAGAAAGACAGAATCAGAAATGATATTATAAGAGAAAGAGTGGACATTGAGGCAATCCTAAGCTACATACAGAAACAACAAATAAACTGGTTTGTCCATCTAGAAAGAATGTTGTCTGATTCCTTACCATACAAAGCATATATTAAAAGAGATGATGGGAGAGGAGCAAGAGGCAGACCCAGGGTAAGATGGACAGACAACATGAAAGAAACGTTACAGCAACATCAATTGACAATGAGTGAAGCCACCAAATGGGCAAGAACCAGAACTCTATATCTCCCGTGACATCCAAATGGACAAGTACCAGAACTCTATATCTCCCGTGACATCCAAATGGGTACAAGAGGAAGTAAAGAAAAAAAGAAGACACCATTTTTGCTGAGGGCTAACGTTTTATTTATATTTTTTTGTTATAATAAGAAATGGCATGTAATTAATTTAAAATTATCAGTGATCTATTCATTTTGACTAAATTAGAAAGTTTATCTTTTTTTTTATACAATGGTATCACAGTGCCTTTCTTGGTCGGTTTCATTAGCGGGTAGCCTCAGTTAGTTATTAATGTGGTAGTGATGGTGGTAGGGGTATGTAGCACTATTATCAAGTGTAGAGCCAGTGCTATAACATAAAATACCATAAATGGGGACTTCCGGTCAATATGGTGGATAGGCGGCAGGAACTGTTGTGGCTCTATCTGAAAAGTGTTGCTTGTTGCAGTTTTCTCTTATTCTAAGTCTGCAGGGGCTACTGAGTTTAGTACTCTGTGCACTCCGTGAGCTGTGTTTTTCATCCAGATTGTATTTTGACATTCCGATTGCTTACGATGAATGATGATATCATATGACGAAAGAGGGATTGTTGCGTTCACTCTCAATGCAGCTATGTCTTATGTCTTCTGGCATGTGCTGTGGCTGCTATGATGGGAATTGCAGCTACCTTTTTTGTTTGGATCTTCAATGAGATGAGATGTTAATTCAGATGCCACTGACACGGGCGGTTCAGCCATTATGGATTTTAGATCTTTTGCATTGATACCAACACCTTCGACTATCTATCTATCTATTGACCTTTCGAGCCGTAGCCAGCCCATAGGGCATAGACCCAGATACTCTTTTTCTTATCTAAATTTTTATTCTAACAGTTTTCAATCCTTCTAAAGATATTTTATCAAATCTCGCCATCTGTCTCTGTTCTGTGCAAGCATCTCTTATCTCATTGAAGGAGCCAATTCCTGCTGCTCTTGCCTCTCTCATCAATGTTCTTCTCAGTGTCTCTCTGGGGTCGGCCTCTTTTCCTCTTACCTATTGTTTCCCACATGAGGGCTTGCTTTGCTATTTGGTTATTATCTCTTCTCATCACATGTCCAACATATGACCATCGTCTTTTCTTTATTACTGAAGATATTAGTGGTTGAATGGTGATTGAATTAATTACATCAACTAAAACTACAGTAAATGGTCTATTATAAGTCGTGATGATCTTCGTTATTTTTACCCGGAAAGTAACCTGATTGATCACAACAAAAGAATTTGAAAACAGAATCACTGACAAGAGAAGCAAAGTTGGCAGGCATTGACTCATTTGATAAGGCCGAAAATCATGCCTGACAAGGTGGATGATGAAAAACAGTACAAGCCCCATGTGACATCTAGTGGGGCTAGAAGGATAAAGATTAATATAATGCCTGGCCGTTAATATAATCTCTGATCGTTAATATAATCCTTGACCGTTAATATAATCACTGACAGTTAATATAATGCCTGGCTGTTAATATAATCCCTGGCCGTTAATATAATCCCTGACCGTTAATATAATCCCTGACCGTTAATATAATGCCTGGCTGTTAATATAATGCCTGGCCGTTAATATAATGAATGGCCGTTAATATAATGACGGGCCGTTAATATAATGACTGGCCGTTAATATAATGCCTGGCCATAAATATAATGACTGGCCGTTAATATAACGACTGGCCGTTAATATAACGCCTGGCCATTAATACAATGACGGGCCGTTAATATAATGACTGGCCATTAATATAACGCCTGGCCGTTAATATAACGACTACCCGTTAATATAATACCTGGCCGTTAACATAATGACTGGCCGTGAACATAATGACTGGCCGTTAATATAATGCCTGGTCGTTAATATGATGACTGGCCGTTAATATAATGACTGGCCGTGAACATAATGACTGGCCGTTAATATAATGCCTGGCCGTTAATATAATGACTGGCCGTTAATATAATCCCTGGCCGTTAATATAATCCCTGGCCGTTAATATAATCCCTGGCCGTTAATATAATCCCTGGCCGTTAATATAATGCCTGGCCGTTAATATAATGCCTGACCATTAATATAATGACCAGCCATAAATATAACTGGTTTTAATATAATGACTGGCCATTAAAATAACGACTGACCATTAATATAATGACAGGTAATTTTCTTCTGTTAACAGCTCTTTACGATTCACCAGTTGGGGAGTACAAAAAATTCAACACTCGACCAGAGAGTCTAATGGTAAGACCCTTTGTTCTTTCTCTTGTTATTGAAAAGAAAATATTTGCTGTCTTGTTATTGTTTTCTCTGCCGAAGACCTTGTTTGAAAAAATGGTTGAAGGTCGTTAACCACGGAAATGTTACACTCTAAATGGGAGAGTAATAAATCATGAGAGAAGCACACTTTTAACATTTAACATAAATGTAGATAAGCATAATTATAAACTATTAAATACAATGCAGGATGTGAAATGATCTACTATATATCACACAGCACACACACTTTTTGCTTTGTGATCATCATCATCATCAAGTACCGGGCCTGCTGGCATAGGTGATCATGTCTCTCCACAACTTTCGATCTCGACAGCTATTTATCATTTCTGTTGTTGACCTTCTGCCAAGCCATTCTCTTAGGCCATTTGATATTTTTTCTCTTTGCTTTCCTCTATCTCTTCGTCCCTCAATTTTCCCAGTTGTTACAATATATTCCAGCTGTTCTCTTCTCATTACATGGCCAAAAAAATGATGATTGTTTCTTCCTAATATTTGAAATTAGCTCTCTTTTTGCTTTGGCCTTTTTCAGAACGTTTTCATTACTCTTCTTAGCTCACCATGGTATTCTCAACATTTTTCTGTAAAACCACATTTCTACAGACTCCAGTGATTTTCTTGTTTGTTGTCCTATTGTCTATAATTCACATCCATATGTTAAGACTGACTGCTTTGTGATAAAGGTGCTTATTATACATCACCGGAAAGGAAAATTGTTGAAGAAAATGAAAATAGCAATCTATCAATGATATCTGAAGGAAAATATATCTTATTTATTATAAATAGTGTACAAATATTTAAGAAAGATCAATACATGTGAGATGCGATGCTTGAGAAAAGTAACAAACAACACAAGAAGAGATAGAATACCAAATGGAACAATAAGAAAAATGGTATGAACAAAACCCTGCCAAGAATATATAGAGCAACAACGACTTAAATGGTTTGGCCACCTGGTCAGAATGAATCCTTACCAATCACCATCAAGGGTGTTCTTCTCGAGAATGCATGGAAAAAGACCAAGAGGAAGACCCAGAAGAAGATGGATAGATGCAGTGACAGAGACATGTAACAACAAAGGAAAATCACTAATTCAGACAATTCGAGCAGCACAAGAACAACAAATGATATAAACCACGGCACCTTTTAGGTACCAGTGAGAAAGAGAAAAGATGAAGATGGATAGATGCAGTGACAGAGACATGTAACAACAAAGGAAAATCACTAATTCAGACAGTTCAAGCAGCTCAAGAACGACAAATGATATAAACCACGACACCTTTTAGGTATCAGTGAGAAAGAGAAAAGAAAAAGATGGATAGATGCAGTGACAGAGACATGTAACAACAAAGGAAAATCACTAATTCAGACAGTTCAAGCAGCTCAAGAACGACAAATGATTTAAACCACGACACCTTGTAGGTATCAGTGAAAAGAGAAAAGAAGAAGATGGATAGATGCAGTGACAGAGACATGTAACAACAAAGGAAAATCACTCATTCAGACAAGCAGCTCAAGAACGACAAATGATATAAACCACGACACCTTTTAGGTATCAGTGAGAAAGAGAAAAGAAGAAGATGGATAGATGCAGTGACAGAGACATGTAACAACAAAGGAAAATCACTAATACAGACAGTTCGAGCAGCTCAAGAACGACAAATGATATAAACCACGACACCTTTTAGGTATCAGTGAGAAAGAGACAAGAAGAAGATACAAATATTCTAAGGCAAATCATTTTCTATTCAAAATATCATAGTTCATGTACCTCTTTTTGTCCCGGACTAGAAGTGTGTTGCTATCCATTCTTCTAGAAATTTTACACAAATTAATCAAAAGTTCTTTTCAAAACACACTTTACTTGATGCATTTACGTTCACAAATAATGAGATTAGGCACAAGAAATGGTGTGGCCACTATTTGTCAGAAAAAACGCACATCTTCATCTAAAATTCATATAAATCTATCTCCATAACACAGAAAACACCATGTGGTAATCGAAGGAAGTAATGATGAAACTTCTTCTAGATAATCGAATACAAGTATTGGTGAATATTTATACAGAATTGTTACTTTAATTTAAAATGTCCAACCGTACTTGGTCCGAGCCGAAGTATCGGTTTTGGGTCTGGTAGTACCTTCATAAGTGGAGCCATTGTGTTGGTTAGTGGTTCGGAAAGCGGTTAGTGGTTCGGAAAGTGGTTAGTGGTTCAGAAAGAATTAATATTTCACTCTTCTACAACAGTAGCACTGGCCCCATCACCTCCAATTGCTGTGAATTAGTATGGTGAGATTTAATATTTCACTCTCCTACAACAGTATCACTGGCCCCCTCACTTCTAATTGCTGTGAACTAGTATGATGAAGTTTAATATTTCACTCTCCTACAACAGTAGCACTGGCCCCCTCACCTCCAATTGCTGTGAACTAGTATGATGAAGTTTAATATTTCACTCTCCTACAACAGTAGCACTGGCCCCCTCACCTCCAATTGCTGTGAACTAGTATGATGAAGTTTAATATTTCACTCTCCTACAACAGTAGCACTGGCCCCCTCACCTCCAATTGCTGTGAACTAGTATGATGACGTTTAATATTTTACTCTCCTACAACAGTAGCACTAGCCCCTCACCTCCAATTGCTGTGAACTAGTATGATGAAGTTTAATATTTCACTCTCCTACAACAGTAGCACTGGCCCCCTCACCTCCAATTGCTGTGAACTAGTATGATGAAGTTTAATACTTTACTCTCCTATGACAGCACTGTTATTTGTTGTAGTAATATAAAAAAAAGAAGTAAAGAGCCCCGTCATGCCAAGTGGCATATAGGGAATATGGTGTTAGTGCCCATAATTTTTACAGACCTTCAGCACATGTTTCTGGGGTAATGTGGTCAGTAATACACCCGTGCCGCTTTACTTTCCCAGAGAAAATCCGGTACCCATTTAAGGCTGAGTAAACCAGGAAGTCGTCGATCAGGATCGAACCCAACCTTTTGTCCATTGTAGTCCAGTTCACTAACCACTGAGCTATCGCCGCTCCCATTGTAGTAATATGATCAGCTATTATTTTGTTGTTTAAAATCATAAGCTAAGTTGATATATTAAAGTAATAAGCTGATTTTAAATTGTTTGTGCTGTTGTGATAAGTTGATATTATTTCGTTGTACTAATGTAGTAAGCTGATTTGTTTCCATCTGTCGTTTTAGTCATTTGCCACTTCGTACAAACATATCGCAGCTGTGGAGATACGCTTGGGGTGTTGTGGGTACCCTTCACAGGATCAGTTGACAGATGTCTGGAAGGAGAACATTCAGTCATTCGTGTCATTAATAAGTGAGGTAAGTCAGGAGAAATCAATGAGTCGGTGTGACATTCAGTCATTCGTGTCATTAATAAGTGAGGTAAGTCAGGAGAAATCAATGAGTCGGTGTGACATTCAGTCTTTAATAAGTGAGGTAAGTCAGGAGAAATCAATGAGTCGGTGTGACATTCAGTCATTAATAAGTGAGGTAAGTCAGGAGAAATCAATGAGTCGGTGTGACATTCAGTCTTTAATAAGTGAGGTAAGTCAGGAGAAATCAATGAGTCGGTG
This sequence comes from Megaustenia siamemsis, assembly GCA_032433765.1. Lineage (NCBI taxonomy): Eukaryota > Metazoa > Mollusca > Gastropoda > Stylommatophora > Ariophantidae > Megaustenia > Megaustenia siamemsis. Next base: position 27,831,088 of record JAVIAB010000026.1, on the reverse strand, counting down.
TGACATTCAGTCTTTAATAAGTGAGGTAAGTCAGGAGAAATCAATGAGTCGGTGTGACATTCAGTCTTTAATAAGTGAGGTAAGTCAGGAGAAATCAATGAGTCGGTGTGACATTCAGTCTTTAATAAGTGAGGTAAGTCAGGAGAAATCAATGAGTCGGTGTGACATTCAGTCTTTAATAAGTGAGGTAAGTCAGGAGAAATCAATGAGTCGGTGTGACATTCAGTCTTTAATAAGTGAGGTAAGTCAGGAGAAATCAATGAGTCGGTGTGACATTCAGTCTTTAATAAGTGAGGTAAGTCAGGAGAAATCAATGAGTCGGTGTGACATTCAGTCTTTAATAAGTGAGGTAAGTCAGGAGAAATCAATGAGTCGGTGTGACATTCAGTCTTTAATAAGTGAGGTAAGTCAGGAGAAATCAATGAGTCGGTGTGACATTCAGTCTTTAATAAGTGAGGTAAGTCAGGAGAAATCAATGAGTCGGTGTGACATTCAGTCATTCGTGTCATTAATAAGTGAGGTAAGTCAGGAGAAATCAATGAGTCGGTGTGACATTCAGTCTTTAATAAGTGAGGTAAGTCAGGAGAAATCAATGAGTCGGTGTGACATTCAGTCTTTAATAAGTGAGGTAAGTCAGGAGAAATCAATGAGTCGGTGTGACATTCAGTCTTTAATAAGTGAGGTAAGTCAGGAGAAATCAATGAGTCGGTGTGACATTCAGTCTTTAATAAGTGAGGTAAGTCAGGAGAAATCAATGAGTCGGTGTGACATTCAGTCTTTAATAAGTGAGGTAAGTCAGGAGAAATCAATGAGTCGGTGTGACATTCAGTCATTCGTGTCATTAATAAGTGAGGTAAGTCAGGAGAAATCAATGAGTCGGTGTGACATTCAGTCTTTAATAAGTGAGGTAAGTCAGGAGAAATCAATGAGTCGGTGTGACATTCAGTCATTCGTGTCATTAATAAGTGAGGTAAGTCAGGAGAAATCAATGAGTCGGTGTGACATTCAGTCTTTAATAAGTGAGGTAAGTCAGGAGAAATCAATGAGTCGGTGTGACATTCAGTCTTTAATAAGTGAGGTAAGTCAGGAGAAATCAATGAGTCGGTGTGACATTCAGTCTTTAATAAGTGAGGTAAGTCAGGAGAAATCAATGAGTCGGTGTGACATTCAGTCTTTAATAAGTGAGGTAAGTCAGGAGAAATCAATGAGTCGGTGTGACATTCAGTCATTCGTGTCATTAATAAGTGAGGTAAGTCAGGAGAAATCAATGAGTCGGTGTGACATTCAGTCTTTAATAAGTGAGGTAAGTCAGGAGAAATCAATGAGTCGGTGTGACATTCAGTCATTCGTGTCATTAATAAGTGAGGTAAGTCAGGAGAAATCAATGAGTCGGTGTGACATTCAGTCTTTAATAAGTGAGGTAAGTCAGGAGAAATCAATGAGTCGGTGTGACATTCAGTCATTCGTGTCATTAATAAGTGAGGTAAGTCAGGAGAAATCAATGAGTCGGTGTGACATTCAGTCTTTAATAAGTGAGGTAAGTCAGGAGAAATCAATGAGTCGGTGTGACATTCAGTCTTTAATAAGTGAGGTAAGTCAGGAGAAATCAATGAGTCGGTGTGACATTCAGTCTTTAATAAGTGAGGTAAGTCAGGAGAAATCAATGAGTCGGTGTGACATTCAGTCTTTAATAAGTGAGGTAAGTCAGGAGAAATCAATGAGTCGGTGTGACATTCAGTCTTTAATAAGTGAGGTAAGTCAGGAGAAATCAATGAGTCGGTGTGACATTCAGTCATTCGTGTCATTAATAAGTGAGGTAAGTCAGGAGAAATCAATGAGTCGGTGTGACATTCAGTCTTTAATAAGTGAGGTAAGTCAGGAGAAATCAATGAGTCGGTGTGACATTCAGTCATTCGTGTCATTAATAAGTGAGGTAAGTCAGGAGAAATCAATGAGTCGGTGTGGCATTCAGTCTTTAATAAGTGAGGTAAGTCAGGAGAAATCAATGAGTCGGTGTGACATTCAGTCTTTAATAAGTGAGGTAAGTCAGGAGAAATCAATGAGTCGGTGTGACATTCAGTCTTTAATAAGTGAGGTAAGTCAGGAGAAATCAATGAGTCGGTGTGACATTCAGTCTTTAATAAGTGAGGTAAGTCAGGAGAAATCAATGAGTCGGTGTGACATTCAGTCTTTAATAAGTGAGGTAAGTCAGGAGAAATCAATGAGTCGGTGTGACATTCAGTCTTTAATAAGTGAGGTAAGTCAGGAGAAATCAATGAGTCGGTGTGACATTCAGTCTTTAATAAGTGAGGTAAGTCAGGAGAAATCAATGAGTCGGTGTGACATTCAGTCTTTAATAAGTGAGGTAAGTCAGGAGAAATCAATGAGTCGGTGTGACATTCAGTCTTTAATAAGTGAGGTAAGTCAGGAGAAATCAATGAGTCGGTGTGACATTCAGTCTTTAATAAGTGAGGTAAGTCAGGAGAAATCAATGAGTCGGTGTGACATTCAGTCTTTAATAAGTGAGGTAAGTCAGGAGAAATCAATGAGTCGGTGTGACATTCAGTCTTTAATAAGTGAGGTAAGTCAGGAGAAATCAATGAGTCGGTGTGACATTCAGTCTTTAATAAGTGAGGTAAGTCAGGAGAAATCAATGAGTCGGTGTGACATTCAGTCATTCGTGTCATTAATAAGTGAGGTAAGTCAGGAGAAATCAATGAGTCGGTGTGACATTCAGTCTTTAATAAGTGAGGTAAGTCAGGAGAAATCAATGAGTCGGTGTGACATTCAGTCTTTAATAAGTGAGGTAAGTCAGGAGAAATCAATGAGTCGGTGTGACATTCAGTCTTTAATAAGTGAGGTAAGTCAGGAGAAATCAATGAGTCGGTGTGACATTCAGTCTTTAATAAGTGAGGTAAGTCAGGAGAAATCAATGAGTCGGTGTGACATTCAGTCTTTAATAAGTGAGGTAAGTCAGGAGAAATCAATGAGTCGGTGTGACATTCAGTCTTTAATAAGTGAGGTAAGTCAGGAGAAATCAATGAGTCGGTGTGACATTCAGTCATTCGTGTCATTAATAAGTGAGGTAAGTCAGGAGAAATCAATGAGTCGGTGTGACATTCAGTCTTTAATAAGTGAGGTAAGTCAGGAGAAATCAATGAGTCGGTGTGACATTCAGTCTTTAATAAGTGAGGTAAGTCAGGAGAAATCAATGAGTCGGTGTGACATTCAGTCTTTAATAAGTGAGGTAAGTCAGGAGAAATCAATGAGTCGGTGTGACATTCAGTCTTTAATAAGTGAGGTAAGTCAGGAGAAATCAATGAGTCGGTGTGACATTCAGTCTTTAATAAGTGAGGTAAGTCAGGAGAAATCAATGAGTCGGTGTGACATTCAGTCTTTAATAAGTGAGGTAAGTCAGGAGAAATCAATGAGTCGGTGTGACATTCAGTCTTTAATAAGTGAGGTAAGTCAGGAGAAATCAATGAGTCGGTGTGACATTCAGTCTTATCCATGGAATCAGTTTGATTGCTGCTGGAGATTCCTTATCTCTGCTTCATCCTGCTGCTCTTGCCTCTCTCAGTGTCTCTCTGGATCTTCCTCTTTTTCTCTTACCTGTTGTTTCCCATATGAGGGCTTGCTTTGCTATTCAGTTATTATCTCTTCTCATCATATATCCAACATATGACCATATCTACTGCTAATTTACACATTCTGTATCAGGTTTACGTTTCATTAACAAAATCGTTTTTATGATAACGGCTTGTTAAACCTCTGATCAACGGTTCTATACCAAGCCAGAGAAAAATAATTCCTTTATTTTGGAAACAACCGGAAAACAACTGCACATAATGAACGTAAATTTTCAGCGCATCTAAATATAGAAATAAAACTTATAAATAGTAACCAAGCGAGGATTACTATCTACTTGTGTCGCTTCCTATACCACAGGCGGTGGGAATTTTCCAAAAACTGAATCCATGGTTTCCTTGTGCATTACCCTCTTTCTTCTATTGTCAAAAATGGATTGCATAGCATCTTCCTCATTTTTTTGATAACTGCTTTTGCCTGAACCATTCTGCATCTCACCTCTGTTGTACATCTTCCGTCTGAGGTTAACAAAGTTCCCAAATATTTAAATTCATTTACCTGTTTTAATATTGTTCAACTTGTCTTTATTTTGCACTGAGGTGATATCTTTTTCTTTATTGTTACCACTACTTCTGTCTTTTTTGCTATTAAGGCTGAGTCCTTTATTTTTGCTTTCCTTCACTATAATGTCTAACATTTCTTGTAACTCATTTTCACTCTTAGCGATTAAGACTGTATCATCAGCATACCTTAGATTATTTATGTTATGGCCTCCGATTGGTAGACCTCGTCATTATTTATCTATCATTATGGCATTCATCATGGGAACATGAAAATCAACATCAGTAAAACAGAAGTCATGAATGTCGCCAAAAATAAACAGAACATCATCATAACTATAGAAGGCAGGCAACTAAAACAAGTAGAGGAATTCAAATACCTAGGAAGTTTAGTGACAAACGATATAATTCACAAACAGCAGAGATAGAATCAAGATGCAACAAAGCTTCTCAAATCATTGGACAGTTATCACCACTATTGTCCAACAAGGAAATAACTCTGGAGGCAAAACGAGCACTCTACAATACAATCTTCATCCCTACGTTGTGCTACCAATGCCAGACCTAGACCCTAGATGCAAGAACAATAAGAAAAATAACCTCTACTGAGATGAAATGTGTTAGACGAATGACAGGAAACAGCCTGAGAGATAAGATCAGAAATGAAGAACTGAGAAAAAAGCTAGGAATAGCCCCCGCCATAGAATATATAAGGAAACTACAGATAAAATGGTTTGGCCACGTGACAAGGCAGAAAGATCAAAATACAACACAACGAGCCTTCAGCGAACATTGTGAGAACACCAGACCCAATGGTCGACCATGAAAAAGATGGATCGATGGAATATTAGAAGCACTAGGAAACATAACAGCAGCAGAGGCGAACAGAAGAGCAAAAGACCGCAAATTATAACTCCCCTCGACGCTGAAAGGCAGATGAGGAAGGAAAGAAGAAGTAGAAGAAGAATTATGGCTTTTATCCTATTTCTGGGGACTACCAGGTGGTTCATAGAACTGGAGAAAAATGGCATCATGCCCAGTGCAGTCACAATGAGGTATTAAGGTCAAAATTGTTACTCCAGAACTTGATTAACTAAAATATAGAGAATAATTGAAATCATTTGTTTCTCACAATTTTCATATAATAAATTACTTTGCTTTTCTTTCTTACTTTTCAAAATCGAGGTAGAATTGAAATCATTTTCTCCAAATTTTTATATAATAAATTACTTTACTGTCCTTTATTACTTTTCTAAATTGAGGTGGAATTGAAATCTTTTATTTCTTGTAATTTTCATATAATAAATTACTTTACTTTTCTATATTACTTTTCTAAATCGTGGTGGAATTGAAATCATGTCTCTTTTAATTTTCATATAATAAATTACTTTACTTTTCTTTATTAATTTTTTTTCATTACTTTTCAAAATCGAGGTAGAATTGAAATCACTTGTTGCTCCAAATTTGTATATAATAAATTACTTTATTTTCCTACATTACTTTTCTAAATCCAGGCACGCAAAGGAATTTTTGGAGTTGTGTTTGACGCAGATTCTAAAATACAGCTGACTAAAGTACGTATTGAGGTCACACCATCTGGATATATCCAGTATACGGATGAGAAAGGCCGCTTTGCTTTTTACTTGCCTAATGGAGAATACGTGTTTAAAACTACAGCATCCGGATACAGAGATAAGGAAATGGTTAGTACGTGCAATGTTATCTTAGTGTATGTGAGCATATTGTTTCGTATCTTTAAAAGCTGTGTCTTTGTTAAGGAGAAATGGAAAAAAAATTGGTATGGTTAAAGCTTCACGTAATTGATGGACGGCACAAATTTGACAAATGTTTCAGCTCAATAGATCTTCAGCAGGAACAAACAAGCAACACACACAGAGATATGTAAGTAAATAATACTAGTCCTACATCTATCTATATATCTATTGTCCTCTCGAGCCGAAGACGGCACATAGGGCAGAACCACAATCTCAAAAACAGAAACCTTGTGTGCCAAAATGGCACATATTGCAGAGATCACTGCTTCTAAAAAGTAAAAGGCGACTAAGGAGGTTGATCGATGGATTTGACAAGCTGTCATTGTAAAAAGTGTTGTTATGGAAACAGTTCTACCTACCTAAGTAATAATGAACTAGTACAAGAAACAAAAATACAAAAGTCTTCCCTGTAAACTGCACCATGACCAGAAGGAAAATGAACAAATGGTGCAGGATACACTGTGTCATTGAGGGGGGGAGGGGGGAAGAGTGGGACACAATATCTAGGTTACCTTGACTATAACGTCATCAGTAATGTCTATATGTATCTACACACCTGCATATATATATATATATATATATATATATGTAAGGATAGCAAAATGTTACATCTTCTCAATATTCCTGTATGATGCAGAAACATGGACATTAGACAAGAAAACACAACAGAAAATTGAAGCCTTTGAAATGTGGATATATAGAAGAATAGGTAGAATTGGATGAAAACAAAAGATAACAAACGATGAAGTTTTAAAACAACTAAAATGAAAAGAGAACTACTAAACACAAATAGAACAAGACAAATGAAATTTTTGGGGCATGTTAACAGCCTAATAAAAGTAATATTGGAAGGAAAATACAAGGTAACAGAGGCAGAGGCAGAGGCAGACCAAGACTAACATGGACGAGTAACATCAAAGATGGACAAGTCAACCTATGACAATCTGCACCATCAAAGCCAGAGACAGAATGGAATGGCGCTCCATGGTAGCCAACCTTCGATGCGGAGACGGCACTCAATGATCTTCTTGTCTCTTTCTCACTGATACCTAAAAGGTGTCGTGGTTTATATCATTTGTTGTTCTTGAGCTGCTCGAACTGTCTGAATTAGTGATTTTCCTTTGTTGTTACATGTCTCTATCACTGCATCTATCCATCTTCTTCTTTTCTCTTTCTCACTGATACCTAAAAGGTGTCGTGGTTATATCATTTGTCGTTCTTGAGCTTCTCGAACTGTCTGAATTAGTGATTTTCCTTTGTTGTTACATGTCTCTATCACTGCATCTATCCATCTTTCTCTTTTCTCTTTTCACTGATACCTAAAAGGTGTCGTGGTTTATATCATTTGTCGTTCTTGAGCTGCTCGAACTGTCTGAATTAGTGATTTTCCTTTGTTGTTACATGTCTCTGTCACTGCATCTATCCATCTTCTTCTTTTCTCTTTGTCACTGATACCTAAAAGGTGTCGTGGTTTATATCATTTGTCATTCTTGAGCTGCTCGAACTGTCTGAATTAGTGATTTTCCTTTGTTGACATGTCTCTGTCACTGCATCTATCCATCTTCTTCTTTTCTCTTTGTCACTGATACCTAAAAGGTGTCGTGGTTTATATCATTTGTCATTCTTGAGCTGCTCGAACTGTCTGAATTAGTGATTTTCCTTTGTTGTTACATGTCTCTGTCACTGCATCTATCCATCTTCTTCTGGGTCTTCCTCTTGGTCTTTTTCCATGCATTCTTGAGAAGAACGCCCTTGATGGTGATTGGTGCATATTCATTCTGACCAGGTGGCCAAATTATTTAAGTTATTGTTGCTCTATATATTCTAGGCAGGGTTTTATTCCTACTATTTTTCTTATGGTTTCATTTGGTATTCTATATATTCTTGTGCTGTTTGTTACTTTTATCAAGCATCGCATCTCACATGTATTGATCTTTCTTAAATGTGATTTAGAATCTCAGCTCAATGATGATGATGATATATATATACATACACATAAACGGAGGCGAAGGCACACCTCCCAGCACCAGAACTGGAAGTTGTCAGCGACCCACAGCTGATGGCTTGCGCCAGGATCGGTGAACCAAAACCATCCAGACCCTGCTCCACCTCTCCATGGTACCTCTAGTAACAGACTAACCTGTCTAGTCTGGCCAAGTGAGCAAGGATCGAAGAGGGAAGACAACCCGGTACTCAAAAATGTTGTGCTGAAGTCGGATGTTTTTGGCCGAAAGTCGCAAATATAACAGTTATACTGCTAACCACAACACAACGCAGACACGCCCACTTAACGTCCTTTTAAGGGCGGTTGACGAAGAGGAATTCTACAGTCTACGAATTTCGAACCGACATAAGATGATTTCTAAAACAGGTCTCACTAATGTGATCAATTCAACTAAAGTTCAGCAAAGTTCAATAATGAATTAACAACCAAGATGGTTCTACATATAAAAACCTGCTTCTGAATATCCTCTAATTGTCCATGTTCACACACTTCTTAGTTTTTTAGAGATGTCTAACCGACCACAGCCCCTTGCGCACGTCGCGAAGAGAGGTTTGTAGAAGATGCTCCATAGTCAAGACCAGACCACACAGACCTACACTGGTCAGACTTGCATTACAACGGAGGACACTCCTTGCCACGACTATGGTTAAGATGTCGTTGAGACACGGTTACATCATCCCAGCAGCGAAAGCAACTGCTGGGCAGTACTGTTTGCTCAGGCAAACCATCAGTACTAAAAGCAGTGAGAGTCGTCCATGTTGGACTTTAATCAGGCGACATCAGCTATCAGTTTTCTGTGCATCCGTCTTGGCTGCATCACTGAGCAGCCACTCCCTTCCACTGCTCAACTCCAACCCTAACTTCAACTGTCAACCACTTATTCCCTAACAACCTACGTCCTATTTTTACGTCACTTTTCTCTCCTTCGCACTCATCATCATGTGCCATACCGGTTGGCGTATGCGATCATGTCCCTTCACAATCTTCTATCCACAGTGCATCGTATCAGTTCTGTTGTTGACTGTTTTGCATGCCATGACACCAAGCCATACAGTATTTTCTTTCTTTGTCGTCAGCGATCTCTCTTTCCTTTTATTTTGCCTGTTGTAACCAAGTATTCCAACTTTCCTCTTCTCATGATGTGCCCGAGAAATGTTGACTGCTTCTTTCTGATGTTTTTAAGAGTTCCCTTTTTGTGTTGGCCTCTTTGAGAACTTCCTCATTGGTATTTTTAGCTGTCCAGGGAACTTTCAACATTCTTCTGAGAAATCCCATCTCTGTGGCCTCTAATCATCTTTTCATTTGTTTGTCTACTGTCCATGATTCGCTTCCATAGGTCAGAATTGGTTCTATAGAGCACCGATGAACTCTCTTTCTCACCTCTACCGACATAGATTTGTTGCATAAGATATTTTACGCACTGCACTAATTCTGTCTCTACCTATTTTGGCGTTCAAATCCACGTTTACATATTCACACCGTGGATCACAGGCCGTGCTGCAGAATTAATGCATGTGGGCCAGGATTCTTCCCTCATTTTCTCGAGGCGGGATGTTGGAGCACCTATGGTTGTGACCGGTGTGCAGTGATGATGATCCTAACAACAACAGTAAAGGCAAAGGTATTAAAAATAACAAATGTAAAGTGCCCCTGTCCCGCCAAGTGGTGTATAGGGAATATGGTGTTAGTGACCATAAATTTTACAGATCTTCAGCACATGATTTTTTGGGGTAATGTGGTCGGTATTACATCCGTGCTGCTTTACTTTCCCAGAAAAAAATCTGGTACCCATTAAAGACTGGGTAAACCGGAAGCCGTCGGTTGGGATCGAACCCTACCTCTTCCTCTTGTCCTTTGTAGTCCAGTACACTAACCACTGAGCTGTTGTGGCTCCCACAGGCAAAGGTAGGAGACTTGAATTGGTGTCTTAGCATGCAGGTTTTGCCCAGAAGTGTTCGGCCACCTATCAAGAAGTGTTCGGCCGCCTATCCAGAAGTGTTCGGCCGCCTATCCAGAAGTGTTGGGCCGCCTATCCAGAAGTGTTGGGCCGCCTATCCAGAAGTGTTCGGCCGCCTATCCAGAAGTGTTCGGCCGCCTATCCAGAAGTGTTCGGCCGCCTATCCAGAAGTGTTCGGCCGCCTATCCAGAAGTGTTGGGCCGCCTATCCAGAAGTGTTGGGTCGCCTATCCAGAAGTGTTCGGCCGCCTATCAAGAAGTGTTCGGCCGCCTATCCAGAAGTGTTGGGTCGCCTATCCAGAAGTGTTCGGCCACCTATCAAGAAGTGTTGGGTCGCCTATCCAGAAGTGTTCGGTCGCCTATCCAGAAGTGTTCGACCACCTATCAAGAAGTGTTCGGCCGCCTATCCAGAAGTGTTCGGCTGCCTATCCAGAAGTGTTGGGTCGCCTATCCAGAAGTATTTGGCCGCCTATCCAGAAGTGTTCGGAGATTCCTGTCTAGTGTCGCCTCAAATATCGCAACTCATGACCAAGATGCCATTCCTCACTTTCCCAGAGTGCTATCCTGGTACCCGTTTCTGTTAGCGGCTGAGTCGACCGCGGGGGTATTTTTTCCAACACGAATACAACTCATACTGCTCCCAGCAGGAATCGAACACGGGTTGTCCGGACTTCGGTAGCTAGTGGGGTGGTTTTCCCAGCAAGGCCCCAACAACAGTAATCTTTGCTATCCATGGTATTAGAAGCATTCGTCTGATAAACCACATCTCAGGTGTCTCCGATGTCCTCTGTGTTCTCTTACTTATTGTCCATGATTTGCTTCAATATTGTAGAACAAGTTCAATGTAGCACTTTAGGACATGTTTTATAACATTAATTGACAATAACTTGTTACATATGGGGTGTTTTATTGTGTTCTAGGTCTGTTTAAGCGATCACCACTTCCAGTTCCTTTTAAACAAAGGTGTTCGCTTAAACAGACAGCTGACTTCATGAGAGAGTCTGGAATCCTACTCTGATTAAGTCTTGATCGCAGAGAGCGAGATATGTAGGATGTTTTTCATTCGATAGAATTCTGTCTTTGCTTGTCCTGTTCTGCTTCTAATTTCTGCAGTACATCTCCCTCCCATTTGATATTATTATTAACCCCAGGTATTTGGATCTGCTCTTGTCTCACAATGTTTCCATTTAGTTTTCGTCTGCATTCTTTTTTTTTTGTTTGATGTCACAAATTGGAACCACTTGCGCAATATATATGTTTTAGAAAAGTGGGAATTACAGTAAGTGTTCATGGCATCTTCAACTAATATGTAGTGCAAAATTTATTGAATTAAAAAAACTTGTGTTTATATTAAAGTTTTGATTTCTGATCATTTATGTTTGTATTTGTTTTTTTGTTTCTGATATTTTGTGATTACATTTGTATTTTCTTTTTCTGCTTCTGATTATGTTTGTTTGTATTTTTTGTTTCTGATAATTTCTGTTTGTATTTTTTGTTTCTGATAATTTGTGTTTGTATTTTTTGTTTCTGATAATTTGTGTTTGTATTTTTGTTTCTAATCGTTTGTATATCTATATTTTGGTTTCTGTTTGTATTTTCTGTTTCTAATTGTTTGTATTTGTACTTTTTGTTTCTAATTGTTTGTGTTTCTATATTTTGGTTTGTGCTTGTACTTTTTGTTTCTAATCGTTTGTGTTTCTATATTTTGGTTTGTGTTTGCATATTTTGTTTCTAATCAAATGCATTTCTATAATTTGGTTTGTGTTTGTATTTTTTGGTTTGTGTTTGTATTTTTGGTCTCTTCTTCCAGAAAGTTGTTGCTCTGATGGGACCCAATGCCATTGAGGTATTGCTGCAGCTGGACTTGAGTACCTGGCTCTTGGGGATGTCCCCAGCTCTGACTCTGATCATCATTGGTAAGTTACACCAGTCTGTTCAGCACACACCAGTCTGTCGCTGATACTTTAGTTAATTTATGCATTTGTATCTTTCGAGGAAGGTAAAACACCCACGCTTCTACAATTTTACATTCAAAGAGATTAGAAGAAGCTGTATTTTAAAATAGTTAATTTTGTATACAATCTTCATTCCAACATTGTGCTACCAATGCCAGTCCTGCTGGACTCTACAATACAATCTTCATCCCAATATAGTGCTACCAATGCCAGTCCTGGACTCTACAATACAATCTTCATCCCAACGTTGTGCTACCAATGCCAGTCCTGGACTCTGCAATACAATCTTCATCGCAACGTTGTGCTACCAATGCCAGTCCTGCTGGACTCTACAATACAATCTTCATCCCAACATAGTGCTACCAATGCCAGTCCTGGACTCTACAATACAATCTTCATCCCAACGTTGTGCTACCAATGCCATTTCTGGACTCTACAATACAATCTTCATCCCAACGTTGTGCTACCAATGCCAGACCTGGACCCTAGATGCAAGAACAATAAGAAAAATAACCTCTACTGAGATGAAATGTGTTAGACGAATGACAGGAAACAGTCTGAGAGATGAGATCAAAATGAAGAACTGAGAAAAAAGCTAGGAATAGCCCCGCCATAGAATATATAAAAAAAAAACAGCAGATAAAATGGTTTGGCTACGTTACAGGGCAGAGTGATCAATACATAGCACAATGAGCCCTCAACAAACGTTGCGAGAACACCAGACCCAAGGGTCAACTGCAAAAAAGATGAATTGACTGAATATTAGAAGCACTAGGAAACATAACAGCAGCAGAGGCAAACAGAAGAGCATGAGACCGCAAATTATATCTCACCTCGACGCTGAAAGGCAAATGAGGAAGGAAAGAAGAAGTAATTAATTTCATGGTTAAAAAATGTAATATTGTACACCTGAAACTCTCCGGCTTGCCAATCTTTGATCTTTTTTGTTAAAGACATGAAACTAAAATATAATTTATGCACATATATTTATGTTAGCAAAACAATATGTTTGTTGAAGACCTATGCTTCACAGGGAGCTGAAAGTGTTTGTTGAAGACCTATGCTTCACAGGGAGCTGAAAGTGTTTGTTAAAGACCTATGCTTCACAGGGAGCTGGAAGTGTTTGTTAAAGACCTATGCTCCATAGAGAGCTGAAAGTGTTTGTTGAAGACCTATGCTCCACAGGGAGCTGGAAGTGTTTGTTGAAGACCTATGCTCCACAGGGAGCTGAAAGTGTTTGTTGAAGACCTATGCTCCACACGGAGCTGAAAGATGAAAAAAGAATGCTTGCCTGGGTAAACTGGACTACTAAGAGATTGTTGTCGATCCTGATTATCTGTTAGAAAAGTTATTATATTAACAGAGTGAATGGATGGGATCAAGTGAGAGTTTAAGGAAAATTGAAAAAAATAGAAAAAAATGTATGGTAAAAGCTTTACGAGGTTAGTCAATGACACAGATGTGAACGACGTTTCGGCTCAATAGGCCTTCAGCAGGAACAGACAAACAACAACAACACACACAGATATGTAAGTAAATATAACTAATCCTACATGGCTAACTAGTAATGAAATATCCAAAACAAAATAATCAAAAAATGTTAAAGAAAAGCAAATTGACTTCCCTTGTGCTGTGGACGCTGGTCAGGACGGGAAAAAGGAGAGTTTAAGGATATAGATATCTTGGTCTATCACAGTGATTACAAAATATGAGAGAATTAAATTCAAGTAAGGAAATGTCAAAAGGCATTACATTTTTTACAACACAAAATGTATAATAATTGTCCGTTTCAAAATAGTTAGCCGCTATTTAATAATGAATATGTCTGTAATCACTTGATCGAAATTGTTCAAATTTTGCACATGACATAATAATCTCAATGTCCCCAGGAATATATTTTTTTCCCTAAATAAAAACATATGGTTTTAAATTTTCTTTATTTAATGTATACAAATTTACTAGCTCCTAGACAAAGCATTATTTTATATGGTTTACCCCTTCATATTTCTGATATATTTCATTTGCTAATCTTAAATAATTCGGATAATTCCCGTGATTTGTGGAGTTTCTCTGCACATTGTTTGAACGACAAGTAAATTTTGGATGTTTATAAACAGCTTCCGTTTCTATTCATTGGCGTTGTATAAACCGTTGGATGTTCTAGGCATTTATTGAAATGAATGTTATTATTAACATTCGAATTATGTTACGCCTAAATGAATGTTATTATTAACATTCGAATTATGTTATGCCTAAATGATTGTTATTATTAACATTCCAATTATGTTACGCCTAAATGATTGTTATCATTAACATTCGAATTATGTTACGCCTAAATGATTGTTATTATTAACATTCGAATTATGTTACACCTAAATGAATGTTATTATTAACATTCCAATTATGTTACACCTAAATGATTGTTATTATTAACATTCGAATTATGTTACGCCTAAATGAATGTTATTATTAACATTCCAATTATGTTACGCCTATGCCGTAATAGCCCAATTACTTCAATTACGGTAAACTATTTTCTTCAACCACAAAATAACTGCATCTGTTGAAAAGATCAAAGGAATTAGCCATTACAGGTGAATGACACTATCTGCAATATTGCATTTTAGACAACTTTTGGGACATTGAAAAAATAAAACCAAATACAAAAAATCATGTTTATGTGTGTAAAGGTTATGGAGATATTTGAAGTCAAGTGTGGACAAACCGTTATGAAACGGACTATTACGTGACAACATTACAATCAGGACTGAAATAAAGAATAATAAAGTGTTCTATCTTCTGAAACTTTCAGTATTGTGCAGAGAAATAGACACTTAAATTAATTTACAATTGTTGCCAGTGTGTTGTTTAGGGCTGGGCAGTAGTTAACCTTGTCAAAATTAATTTACAATTGTTGCCAGTGTGTTGTTTAGGGCTGGGCAGTAGTTAACCTTGTCAAAATTAATTTACAATTGTTGCCAGTGTGTTGTTTAGGGCTGGGCAGTAGTTGGCCTTGTCAAAATTAATTTACAATTGTTGCCAGTGTGTTGTTTAGGGCTGGGCGGTAGTTGGCCTTGTCAAAATTAATTTACAATTGTTGCCAGTGTGTTGTTTAGGGCTGGGCGGTAGTTGGCCTTGTCAAAATTAATTTACAATTGTTGCCAGTGTGTTGTTTAGGGCTGGGCGGTAGTTGGCCTTGTCAAAATTAATTTACAATTGTTGCCAGTGTGTTGTTTAGGGCTGGGCGGTAGTTGGCCTTGTCAAAATTAATTTACAATTGTTGCCAGTGTGTTGTTTAGGGCTGGGCGGTAGTTGACCTTGTCAACAGAATTTGCCAGCTCACTTTGGCGGGGAGCTGTGACATGAGTGGTGTGGATATGGGGAATTCCCGACTGCAGTGAAACTAACTCTATGAAGAGAACAGAACCTGATTCTCAGCTTCCAGGTTCATCAAACCTTAACCCTAGATTATGATACCTTCCCATCATTACATTTCATAGTACAAATTACTATCATTAATTGTAACATTATGAAGACTAAAAATAGTATTTTCTTTGAACCTTTGACACATAGCTGTGTGGATTACCAAGTAGACACAGGGAGCTCAGACTTCCTGGCTCAGGTTGATTTATGACCCAAAATCGACCACTTGGACCAGACGTGTCACTTGTCTATTCAGACGGCCGCTGTAAGTTCGTCAATATGTTCTGCTACCACAGAGCGTTATTCACTGAGTTTCCCAAGTCACAAAGAGCTGTTTCATGTCACTGACGGCCGAGGAAAATTTCCCTGGTCACAGCAGCAACAAAAAAATATAAAAAACAACCAATTTGTGTAAATTTAGTGAATTTGATTTTTATTTTATAGGATTGTATCTTAGGTAAAAGTCAAGATTCCCTCCCCTGCCATGCTAGTTGTATGGGGAACATGTTAGTGACCATATTTTCTCTGACCACAGCACATTTTTGGGTGATGTGGTTGGTATCACACCAGACCGTCTTTACTTCCGAGAAAAATCTCTGGTACCCTATTAGCTAGACTGGGTGAAACATGGAGCCTTGTCAGTTTAAAAAAAAAAAAATCCACCACAGCTGGGGATAGAATCCAGACCCTTATCTCATGAAATGGGGGAAAACAAAAACCTGCATAGAATCCAGACCCTTATCTCATGAAAATTGGGAAAACAAAAACCTGCATCAGTAGAAACAAATCCAACACACAGGGTCACTTCTTCTTCCTCTTTCCTTCATCATCTGCCTTTCAGCGTCGAGGGATGATATAATTTGCGGTCTTTTGCACTTCTGTTCACCTCGACTGCTGTTATGTTTCCTTGTGCTTCTAATATTGCATCCATCCATTTTTTTTCGTGGCCGACCATTGGGTCCGGTATTTTCACAACATTTGTTGAAGGCTCATTGTGTTGTGTTTTGATCTTTCTGCCTTGTCACATGGCAAACTATTTTATCTGTTGTTTCTTTATATATTCTATGGCGGGGGCTATTCCTAGCTTTTTTTTTAGTTCTTCATTTCTGATCTTATCTCTCAGACTGTTTCCTGTCATTCGTCTGACACATTTCATCTCTGTAGAGGTTATTTTTCTTATTGATCTTGCATCTAGGGTCCAGGTCTGGCATTGGTAGCACAACGTTGGGATGAAGAAAATGTTTGAATACAGCAAACTTTCACATTAAAAAAAAAATGAGCGTTTTGATGCAGTAAATTTGACTGCGGTATTCTAATCTAGAGTTAAATGGGTATTGGCTTCTTTCTGTGATAGAGAAGCAACATCAGGAGTAGTAATCACCTCTTTACCCCAAAATTCATACCCCAAAGATCTGTAAAAATTATGAGCACTAACACCATATTCCTACATACCTTGTGGTGTGATGGTAGTAGTCGCAATAACTCAGTTGCTAGTGAACTGGACTACAAAGGACAAGTGGTCGGGTTCGATCCTAATTGATGCTTTCCGGGTTTACCCAGCCATAAATGGGTATCAGATTTTTTTGGTGGAAAGTAAAGCGGCACAGGTGTAATACCGACCACATTACCCCAAAAATCATGTGCCGAAGGTCTATGAAAATTATGGTCACTAACACCATATTTCCTATACGTCACTTGGCGTGATGGGGGCTCTTTACCTTTTTTTTTATGTGGCCTGATGGAGCTTTTTATTTCCTTAATAAGTGTTCTTCTCCTTCTTCTTCTCCTACCTTTCAGCTCCCTGTGGAGCATAGGTCTTCAACAAACACTTTCCAAGTCGTTCTGTTTTCTTGCCATTCTTATAAGATCGTTCCATGTCTTCCCCATCATCTTCATCTCTTCTTCTGTCTGTCTTCTCCAAGAATTCCTTGGTCTTCCTCTTTGTCTTTTCCCCTGGGGATTCCAAAGAAGTGCCTGCTGTGTAATACTCTCAGTTGCCTTCTGCAGTGTGTGTCCTATCTAGCGCCATGGTCTTCGCTGTATCTCTTTATCCACTGGTATTTGACTGGTACATTTCCATAATTCTATGTGAGTGATTTTGTCCTGCCATTTCCATCCTTTTATTCTGCGTAAGCATCCATTAATGAAAGTTTGTATCTTCATGATATTCAATTTTGTTGTTCTCCATGTTTCACAGCCGTATAATATGACTGACCATTTGAGTTGAAAATTTTTATTTTTGTATTTAACCTAATTTCTTTGGACTCCCATGTGTTTCCCAGTGCAACGAAAGCTCTTCTTACTTTTGATATTCCTATTTTGGTGTCATTTAATAATACTAATCATCTAATAAGTGTTAATGTCACAATATTTCATCCTCAGCTGGTGTCATCCTCCTCCTGGTTATTTTTGCCACCGCTGTCGTCTGCTTAAAGAGGTCTGGTCGCATGCATTACGATGAGATGGGTTTCCAAGAAGTCCCAAGCGCCGACTATGATGATGACAGTGACAATGACAGCTTTGAAGAGGTCATGACAGATAAGAATTCTTTCCAGATGAAGCTGCGACAACACAGATACCCGTCACAAGGTTACGGCGACTTCCATGACAAATTTTCAAGTGACGAGGGCGAAGAAAATAATATTTTTGAGAAACCGCTGATAGCCAGCAGCAAATGAACAGTTCTGACACATAAATTCATACATGTCTCCAGGGCCATCGGACATCTTACGGGGCTCCAGCGTATGTAGCTGTATGTCTTCATTCTAGGTGAGCTTCTCAATAACAGAACAGCAGACATCACACAGGGCTCATGAGTATCTTGCCATGTAAGTCTCTATTCTTGATAGTTTTCTAAATCTCATTAAGAGAGTTGGTGCCTGATATTTTTGCCTCTCTTGCCAGTGTTCTTCTTATCTTAGTAGGAGTTGGTGTCTGCTATCTTTGCCTGTCCTGTCAGTGATTCTTCCATTCTCGGTAATAAAGTTGATGTCTGCTATCTTTGCCTGTCCTGTCGGTATTCTTCTGATCTCAGTAAGAGAGTTGATGCCTGCTAATTTTGCCTGTCCTGTCGGTATTCTTCTGATCTCAGTAAGAGAGTTGATGCCTGCTAATTTTGCCTGTCCTGTCAGTGGTTTGTCTAATATTAGTAAGAGAGTTGATGCCTGCTAATTTTGCCTGTCCTGTCAGTGGTTCGTCTAATATTAGTAAGAGAAATGATGTCTGTTTTCTTTGCCTGTCCTGTCAGTGTTCTTCTGATCTCAGTAAGAGAGTTGATGCCTGCTAATTTTGCCTGTCCTGTCTGTGTTCTTCTGATCTCAGTAAGAGAGTTGATGCCTGCTAATTTTGCCTGTCCTGTCGGTGCTCTTCTGATCTCAGTAAGAGAGTTGATGCCTGCTAATTTTGCCTGTCCTGTCGGTGTTCTTCTGATCTCAGTAAGAGAGTTGATGTCTGTTAACTTTGCCTGTCCTGTCAGTATTCTTCTGATCTCAGTAAGAGAGTTGATGCCTGCTAATTTTGCCTGTACTATCAGTGTTCTTCTGATTTCAGTAACAGAGTTGATGCCTGCTAATTTTGCCTGTCCTGTCAGTGGTTCGTCTAATATTAGTAAGAGAGTTGATGCCTGCTAATTTTGCCTGTCCTGTCAGTGGTTCGTCTAATATTAGTAAGAGAAATGATGTCTGTTTTCTTTGCCTGTCCTGTCAGTGTTCTTCTGATCTCAGTAAGAGAGTTGATGCCTGCTAATTTTGCCTGTCCTGTCGGTGTTCTTCTGATCTCAGTAAGAGAGTTGATGCCTGCTAATTTTGCCTGTCCTGTCAGTGTTCTTCTGATCTCAGTAAGAGAGTTGATGCCTGCTAATTTTGCCTGTCCTGTCAGTGTTCTTCTGATCTCAGTAAGAGAGTTGATGCCTGCTAATTTTGCCTGTCCTGTCGGTGTTCTTCTGATCTCAGTAAGAGTGTTGATGTCTATTTTCTTTGCCTGTCCTGTCGGTGTTCTTCTGATCTCAGTAAGAGAGTTGATGCCTGCTAATTTTGCCTGTCCTGTCAGTGTTCTTCTGATCTCAGTAAGAGAGTTGATGTCTGTTTTCTTTGCCTGTCCTGTCAGTGTTCTTCTAATCTCAGTAAGAGAGTTGATGTCTGTTTTCTTTGCCTGTCTGTCAGTGTTCTTCTGATCTCAGTAAGAGAGTTGATGCCTGCTAATTTTGCCTGTCCTGTCAGTGTTCTTCTAATCTCAGTAAGAGAGTTGATGTCTGTTTTCTTTGCCTGTCCTGTCAGTGTTCTTCTGATCTCAGTAAGAGAGTTGATGCCTGCTAATTTTGCCTGTCCTGTCGGTGTTCTTCTGATCTCAGTAAGAGAGTTGATGTCTGTTTTCTTTGCCTGTCCTGTCGGTGTTCTTCTGATCTCAGTAAGAGAGTTGATGCCTGCTAATTTTGCCTGTCCTGTCAGTGTTCTTCTGATCTCAGTAAGAGAGTTGATGTCTGTTTTCTTTGCCTGTCCTGTCGGTGTTCTTCTGATCTCAGTAACAGAGTTGATGCCTGCTAATTTTGCCTGTCCTGTCAGTGTTCTTCTGATCTCAGTAAGAGAGTTGATGCCTGCTAATTTTGCCTGTCCTGTCGGTGTTCTTCTGATCTCAGTAAGAGAGTTGATGCCTGCTAATTTTGCCTGTCCTGTCAGTGTTCTTCTGATCTCAGTAAGAGAGTTGATGCCTGCTAATTTTGCCTGTCCTGTCGGTGTTCTTCTGATCTCAGTAAGAGAGTTGATGCCTGCTAATTTTGCCTGTCCTGTCGGTGTTCTTCTGATCTCAGTAAGAGAGTTGATGTCTGTTTTCTTTGCCTGTCCTGTCGGTTTTCTTCTTAGTATCTCTCCATATCAACTTGTTTTTTCTTCTTTTTCATGTTATTTTCCATTCAGGCGAATGCTTTGTTACTCTCTGGTTATCACCTTCTAGCGACTCTGAATCTGCATTTTGCTCTTCTCCCTTTTCCTTTTTTAATGTATGCTTTGTACGATAAGGAATTACGTGGCGTTCTTTCTAAATGGGCAAACCAGTTTATTCGTTTTTGTATGTAGTTTAGGATTCTCTCTCTCTCTCTCTCTCTCTGTGATCAGGACCCAATCAGAGTAGGATTCCAGCTCCTCACATGAACTCAGCTGTCAGGTTAGGTGTGTTACAAACAGAACATCACAATTAGAGTCTGCCAGATCCACTCTGATTGAACACCCGTCAAAAACGTTGCACTGTGTTCTGCGCCAGTGGCCCAGTGCATCCGATTTCAGCCAGTATTTTATTCAGGTTTGCTTTCCCTAGCCTTTGATTGTCCCCAATCTTCCTGCAAGGCAGCAGATGATCTTTTCTGTAGGGGGATTCTGCCCTTAGATGGTCGGCCCTCCCAGGTTTACGAGCACCATCTGCCCGAGTCACTAGAGGTGACTAACACAGACATGCACACACAAAGATATGAGATGTGACCAACACAGACATGTACACATAAAGATATGAGATGTGACTAACACAGACATGCACACACAAAGATATGAGATGTGACTAACACAGACATGCACACACAAAGATATGAGATGTGACTAACACAGACATGCACACACAAAGATATGAGATGTGACTAGCACAGACATGCACACACAAAGATATGAGATGTGACTAACACAGACATGCACACACAAAGATATGAGATGTGACTAACACAGACATGCACACACAAAGATATGAGATGTGACTAACACAGACATGCACACACAAAGATGTGAGATGTGACTAACACAGACATTTAGGATTGATTCAAAGCATACACTTTCTCTTATAATATCATTTCTGATTCTCTCTTTTCTGGTCATTCCAAGTGCTTTTATCAGATATCTTATCTCTGTGGTGATAAGCTTTATTCTTTAGCTTAGTCATTAGTGGAGACAAATAATAATAAATAAATATTATTAAATAGCTGAGTGGCAGTGTACCAAACGTTCGACTTCTCGTGGCAAGGCGCAGTACCATGGAATACGGGTTCGATCCTGCTTCGGACCATATATTGTTCTTTGTTTTTTTTCTGTTGTTGTTTATTTGTCATTTTTTCCGAGTGCTAACACATACCTTTTCCTTCTATGATTCCTTAGTCATTAGTGACCATGTTTGGCATTGTTAGCACAATATGGGAGTGACTATACTTTTCTATAAAATGTTCCATGGCGGTAATAAGTATTGCGTTGTGTTGAAGTATAGGGGATAGCTGTCCCAATATTTTGTTTACCTTGTTGCATCAGGTATCTATTTGTTTGTCAATTTTACCATCTTCAGGGAGTGTTGTTTACAGATATTTCTCTCTCTCTCTCTCTCTGCGATCAGGACTCAATAAGAGTAGGATTCCAGACTCCCACATGAAGTCAGCTGTCAGGTTAAGTGTGTTGATCGCCTCCACAGACAGAACATCACATTTAGAGTCTGCCAGATCCACTCTGACTGAACACCCGTTAATACGTTGCACTGTGTTTTGCGCCAGTGGCCCAGTGCATCCGATTTCAGCCAGCATTTTATTCAGGTTCGCTTTCCTTAGCCTTTGATTGTCCCCAATCTTCCTGCAAGGCAGCAGATTGTCTTTTCTGTAGGGGGATTCTGCCCTTAGATGGTCTGCCCTCCCAGGTTTACGAGCACCATCTGCCCGAGTCACTAGAGGTGACTAACACAGACATGCACACACAAAGATATGAGATTTGAATAACACAGACATGTACACAGCGAATACGAGACATGACTAACACCGACACACATCAAGATATGAGATATGACTAACACAGACATACACGCGAAGATATGACACTTGACTAACATAGACATGCACACAAAGATATGAGATATGACTGACATAGACATGCACACACAAAGATATGAGATGTGACTTACACAGCCATGCACACACAAGGATATGAGATTTGTCAAACACAGACATGCACACACAAAGATATGAGATATGACCAACACAAACATGCACACAAAGATGTGAGATATCCCTAACCCAGACATGCACACACAAAGATATGACACATGACTAACACAGATGCACACTAAGTTATGAGATATTACTAAACTCAGACGCACATAAAGATATGAGACATGATTAACACGGACACACCAAGATATGAGATAAGACTAACATGACACACCAGATATTTAAAAATAATGATCTGGGTCTGAAAGCGGAGACATCGCAGCTTTGTCATAAACTGGCGACGCAATGCATCTTCGTCCACTTAATGGATGAGTACTAAGAAGAGAGATAGAGTGTCAGATCTCCCTTCTTCAATGATCATCATCATTATCAAGTACCGGGCCTGCTGGCGTAGGTGATCATGACCCTCCACATCTTTCGATCTCGACAGTTATTTATCATTTCTGTTGTTGACGTTATGCCAAGCCATTCTCTTAAGCTTTCTGGTATTTTTACTCTTTGCTTCCCTCTATCTCTTCGTCCCTCAATTTTCCCAGTTGTTACAATATATTTCAGTTGTTCTCTTCTCATTACATGGCTCTCTTTTTGCTTTGACCTCTTTCAGAACGTTTTCATTACGCTTCTTAGCTGTCCATGGTATTCTCACCATTCTTCTGTAAAATCACATTTCTACAGACTCCAGTGATTTCCTTCTCTGTTGTCCTATTGTCCATGATTCACATCCATATGTTAAGACTTCTTCAATGATGCTCAATGGTTAAGGGGCAGGACAAGATAAGACACAGGGTACCTGATAAATGAAACACCCTGTGCGGAACTACAAGGGAACTCATAAACACCTGCAGATATCAATTACATGGCGTTGGGGCAAAGGGTATCAGCTCACAGGCTTCTTCATCTATAAGAATAACAACTATTCAGAGAAATAATTTTGTCTACTTAAAAGATGGTTGATGTTATCTGTTATAATTGTTATGATAAACAGCATAATACGTTATTTTCTGTTATTTTTTACTTCATTATCCTCAGTTAAATCATTGAACAAAACGTTATAGCCTTTTCAAGGTAAATCATTTAACAAAACATAATCCTCTCAAGGTAAATCATTTAACAAAACATAATCCTCTCAAGGTAAATCATTGAACAAAACATAATCATCTCAAGGTAAATCATTGAACAAAACATAATCTTCTCAAGGTAAATCATTGAACAAAACATTAAAATCTTCTCAAGGTAAATCATTTAACAAAACATAATCCTCTCAAGGTAAATCATTGAACAAAACATTAAAATCTTCCCAAGGTAAATCATTGAACAAAACATTAAAATCTTCCCAAGGTAAATCATTTAACAAAACATAATCTTCTCAAGGTAAATCATTGAACAAAACATTAAAATCTTCCCAAGGTAAATCATTGAACAAAACATTAAAATCTTCTCAAGGTAAATCATTGAACAAAACATTAAAATCTTCCCAAGGTAAATCATTGAATAAAACATTAAAATCTTCTCAAGGTAAATCATTGAACAAAACATTAAAATCTTCCCAAGGTAAATCATTTAACAAAACATAATCTTCTCAAGGTAAAACATTGAACAAAACATTAAAATCTTCCCAAGGTAAATCATTGAACAAAACATTAAAATCTTCCCAAGGTAAATCATTGAATAAAACATTAAAATCTTCTCAAGGTAAATCATTGAACAAAACATTAAAATCTTCTCAAGGTAAATCATTGAATAAAACATTAAAATCTTCTCAAGGTAAATCATTGAACATAACATTAAAATCTTCTCAAGGTAAATCATTGAACAAAACATTATAATCTTTTCAAGGTAAATCATTTAACAAAACATTATAATCTTTTCAAGGTAAATCATTGAACAAAACATTATAATCTTTTCAAGGTAAATCATTTAACAAAACATAATGTTCAGGTAAATCATTGAACAAAACATTAAAATCTTCTCAAGGTAAATGACTGAACAAAACATTAAAATCTTCTCAAGGTAAATCATTGAACAAAACATTAAAATCTTCTCAAGGTAAATCATTGAACAAAACATAAATCACCCCATGGTAAATCAGTTAGTTAAAAATTATTAATCAGATAAATAATCCTGTAGAGGATTATAACCCTCTAAAGGTAACTCACATGCGAATGAAGACTATAACCCAACATTTGTATGTTTCATGTTTTTGTTGCAAGTAATAACGGTTGGCCTTGTCTTTCCATATTTGATATGTCAAATTTAATGTCATATGCCATTTAAAACGCAAAAAAATCCAACATTTCTGTGTTTTTTGTTTAATTGGTTTATCAGGCTAATTGGTTTATCAGGCTAATTAGTTTATCAGGCTAATTAGTTTATCAGGCTAAAGGTTGTGTGTTTTAAATTTGATATTGTAAATGTTTTTTTCCGTTTGCCTGTGGTGAAGTACGTAGAGACTAGGAACAGAATTTTGCATATTAATTCATTTTTCCCTGGTAGCCACATGCTTGGGGGGGTCCCTCACTGCACAGGCAGATAATTCTATCTTGGGATGTACTCATATTTTTCCCACCGATGAGTAATTAACGCCCCAAGCCGGGCCTGGCTGCTGAGACCAGGGGTAGTTGCTGCAGAGAGGAATCACAAATAAAAATCCTAACTAGATCAGCTGGGATTTGAGCTCACAACCTCTCTGTCTCGAGACCAGTGTATTGCCTTGAGACATCTTATATGTTATTGCTGAATTGATTATTTAATCTAATGCTTTTATTTTGATTTAAATTGTGTTTTTCCCTTTATATTAATCAGATTTTGCAAGATCCTTACAGTATAAATATATCTACTAAATTTGGCTGTTTCTTCAAACTATAAAGTGTGTTCTGATTATTCTTCAATTCAGTTGCTCCCAAAGTGTTTGCCATGGCTCAACTCTGACAAGGGCGCCGTTGTCGAGGCTATTGTCATGGTCATGGTTATGGACGGCCCCGGTATCACTGCAAACGAATTAAAATCCATAATTGCTCAACCGCCCGTGCCAGTGGAATCATCCGAATTAATATCTCATCTCCCAAACTAACAAAGAAAGGTAGCTGCAGTCCCCATCATATCAGTCTCAGCACATGCCAAAAGACATAAGGCGAAACCGCACAGAAAGTGAACACAGCCAACTGTTCCCTGTCATACGATATCATCATTCATCGTACACAATTGGAGTATCGAAACATGATCAAAATGGATGAGACACACAGCTCACAGTGTGCACAGAGCACTTAACTCAGTAGCTCCGGCAGCAAGCCGGACTTGAAATATGAGGAAACTGCAATAAGAAACATTTTTCAGGCACATCCTTTAACAGTTCCTGCCACTTATCTGCCATATTGACCGGAGTTCACGCCCTCCTGAGAATGTTAATCGTCATATTTTTTTAACGTATAGCACTTGATGATGTTAGGACATTGTTTTTGTCTCCAAATCCGAACATATAAAACACTGTTCTTTGTAGGATTATCCTCAGCTTACATTAAACAACAGTCCATAAGCGCTCACATCTCCCTGGAATGTGAATTTGTGAAACTCTAATTTCTTTGTTTGTTTTGAATTCGTTTGGCCAGTATTGAATATGAACCTTGTTTCCACTACCCCTGTTACACCATTATTTATGTGACGACTGGTGTTATATTTTTATGGCTGTTAGTAGACAACACTTCAGCCATATAGCTAAGATATACATAACAATATAGTGCCATTGTCTGTCATATGCTTGCTTGCTGCTGCTTGCATTCGCCCGATGACTAAAGTATTCGTAGACTGTAGAATTCCTCTTTGTCATCCGTCCTTACAAGGACATAGTGGATGTGTCTGCGTTGTGTTGTGGTTTGCAGTATAACTGTTATATTTGCGCCTTTCGGCCCAACACATCCGACTTCAGCACGACATTTTTGCGTACCGGGTTGTCTTCCCTCTTCGATCCTTGCTCGTTTGGCCAGACTAGACAGGTTAGTCTGTTACTGGAGGCACCACGGAGAGGTGGAGCAGGGTCTGGATGGTTTTGATTAACCGATCCTGGCGCAAGCCATCAGCTGTGGTTCGCTGACAACTTCCAGCTCTGGTGCTTGGAGGTGCGCCTTTGCTTCCAGTCTGTCATATTATTCCTACACTGTTGAGTTTGTTTACCACATTTGCTAGATAAATGGGTCAAAAAATTGTAATCTCCTGCGATGAGTCTGCTTTGAATAGTTTTAAGTTTAGACATTTATGGCATGAAGTCTCCCGTAGGGACTTCCAGTCAATATGATGGATAGACGGCAGGAACCATTGAGGCACTGTCTGAAAAGTGTTCCTTTTTGCAGTTTCCTCATATTTCAAGTCCAGCTTGCTACTGGAACTACTGAGTTTAGTGCTCTGTGCACACCGTGAGCTGTGTTTTTATTTGAATAGTGTTTCTATATTCAGATTGCATATGATGAATGATGATATATGGCAAAAGACAGTTTAGCTGCGTTCACTTTTGCTGCCGCTTGGCCTTATGTCTTTTGGCATGTGCTGTAGTGGCTATGATAGGGACTGCAGCTGCCTTTCTTTGTTTGGATATTCTATGAGATGTTAATTCGAATGATTCCACTGGCACAGGCAGTTCAGCATTTATGGATTTTCATCCAATTTTGCAGTGATACTGGGACCTTCGAATAACTAAAATAACTAGAACTATCAGGGAGCCCAGTAATTTAAAATAATGAATAAGACTTTTATACCTTTATCAGTTACTGAACTTAATTTATGTACCTAAATTAGTAACCATCCCAAAAATAAATACAAGAATGAGAGTTTACCCGACTAACACAATCTTAACTGCCACGAAGATGCTGCCAGTTTATAATCAGTAAGGAA
Organism: Megaustenia siamemsis; assembly: GCA_032433765.1. Classification (NCBI taxonomy): domain Eukaryota; kingdom Metazoa; phylum Mollusca; class Gastropoda; order Stylommatophora; family Ariophantidae; genus Megaustenia; species Megaustenia siamemsis. Next base: position 27,803,987 of record JAVIAB010000026.1, on the reverse strand, counting down.
AGGGAGCCACAGGTGTCAAAGATTTGGGAACCACTTGATTTATTCATAATTTTGTTTCTGATGTTGATGTGTACATTTATGTATAATATATTCTCATTATTACTTCATTGATTTTATCGAACTGATGCATCTTTTAATTTTGATGCAGGAGAGCAAGTGGTTGTGAATTTGATAAAACCCATTGTTATTCTCCCAATAAAGTGGCCGTGAATTTGATCCACATTTGGGTCAAAGGGTTTGTTTTATTTTTTTCTCACTTTCTCGGGTGAAATAAATTAATTGACCCAAGCATCTTATGGCAACTGCGCTGTGCAAACCGCTATTATTCTCCACTTCTATACATTCCTTCCCCCCCCCCTCCCGGGGACACAGAAATTGCATAAATTATACCATTTTAAAAATTATAACTTTGTTTTGCATTATCATGTAGGATATTATGTAACCCACAGTGTGAATGGATACAGGGAAGACATAGAAAATATATGGAGCGGAGGCTTATATGGTTGAGATGGACAAAGATAAATTACATCTTGGAAAAGTTAAATGAGACAGTAAAGGATGGGAAGGGTTGAAGATCTCTTACTAATGGCCAGTGCACCAGTTGAGGATAAAAAAGAGACTATTCCACTTGTTGATGGCCAGTGCACCAGTTGAGGATAAAAAAGAGACTATTCCACTTGTTGATGGCCAGTGCACCAGTCGAGGATAAAAAAGAGACTATTCCACTTGTTGATGGCCAGTGCACCAGTTGAGGATAAAAAAGAGACTATTCCACTTGTTGATGGCCAGTGCACCAGTTGAGGATAAAAAAGAGACTATTCCACTTATTGATGGCCAGTGCACCAGTCGAGGATAAAAAAGAGACTATTCCACTTGTTGATGGCCAGTGCACCAGTTGAGGATAAAAAAGAGACTATTCCACTTGTTGATGGCCAGTGCACCAGTTGAGGATAAAAAAGAGACTATTCCACTTGTTGATGGCCAGTGCACCAGTTGAGGATAAAAAAGAGACTATTCCACTTGTTGATGGCCAGTGCACCAGTTGAGGATAAAAAAGAGACTATTCCACTTGTTGATGGCCAGCGCACCAGTTGAGGATAAAAAAGAGACTATTCCACTTGTTGATGGCCAGTGCACCAGTTGAGGATAAAAAAAAGACAATATTCCACTTCATAAAGGCACTAAACATTTCTGTGGTCATGGTAACTATCTTTATTTATCTATTGACCTTTCGAGCCGTAGCCGGCCCATATGGTCTGGTGTTCTCACATTTATTAAATGCTCATTGCGTTATGTTTTGATCTTTTTGTCTTATCACATGGCCAAACCATTTTATCTGTTGTGTCTTTATGTATTATATGGCAGAGGTTATTCTTAGCTTATTTTATCAATTCTTGTTTTCTGACCTTATCTCTCAGACTGTTTCCTGTCATTCGTCTAACACATTTCATCACGGTAGTAATTATTTTTCATATTAATTTTGAGTCGGGGTCCAAGTCTGGAATTAGTAGCACAAACCTGGATTGAAGATTGAGCTGTAGAGTGCCCATTTTGTCTCTGGAGTTACTTCCTTGCTGGACAGTAGTGGTGATAGCTGTCCAATGTTTTGACAAACTTTGTTGCATCTTGAGACTATCTCTGCTGCCTGTGAATTGTTGTTTGTCACTAGACTTCCTGGGTATTGTAATCAATCTCATCATCATCGAGTGCCGTCTCCACAATGAAGGTTGGCTACCATGGATCGCCATTCTACTCTGTTTCTTGCTTTGATGGTGCAGGTTGTCATAGATTGACTTGTCCATCTTTTGATGTTACTCGTCCATGTAAGTCTTGGTCTGCCTCTGCCTCATTTGCCTTGTATTTTCCCTTCCAATATTACTTTTAGTAGGCTATTGTGTCTTTTACCATGCCCCAAAAATGTCATTTGTCTTGTTCTTAATTGTGTTTAGTAGTTCTTTCTTCATTTGTAGCTGTTTTAAAACTTCATCGTTTGTTATCTTTTGTTTCCATCCAATTCTACCTATTCTTCTGTAAATCCACATTTCAAAGGCTTCAATTTTCTGTTCTGTTTTCTTGTCTAATGTCCATGTTTCTGCACCATACAGTAATATTGAGAAGATGTAACATTTTGCTATTCTTAGCTTCAGCCCTACTGTTATTTGTTTTGTTGTTAGTATGTTTTCCATATTTTATATTAATCCATCTACTTGTTTTAATTGTCTGCCATCTATAGTTATGTTAATGTTCTGTTTCTATTTTCGGGATATTCATGGCTTCTGTTTTCAAAATTGTGAAATTGTTAGTGTATTGTTATTGTAAAGTGATACATGGTAACAAAGTTACTATTATAAATTGTTGACAAAATGATCTGTTACAACAATGATTTCATATATATAATGATGATGATATTTTAATAACTTTTTGTAAAATAATTGTACATACTCTTTTGCTTTTAATACAATGCATAGTGTAACTAAATACTGTATACTGTACTTTACTGTAACAAAATATATCAAGTATATATGTACTTGTAACAAAATATATCAAGTATATCATCATCATTATTATCATCAAGTACCGGGCCTGCTGGCGAAGGTGATCATGTCTCTCCACAACTTTCAATCTCGGCAGCTATTTATCATTTCTGTTGTTGACCTTCTGCCAAGCCATTCTCTTAAGCTGTCTGGTATCTTGTCTCTTTGCTTCCCTCTATCTCTTCGTCCCTCAATTTTCCCAGTTGTTACAATATATTCCAGTTGTTCTCTTCTCATTACATGGCCAAAAAATGATGATTGTTTCTTCCTAATATTGGAAATTAGCTCTCTTTTTGCTTTGGCCAATTTCAGAACATTTTCATTACTCTTCTTAGCTGTCCATGGTATTCTCAACATTCTTCTGTAAAACCACATTTCTACAGACTCCAGTGATTTTCTTGTCTGTTGTCCTATTGTCCATGATTCACATCCATATGTTAAGACTGGCTCTACATAACATTTAAGAACTCTTTTTCTTGTTTCTATTGTCAAGAAAAAAAGTTATTAAATGTTATGTAGAGCCAGTCTTAACATATCAAGTGTATATATACTTGTAACAAAATATTTAAAGTATACTTTATTATGTAGCTTATTCTATATGAAAACTAACTATTATTATATTGATAAATGCTCCAGTAGCCGAATGGATAACTCGTCGTGCTCAAAACTGAGTCAAAGTGGGTTCGAATCCCGGAAGAGTAAAAAATTTGTATCCTTCAGGGATGAAATAAAAACTCAGATCCGAACGCCTCGAGGCGACTGTTGAGCACATGCTGCCATTATTCTCTGGTCCTATATGTCCCTCCCGGCAAATCTCAAATTTGTGTAAGATAGATTTGTTTTTAATTTTAAAGATTGTTTTTTCTTAGGAAGGAAAACACCTGAAGACAGTTCAGAGCTAAAACTACCTGGGACATACTATAACCAGTGATGGAAAATGTACAACTGAAATAAACTAAAGAATAGGTATGGTTAAAAGTAATTTTAATGCCATGAAAAATATACTAACATCAAAACAAATAACACCAGGGCTAAAACTAAGAATAGCAAAATGTTACATCTTCGCAATATTCCTGTATGGTGCAGAAACATGGACATTAGACAAGAAAACAGCAAAGAGATCTCTCATTCCATCTTTTCATTGGAGATTTGTAAAACAAGAATACCCAGAAGTAGACAAGAAGGACCTACGAGTTTTAATTCCTTTAGTGACTACCTACTTCTGTGAGACTGGGTTGTCAGCATTGACAGCCATCAAAACCAAATACAGATCACATTTGGATGATGAGAGAGAGATCAGAATAGCAATTTCCAAACTTGTGTCCAGTGAGGATGAAACAAGCTCATATTTTCCATTGACTTTGTTACAGGATAAAACTATAGTTATGGTTGTAGTTAGTCGAAGGCCCCGGTATCACTACAAACGAATTAAAATCCATAATTGCTCAACCGCCCATGCCAGTGGAATCATCCGAATTACTAACTCATTTCCCAAAGAAATAAATGTAGCTGCAGTCCCCATCATAGCAGTCTCAGCACAAGACATAAGGCGAAACCGCACAGAAAATGAACACAGCCAACTGTTCCTTGTCATACGATATCATCATTCATTGTAAACAGTTGGAATATCGAAACATGATCAAAACAGATGAAACATGGTGTGCACAGAGCACTTAACTCTGTGGTTCCTGCAACACGCGGGACTTGAAATATGAGGAAACTGCAAAAAAGAACACTTTTCAGACATGGCCTTGAATGGTTCCTGCCGCCTATCAACCATATTGACCTGAAGTTTCAGGATAAAACTATCACAATATAAGTTGGTTATTTTTTTTAATTTCAGTTATAAAAATAGCACTCATCTATTTAATTTTATGCCCAAAACGTGAGTTTATTTACCTCTCCTATCAATTGTAACATGTGAAATATTTTTTTCATGAAACTGACATATCATGATTGCTTGCTACCAACCATCTGTCAAAACAACGAGGCCATTTATACTTATATATACACATTTTTTTTTTACTTTTGTCAAAGCTGTATCCTGCTGAGTCGTTACATTAACCAGTAATGAACTCATCTATACCCCTACAGTTATCTCTGTGTCTTATCTGTATCGTGCCAACAGGACAGCAGATCAAAGGATTTCAGTTCAGAAGGTTCTCTGTCATTTTCATAATGTCGTCATTGTTAATAGTTTCATATGTTGTATTTTTTTTTTTTTTTTTTTGGGAAGGCAAGAAGGTCTTACAAGTTTTATTTTTAATTTTTTAAAGTTCAAAAAAAAAAAATAAATATGTTGTATAAAGACAATGTTAAACTTGTGTGTACTTTCTTAAATTTCATCTTCATATAGACTTTTAGATCTTCATGTTTTTGTAGCTCACTGATACCTATAATGTGTCATGATTTATATCATTTGTCGTTCTTGAACTGCTCGAACTGTCTGAATTAGTGATTTTCCTTTGTTGTTACATGTCTCTATCACTGCATCTATCCATCTTCTTCTTTTCTCTTTCTCACTGATACCTAAAAGGTGTCGTGGTTTATATCATTTGTCGTTCTTGAGCTGCTTGAACTGTCTGAATTAGTGATTTTCCTTTGTTGTTACATGTCTCTGTCACTGCATCTATCCATCTTCTTCTTTTCTCTTCTCACTGATATCTAAAAGGTGTCGTGGTTTATATCATTTGTCGTTCTTGAGCTGCTCGAACTGTCTGAATTAGTGATTTTCCTTTGTTGTTACATGTCTCTGACACTGCATCTATCCATCTTCTTCTGGGTCTTCCTCTTGGTCTTTTTCCATGCATTCTCGAGAAGAACGCCCTTGATGGTGAGGATTTATTCTGACCAGGTGGCCAAACCATTTAAGTTGTTGTTGTTCTATATATTCTTGGCAGGGTTTTATTTAGGCATTTTTGTATGTAAATTGTTAATTCTATTTTTTTTTTTTTAAAGAAAGACTGTTACATTGTTTGTATTTTAAAAATGTTTTGTCGACTTCGCCAAATTTTCTTTTTCTCATTGTTGACTTTGAAATTAATTTTGTTCTAAATATGGACTTTGCCAAATGTTTATTTTGTCATTGCAGGGTCTATTCATTTGTTTTTTTAATGTAGACTTTGCTTAATTTTATTTCAACTCTTTCCGTACGTTTGGACGCATCATGCGCCATGCAAATTTCCGTCATGTACATGCCACACAGTGCATTACTCTCAATTTGATTAGTGTATAAACCATCTTCAAATCATAATCTTTTTACATGTCTTGTATCATCTTGGTATTGGTGAAATCTAATTCCTTGTTCAATTATCTAAAAATTCATATATAATATGTTAAGTGTTAGATAAATATAAACACGTAGATTAATATTTTAAAACATGAACAATTTTGTCTCTGAAATCTCTACCGCTAAATTGATAAAAACTATCCATACTGAAAGAGTTAATGATATTTTGTTAAAATCTCTTTCTTTTTTTTTTTTTCAAATGTAGACGCTAGACCGTTAAATTACTTATGTTCACCTGCACATTGTCATATTTGATACTCTTTACAAAAATATATTTAACTTGCATTGTTAGTGTGATGAGGAGAGATAATAACCGAATAGCAAAGCAAGCCCTCATGTGGGAAACAACAGGTCAGAGGAAAAGATGAAGACCCAGAGAGACACTGAGAAGAACATTGATGAGAGAGGCAAGAGCAGCAGGAAATGGCTCCCTCAGTGAGATAGAGCTGCTTGCACAGAACAGAGACAAATGGCGAGATTTGATAAAATATCTTTAAAAAAATTGAAAACTGCTAGAACAAAAACTCAGATAAGAGAAGGAGTATCTTGGTCTTCGCCCTATGGGCCAGCTACGGCTTGAAAGGTCAATAGATAGATAGATAGATAGATCATATCTTGGCCTATGCCCTATGGGTTGGCTATGGCTTGAAAGGTCAATAGATAGATAGTATCTTGGCCTACGCCCTATGGGTTGGCTACGGCTTGAAATGTCAATAGATAGATAGTATCTTGACCTACGCCCTATGGGCTGGCTATGGCTTGAAATGTCAATAGATAGATAGTATCTTGGCCTATGCCCTATGGGTTGGCTATGGCTAGAAAGGTCAATAGATAGATAGTATCTTGACCTATGCCCTATGGGTTGGCTATGGCTAGAAAGGTCAATAGATAGATTGTTGTTTAATGTTTTAATTTTCCTCTCATTGAAAGATTTGGGGAAACCCTGTTTATCTCACATTGTTATTTTTTTATTAAATCTGTAATTCTTCACATGTTTTATTTTTTGTCCTGACATTTGTGTTGATTGAAACTGAGGTGCCTTCATTTATTCAGGAAATGAAATATTTCTTTTCCCATTATGTTGTATTGTCTGCTGTTTTATTATCATGAATTTTAATACTTTTTATGAATAAATATATGATATTATGTGTTTGATAGTGTTTTATGTTTGTATTGTATGTATTCATGCACACCACGATATGTAGATCACAAATACCATGAGCTGTATGTGCAGTTTGTCTGTCTTTCTGTCTGTCTGTCTGTCTGTCTTTCTGTCTGTCTTCAGATCGGTCGCCCTGCTCCATTCTTCCCTCTGAAAAAAAGTAGGTACTTATTTAAGACAGTGGTTTAGTTCACTGCCTTTTTTTGAAGTGGTTAGTTCACTGATTTTTGTTACAAGTCTTAAAAGTTGTTAGTTCATTGACTTTTTTAAAATGTGGTTTAGTTCACTAATTTTTTTTAAAGAAGTTGTTTAGTTCACTGACTTTTTTAATGGTTTAGTTCACTGATTTTTTTAATGGATTAGTTTACTGACTTTTTAATGGTTTAGTTCACTGATTTTTTAAATGGATTAGTTCACTGATTTTTTTAATGGTTTAGTTCACTGACTTTTTTAATGGATTAGTTCACTGATTTTTGTAATGGTTTAGTTCACTGATTTTTTTTTTTAAGTTTAGTTCACTTTTTAAAAGGGGTTTAGTTCTCTAACCGTTTTTTTTTTTAAAATTGGGTTAGTTCACTAACAACTAACCTATTGCAGCTTCTACATTCCAACTGAGGCACAACAGTGTACAAAAATGTACTTTCAAGAACATAAAAGAACAAAGAAAATGCTGGTAATTGCATTTGGTACTGGATCATGTAACGTGATCCGTTTGTTATCATTCCTGAGACAACTATACACAAATGGCGGGCAACTTAAGACATGATCGTTATGCGACCTGTGTGCACTAGGATCATTTTTTCTTATTATTCTTGTCTTTTTTCCTTCCTTTCCTCATTTTTATTCTTTTGTTTCTCATTATTCTTCTTATTCTTCTTTTTTTTTTCTCCTTCTACTTCTTGTTCTTTTTCTTCCTTCTCCGCTTCATTATTTTTTGTCTTTTTTCTTTTCTGTCCTTCTTCTTCTTCTTTCCCTTCCACATCTTCTTTCTTCTCCTTTTTTTTTCTTTCCCTCCTAATTTTCTTCCCCTTTTTCTTGTCTTCCTCTTTTTATTCATCTTCTCCTTTTTAGTTCTTCACTTTATTATTTCTTTCTTTCTCATCATTTACTCCTTTTCATTCTTCATCTCCCTTTTTTCCCCTTTTACATTTTTTCTTCTTCTCATTCTTCCTTTCTTATTCTTCTCTTCCTTTTTTTCTTCTTCTTCATCTCATTCTTCTTCTCTGTGTATTGTGTCTTCGCCCTCCACTCTACAATTGTCGTTGTAGTTTTGTTTTCTCATGTTTAGACATCATTTCGACACTCGGAAGATTAGAAATCAGTGGGATATTTTTTGGGTGTGGTTTTGCTTACCCACTTTTATGCCTAATTCCACTGTTGGACAAGTTAATCATGTCCTACTACCACCATGGCTAGATTTTGTGTTTCTCATGGAGGGTCATTGAGTGACTGATGAGGTTTATTCCATGGAACAGGTAGGAGCCGTTCATCCTCATTGAGTCAACACCCCACCAACACCATCCATCACCTACTCCCACAACACCATCCATCACCTACTTCCATAACACCATCCATCACCTACTTCCACAACACCATCCATCACAACACCATCCATCACCTACTTCCACAATACCATCCACCACAACACCATCCATCACCTACTTCAACAACACCATCCATCACCTACTTCCACAACACCATCCATCACCTACTTCCATAACACCATCCACCACAACACCATCCATCACCTACTTCCACAACACCATCCACCACAACACCATCCATCACCTACTTCCATAACACCATCCACCACAACACCATCCATCACCTACTTCCACAACACCATCCACCACAACACCATCCATCACCTACTTCCATAACACCATCCACCACAACACCATCCATCACCTACTTCCACAACACCATCCATCACCTATTCCCACAACACCATCCATCACCTACTTCCACAATACCATCCATCACCTACTTCCACAACACCATCCACCACAACACCATCCATCACCTACTCCCACAACACCATCCATCACCTACTTCCACAACACCATCCATCACCTACTCCCACAATACCATCCATCACCTACTTCCACAACACCATCCATCACCTACTCCCACAATACCATCCATCACCTACTTCCATAACACCATCCATCACCTACTTCCACAACACCATCCATCACCTACTTCCATAACACCATCCATCACCTACTTCCACAACACCATCCATCACCTACTTCCACAATACCATCCATCACCTACTTCCATAACACCATCCATCACCTACTTCCATAACACCATCCATCACCTACTTCCATAACACCATCCATCATCTACTTCCACAACACCATCCATCACCTACTTCCACAACACCATCCATCACCTACTTCCACAACACCATCCATCACCTACTCCCACAATACCATCCATCACCTACTTCCACAACACCATCCACCACAACACCATCCATCACCTACTCCCACAACACCATCCATCACCTACTTCCACAACACCATCCATCACCTACTCCCACAATACCATCCATCACCTACTTCCACAACACCATCCATCACCTACTCCCACAATACCATCCATCACCTACTTCCATAACACCATCCATCACCTACTTCCACAACACCATCCATCACCTACTTCCATAACACCATCCATCACCTACTTCCACAACACCATCCATCACCTACTTCCACAATACCATCCATCACCTACTTCCATAACACCATCCATCACCTACTTCCATAACACCATCCATCACCTACTTCCATAACACCATCCATCACCTACTTCCACAACACCATCCATCACCTACTCCCACAATACCATCCATCACCTACTTCCACAACACCATCCATCACCTACTCCCACAACACCATCCCCCACCTACTCCCACAACACCATCCACCACCTACTCCCACAACACCATCCATCACCTACTTCCACAACACCATCCATCACCTACTCCCACAACACCATCCCCCACCTACTCCCACAACACCATCCATCACCTACTCCCACAACACCATCCATCACCTACTTCCACAACACCATCCACCACAACACCATCCATCACCTACTTCCATAACACCATCCACCACAACACCATCCATCACCTACTTCCACAACACCATCCACCACAACACCATCCATCACCTACTTCCATAACACCATCCACCACAACACCATCCATCACCTACTTCCACAACACCATCCATCACCTATTCCCACAACACCATCCATCACCTACTTCCACAATACCATCCATCACCTACTTCCACAACACCATCCACCACAACACCATCCATCACCTACTCCCACAACACCATCCATCACCTACTTCCACAACACCATCCATCACCTACTCCCACAATACCATCCATCACCTACTTCCACAACACCATCCATCACCTACTTCCACAACACCATCCATCACCTACTCCCACAATACCATCCATCACCTACTCCCACTACACCATCCATCACCTACTCCCACAATACCATCCATCACCTACTTCCACAATACCATCCATCACCTACTTCCACAACACCATCCACCACCTACTCCATCAAAACCATCCATCACCTACTTCCACAACACCATCCACCACCTACTCCCACAACACCACCTACTCCCACAACACCATCCACCACCTACTCCCACAACACCACCTACTCCCACAACACCATTCGCCACCAATTCCTACAACACCATTCACCACCAACTCCCACAACACCATCCATCACCTACTCCAACAACACCATTCGCCACCATTCCTACAACACCACCAACCACTTACTCCCCCAACACCATCCACCACCTACTCCCACAACACCATCCACCACCTACTCCCACAACACCATCCCCCACCTACTCCCACAACACCACCCACCACCAACTCCCACAACACCACCAACTCCCACAACACCACCCACCACCAACTCCCACAACACCACCAACTCCCACAACACCACCTACTCCTACAACACCACCCACAACCTACTCCCACAACACCACCCACCACCTACTCCCACAACACCATCCCCCACCTACTCCCACAACACCACCAACTCCCACAACACCACCTACTCCTACAACACCACCCACCACCTACTCCCACAACACCATCCACCACCTACTCCCACAACACCATCCCCCACCTACTCCCACAACACCACCCACCACCTACTCCCACAACACCACCAACTCCCACAACACCACCTACTCCATGGCTTCACAAAAAGTGTGTAAATAATGAAGTTATATAATCTCTGCAGGGTCAGAACAGCAACAGGCTACACAGACCACTTCGAAGTTAGATCAGGTGTAAGACAGGGGTGCGTACTATCCCCCCTACTGTTTATTACATACATGGACCATATATGCAAGCTAGCCAACCCATCAGAGACAGAGGAGATCAACGAGCTTCTATTTGCAGACGATCAGACACTAATACATGAAACAATAGAAGACCTACAAGAACACTTAAACAAACTCAACATCTCAGGCACAAAATACAACATGAAAATCAACATCAACAAAACAGAAGTCATGAATGTCGCCAAAAATAAACAGAACATCAACATAACTATAGAAGGCAGACAACTAAAACAAGTAGAGGAATTCAAATATCTAGGAAGTCTAATGACAAACGATAATTCCCAAACAGCAGAGATAGAATCAAGATGCAACAAAGCTTGTCAAATCATCGGACAGTTATCACCACTATTGTCCAACAAGGAAATAACTCTGGAGGCAAAACGAGCACTATACAATACAATCTTCATCCCAACGTTGTGCTACCAATGCCAGACCTGGACTCTAGATGCAAGAACAATAAGAAAAATAACCTCTACAGAGATGAAATGTGTTAGACGAATGACAGGAAACAGTCTGAGGGATAAGATCAGAAATGAGGAACTGAGAAAAATAGCTAGGAATAGCCCCAGCCATAGAATATATAAGGAAACAACAGATAAAATGGTTCGGCCACGTGACAAGGCAGAAAGAACAAAACACAACACAACGAGCCTTCAACAAACGTTGTGAGAACAACAGACCCAAGGGTCGACCACGAAAAAGATGGATCGATGGAATATTAGAAGCACTAGGAAACATAACAGCAGCAGAGGCGAACAGAAGAGCAAAAGACCGCAAATTATATCTACCCTCGACGCTGAAAGGCAGATGAGGAAGGAAAGAAGAAGAAGAAGAAGATATAATCTCTTATGATCATGTTTCTTGTAGGTTAGTAGAATTATTATTAGAATTACGCCAACCGATATGACACATGATAATGATAACGATGAGTAGAATTATACTCAAGTCATGTTTCGGACCATGAACCATTCATGATCGACGACTTCCGGGTTCACTCAGCCTTATGTGGGTACCAGATTTTTTTTCTGGGAAAGTAAAGCGGCACGGACGTAATACCGACCACATTACCCCAAAAATCATGTGCTGAATGTCTATAAAAATTATGGTCACTCACACGATAATCCCTATACGCCACTTGGCTTGACAGCGTTCTTTTCTCTTTTTACTTACATGTTTCAGACTGGGAAAAAAAAATTACCAAGACTTTTAAAATATCATCAACAAACAACCGTGTATAGAACGAATAACAAAATACGCGTAAGAAATATCGCTGATACACGTATGAAACGATAAACTCTGGCGCCAGTTATCTCACTCTTATCAGCCACGCTACACTCGCATGTTAGTTACACATCACATTCTGTAAGAGTTTTCAGGAATCAGAGTGATTAATGGCGCAGTTCTTCATGCGCCGTGAGTACGCCATTGTAGCGATGACAAGTCTCGCGTTTCTTTCAAACTGTCCAGAAATCAGAATAATCGGTCTTGAGATATCACACAGCTGCAGTGATCTTCAACTTGTGTATCATTCAGGCCCACTTCTGCTGATACAGGATGTTTGTAAAGTCTCACTACATTTCGTAAAGTCTCACTACATTTCATAAAATCTCACTACACTTCGTGAGGTCTCACTACACTTCATAAAGTCTCACTACACTTCGTAAAGTCTCACTGCACTTCGTAAAGTCTCACTACATTTCGTAAAGTCTCACTACACTTCGTAAAGTCTCACTACACTTCGTGAGGTCTCACTACACTTCATAAAGTCTCACTACATTTCGTAAAGTCTCACTACATTTCGTAAAGTCTCACTACACTTCGTAAAGTCTCACTACACTTCGTAAAGTCTCACTCATCATCATCATCATCAAGTACCGATCCTACTGGCGTAGGTGATCATGTCTCTCCACAACTTTCGATCTCGACAGTTCTTTCTATTGTTGTGGCGATTCATGATTGTGCAAAGAAGTTACGACGGTGGTTTTCTGTTGCCTTCCGTCGGTTTGTTTACGGTTGGCTCCGCTAGCCTTTGACTAAAAAGCTTCACCCACAAGGCAGTGGGGTTGTTTTACTTCGGGGTACCCTCCTTTAGCCTTTTACTCTCCCGAGCTTACCTGCAAGGCAGCAGGGCAACCACAGGTTGTACTGTTTACTGCATACAGTAGCAGGTCAAATTACCTGACCTGACAGCCAAAGTCTCACTACACTTTGAAGATAGAACACATTTGATTAAAATAAGTAGAAGACGTCATTTTAAAATCCATATTAAAAGACACAACAGCCTACTAAAAGTAATCTTGGAGGGGAAAAAACAAGGTAAAATAGGCAGAGGCAGATCAAGACTAACATGGACAAGTAACATCAAAATATGGACAAATCAACCTATGACAACCTGTAACATCAAAGCAAGAGATAGAGCAGAATGGCGCTCCACGGTAGCCAACCTTCGTTGCGGAGATGGCACTCGATGATGATGATGATGATGATGATGATGATGATGATGATGATGATGATGAAACAAAGTGCAGTGATACTTTACGAACACCCTGTATAAGAGAATACATCCGGGTTGTGTTTGGATATTCCGACTGTTTACGGTGAATGATAATATAGTATGAAGAAGGACAATTCAGCTGCGATCACTTTCGGTGCCGCTTGACCTTATGTCTTTTGGCGTGTGCTGCAGCTGCTATGATGGGGACTGCAACTGTCTTTCTTTGTTTGGATCCTTCAATGAGATGAGATGTTAATTCGGAGGATTCCACAGGCACAGGCGGTTGAGCAATTATGGATTTTGATTCGTTTGTAGTGATACCGGGGCCTTCGGCTAACTACAAACATAACCATAACATGATTCCTTGCAATACTATCTATCTATCTATCTGTCTGTCTGTCTGTCCGTCCGTCCGTCCGTCCGCCCGCCCGCCCGCCCGACAACCCAACCCAATAACATAAACATACAACAAATTTGCTGAACTTGGTCGTCCTAACCCAACGACATAAACATACAACAATTTTGCTGAACATCGACATCAAACCCAACCCAACAACATAAACATAATAAAAAAAACTATGGTAAAAGAACCAGGGGGCGCCCAAAACTTCAATTTGTAGATGTGTGTAAACGCGACATGAAGACTCTGAACATAAACCCTGCAGCCTGGGAAGACATAGCTACAGACCGCAATCTTTGGAAACACACTCTAAAGCTGCAACTCAAACAAGAAGCAGACAGATTCATAGAGAAAGAGAACACACGACGAAAGAAAAGAAAAAAAAATAACATTTCTAAGGGCGCTGAAAAATCCATAGTCAACTATGACTGACGGAGACTACTAATCAAAACTACGCGACCACTACAAAAATCTGCAGGTATTGACTATTTCATCAGAGAAGTATACTTCGTCCTGATATCACTAGAAGAATAAATAAAATCACCACCGATTTCTTAAGCGGTAACAACGAAATCGCCGGCATACATAAAGAAATGAAAACCACTGATCAAGGACACTCAAAAAGGCGCCAAGTTAAGCATGTAAGACAAAACAACTCCAACCAAACTGACTGGCCAGATCAGACCAATTGAAGAATACCGTTGTTGTGTGAAGTATTACATTAACATCAAGTATATTTGAGCGTCATGAATTGGAAGTACTTGTTAGCTGTATCTGTGCTGATCGCAGCACTTTTATTTGCCGAGGTAAGATAGTAATTATTGTTGTTTCAGTGTCATAGTTGACTATAGTAGCCTCCGTCTGTTATAGTTGACTATAGTAGCCTCCGTCAGTCATAGTTGACTATAGTAGCCTTCGTCAGTTATAGTTGACTATAGTAGCCTTCGTCAGTTATAGTTGACTATAGTAGCCTTCGTCAGTTATAGTTGACTATAGTAGCCTCCGTCAGTCATAGTTGACTATAGTAGCCTCCGTCAGTCATAGTTGACTATAGTAGCCTTCGTCAGTTATAGTTGACTATAGTAGCCTTCGTCAGTTATAGTTGACCATAGTAGCCTTCGTCAGTTATAGTTGACTATAGTAGCCTTCGTCAGTTATAGTTGACCATAGTAGCCTTCGTCAGTTATAGTTGACTATAGTAGCCTTCGTCAGTTATAGTTTGACTATAGTAGCCTCCGTCAGTCATAGTTGACTATAGTAGCCTCCGTCAGTCATAGTTGACTATAGTAGCCTCCGACAGTCATGGTTGACTATAGTAGCCTCCGTCAGTCATAGTTGACTAGAGTAGCCTCCATTAGTCATAGTTTACTATAGTAGCCTCCGTCAGTCATAGTTGACTATAGTAGCCTCGGTAAGTCATAGTTGACTATAGTAGCCTCCGTCAGTCATAGTTGACTATAGTAGCCTCCGTCAGTCATAGTTGACTATAGTAGCCTCCGTCAGTCATAGTTGACTATAGTAGCCTCCGTCAGTCATAGTTGACTATAGTAGCCTCCGTCAGTCATGGTTTTCTTTAGATTTTCCAGCGCCTCTAGAAATTGTATTTTTTTCTTTGCCTTCTCCGTGTATTCACTTGTTCTATGAATCTGTCTACTTCTTGTTTGAGTTGCAGCTTTAGAGTGTGTTTCCAAAGATTGCGATCTGCAGCTATTTCTTCTCTTGCTGCAGGGTTTATGTTCAGGGCCTTCATGTCATGTTTCTTCCTTCTACCTTCCAGTTCCCTGTGGGGCATAGGTCTTCAACAAACACTTCTTAAGCCGTTCTGTTTATTGTCAGTCTTGTAAGATCACTCCATCTCATCCCCATCATCTTCATCTCTGCTTCCATCTGTCTTCTCCAAGAATATTTTGGTTTTCCTCTATTCTTTTTCTCTTGCGGGTTCCCAAAAAGGGCCTGTCGTGTAATACTCTCAGTTGGCTTCTGCAGTGTGTGTTCTATCCAGCACCATCGCCTTGTTTGCACACTTCTATAGTTTTGAGATTTATACGCTACCTACTTCTCTTGCCATCTGCTAGTTGTCTATAAAGTATATCTTTTGCTATGCGGCCATCTCTCAGGCCGTGTAAGGAGCCAAGCCAGTGTCGTTTCTATTAAAATAACACAAATAACACATAGGACTCCAATTGAGAAATACTGCACCAGTCAAAAAGAAGACGATACGTTTAGAATAGCAGTAGATTTATTTTGATAGACAAAGAAATAACTCCAGAGGCAAAACGGGCACTCATCCCAACGTTGTGCTACCAATGTCAGTCCTGGACCCTAGATGCAAGAACAATAAGAAAAGTAACCTCTACTGAGATGAAATGTGTTAGACGAATGACAGGAAACAGTCTGAGAGATAAGATAAGAAATGAAGAACTGAGAAAAAAGCTAGGAATAGCCCCCGCCATAGAATATATAAGGAAACAACAGATACAATGGTTTGACCACGTGAAAGGCAGAAAGATCAAAACACAACACAACGAGCTTTCAGCAAACTTTGTGAGAACACCAGACCCAAGGGTCGACCACGAAAAAGATGTGTCGATGGAATTTAAGAAGCACTAGGAAACGTAACAGCAGCAGAGGCGAGCAGAAGAGCAAAAGATGAATCCATGGAATAATAGAAGCACTAGGAAACATAACAGCAGCAGAGGCGAGCAGAAGAGCAAAAGATGAATCCATGGAATAATAGAAGCACTAGGAAACATAACAGCAGCAGAGGCGAGCAGAAGAGCAAAAGATGAATCCATGGAATAATAGAAGCACTAGGAAACATACAGCAGCAGAGGCGAGCAGAAGAGCAAAAGATCGTACATTCTATCTTCCCTCGACGCTGAAAGACAGATGAGGAAGGAAAGAAGAAGAGGGAGAAGAAGAAATTCTATTTTTATAAATAATTCAGTTTGTGATCTAGACACCCTTTTCTCTATTTTTTTTTCTTTTCTTTCCATCATCATTTGATTTCAGCATTAAGGGGAGCTATAATTTGCGGTCTTTTACTCTTCTGTCTACCTCTGCTGCTGTTATGTTTCCTAGTGTTTCTAATATTCCATCAAATCAATTTAGTCGTGGTCGGCACTTGAGTCTGGTGTTCTCGCCACGTCAATTGAAGCCTCTTTGTGTTTTGATCTTTCTGTCTTATCACGTGGCCAAACTATTTTATCTGGTGTTTCTTTATGTATATGGCGAGAAATATTCCTAGATTTTTTCTTCTCTGCTCTTCATTTCAAAGTCTAATATATTTAGTTTCATATTTTGTTTATGTTTCCTGCAGAAGGCTTACACCTGCCGCAACGTCGATGTAATGTTTGTCGTTTACTATCTATATAAAGCTGCAGGCCGTTGTTTATGTTTCTTATCACCCAGTATGTGACACCAGAAGCATTCTCAGAAATACCAGATGGGAGACATCATCATCATCATTAAGAACCAAGCCTACTGGCGGAGGTGATCATGTCTCTCCACAATTTTCGTTCTGGACAGTTATTTACAATTTCTCTTGTTGACCTTCTGCCAAATCATTCTCTTAAGCTGTCTGCTATCTTTTCTCTTTCTTTTACCTTTTAGCTCCCTATGGAGCATAGATCTCAACAAACACTTTCAGCTCCATATGGAGCATAGGTCTCCAACAAACACTTTCAGCTCCCTATGGAGCATAGGTCTCCAACAGACACTTTCAGCTCCCTATGGAGCATAGGTCTCCAACAGACACTTTCAGCTCCCTATGGAGCATAGGTCTCCAACAAACACTTTCAGTTCCCTATGGAGCATAGGCCTCCAACAAACACTTTCAGCTCCGTATGGAGCATAGGCCTCCAACAAACACTTTCAGCTCCCTATGGAGCATAGGTCTCCAACAAACACTTTCAGCTCTCTATGGAGCATAGGTCTCCAACAAACACTTTCAGCTCCGTATGGAGCATAGGTCTCCAACAAACACTTTCAGCTCCCTATGGAGCATAGGCCTCCAACAAACACTTTCAGCTCCCTATGGAGCATAGGCCTCCAACAAACACTTTCCAAGTCGTTCTCTCTCTCTCTCTCTCTCTCTCTGCGATCAGGACTCAGTCAGAGTAGGATTCCAGACTCCCACATGAAGTCAGCTGTCAGGTTAAGTGTGTTGATCGCCCCCACAGACAGAACGTCACATTTAGAGTCCGCCAGATCCACTCTGACTGAACACCCGTTAATACGTTGCACTGTGTTCTGCGCCAGTGGCCCAGTGCATCCGATTTCAGCCAGCATTTTTTCAGGTTTGCTTTCCTTAGCCTTTGATTGTCCCCAATCTTCCTGCAAGGCAGCAGATTGTCTTTTCTGTAGGGGGATTCTGCCCTTAGATGGTCTACCCTCCCAGGTTTACGAGCACCATCTGCCCGAGTCACTAGAGGTGACTAACACAGACATGCACACACAGAGATATGAGATGTGAATAACACAGACAAGTGCACAGCGATACGAGCCATGACTAACACTGACACACATCAAGATATATGACACATGACTAACATAGACATGCATATAAAGCTATGAGATATGACTGACTTAGACATGCACACACAAAGATATGACGCATACCTAACATAGACATACACACAAAGATATAAGATATGACTAACATAGGCATGCACACACAAAGATATGTGATGTGACTTACGTAGCCATGCACACACAAGAATATGAGATGTGACAGACACAGACATGTACGCACAAAGATATGAGATATGACTAACATAAACATGCAAACAAAGATATGAGATATCCCTAACCCAGACATGCACACACAAAGATATGACACATGACTAACACAGATACACACTAAGTTATGATATATTACTAAACTCAGACGCACATAAAGATAAGAGACATGATTAACACGGACACACCAAGATATGAGATATGACTAAGATGACACACATCTAGATATGAGCCATGGCTAGCACACACACACACACACACACAACATACACTTAAGCTAAGATTTGATCCATGGCTAGCACAGAAACACCCCAAGATATGAGCCATGACTAGCACAGAAAAACAGTAAGATATGAGTCATGTCTTCACGGAAAAACACCAAGAAATGAGCCAAGTCTAGCACATAAACACATTGAGGTATCCATATGCTTGGGTTAGTCTGCAGACTCTTCTTAACGTGTGAATCATTGACATACGAGACGCAGGCTTCGATTAACTGTCCGCAGGTTTCGTTCAAACAGTTGTCCGGAGATTTGAGAATGCAGTCTGACACGTAGAACTTTCCTTGCATGCACTGTTCCCGGCTGACTGTTCAGATGTGTCGTTGAAACAGTTGTCTGGACATTTGAGAGTGCTGTCTGACCCGTTGTACGTTTCCTTGCCGTGCAGTATGCACTTTCCGGGTCACATATGATGTCACAGCCATCAGAACACGTCTGTTCGCACTGTAGCCCAAAATTACCATCGTGACAAGTGTCATTACAGGTATAGCCAGGATGTTTACATTGTCGTCATTTTCCAGATTTTTCCCACATAAAGGACAGACACTGAGACAAGACCTGGAGCAATCGTGTCCATAGACCCCATGTGAGCATTTGCCGTGACACGTACCAATGATGAAGTCGCAGCTTTTGCTACACCCACTATACACTGCACAAAACGACCAAGAATACCCGTCCAGACAATAGGTGTCTGCAAATGTTTGCGCCTCACACACCGTCGGTTCACTGCCGGCCTGCGAAATGATCGGTGAGAACTCAGTCTTAATGTGTGCCATTGGCGTTTGTGTGGTGACTACAATAGTGTTCATAGAAACATTTGGATATGATATATCATTAGACTGGAACACTACACCGCCACTGTCAGAGGAAGCCTTTAGAGTGGCATTCTTTACCCGAATCATAGTGCTAGCTTGATGATAGAATCGAATGGTGTGAATCTACTGGGGCGTGGCAAAGTTCAGATACCAGTAAACAGGACTGTTTCCACTTCTCAGTTTTGTGTGTGTGCAGTCATTGTCATAAAGATTGGTCCTTCTTTTGCCATTTACTGCGGCCTCTGGTCCACATTCGTCTCCTGTATAACAAGAATTAAACGTGTCGGCCTGGTTTGTGTTCTGATTGAGAGCCACATTCCGACCCCCGCCTATGTGGATGGAGCAGATATTTGCAACTATCGACCCTGCAATCATAACTTGTTCTGTTTCTTGCCATTCTTTAAGATCATTCCTTGTATTTTTTTTATTCTTTTCTTTCACTTGCCCATGTTCGTGAAGTTTTTTCGGCTTATTTTTTTCCAGTATGGGATAGCAAAGTCTCATGCCCAACCCTCCTTTGTCGCCTCTTACGTCGATGCCTGGTAGGGTACATCGATATTATACTTTACTCCCTTTTCGGGCCCGGCAGCGCACGATCTTTTCTCTTTGCGTCACTCTATCTATTATGGGAGAAATCATCATCATCATGTACCATACCAGTTGGCGTAGGCGATCATGTCCCTTCACAATCTTCTATCTACAGTGCATCGTATCAGTTCTGTTGTTGACTGTTTTCCATGCCATGACACCAAGCTATTCACTATTTTCTCTTTTTGTCGTCCGCGATCTCTCTTTCCTTTATTTTGCCAGTTGTAACCAAGTATTCCAACTTTCCTCTTCTCATGATGTGCCCGAAAAATATTGATTGCTTCTTTCTGATGTTTTTTAGGAGCTCCCTTTTTGTGTTGGCCTCTTTGAGAACTTCCTCATTGGTCTTTTTAGCTGTCCAGAGAACTTTCAACATTCTTCTGCGAAATCCCATCTCTGTGGCCTTTAATCGTCTTTTCATTTGTTTGTCTACTGTCCATGATTCGCTTCCATAGGTCAGAATTGGTTCTATATAGCACCGATGAACTCTCTTTCTCACTTCTATTGACATAGATTTGTTGCATAAGATATTTTCCATTTTCTGAAATGCTATTTTGACCTGAGCTATTCTACTTTTTATTTCTGTGGTGCATCTCCCATCCGATGTTATTATTGTGCCCAAGTATTTGAAACGTTGCACTTGTTTCAGATTTGTCTCGTTTATTTTTATGCTGCATGATGGTGGTGATGATGGGAGATATAGAGATGTTTAAAATGATTATAAGTAAAGATACCATAAAAGTAAGGTAAAGGTTCTCTCCCTTGCCTTGCTAGGCGTATGGGGAATATTGTGTTAGTGACCATACTTTTCTATGACCACGGCACATTTATAGGTGATGTGGTCGGTATCACGCCAGGCCGCCTTTACTTCACAAAAAAATCTCTGGTACCCATTTTTAGAGGCTGGGTAAACTCCGGAGCCTTGTCAGCCAGAAAAAAAATCCGCCACTGCTGGGGATCGAATCAGGACCTTTCTGGTTAAGAAGCGAGCACACTAACCACTCAGCCACCCAGGCTACAAGATATAATGACACCTGCTAAAATAAAGATCGTACGGAGATCTATCCAGATAAAAGAGATCTATCCAGATAAAAGAGATCTATCTACATAATACAGATCTATCAAGATAACAGAGATTTATCTACATAATGCAGATCTATCAAGATAACAGAGATCTATCAAGATAACAGAGATCTATCAAGATAACAGAGATCTATCAAGATAACAGAGATCTATCTACATAATGCAGATCTATCTAGATAACAGAGATCAATCAAGATAACAAAGATCTATCTACATAATACAGATCTATCAAGATAACAGAGATCTATCTACATAATACAGATCTATCAAGATAACAGAGATCTATCAAGATAACAGAGATCTATCTACATAATGCAGATCTATCTAGATAACAGAGATCTATCTACATAATACAGATCTATCATGATAACAATGATCTATCTACATAATACAGATCTATCATGATAACAAGATCTATTTACATAATACAGATCTATCAAGATAACAGAGATCTATCTACATAATACAGATCTATCTAGATAACAGAGATCTATCTATATAATATAATAATCTAAGGTATGCTGATGATACAGTCTTAATCGCTAAGAGTGAAAATGAGTTACAAGAAATGTTGGACATTCATCATCATCATCGAGTGCCGTCTCCGCAACGAAGGTTGGCTACCATGGAGCGCCATTGTGTTCTGTCTCTTGCTTTGATGGTGCAGGTTGTCATAGGCTGATTTGTCCATCTTTTGGTGTTACTCGTCCATGTTAGTCTTGGTCTGCCTCTGCCTCTTTTACCGTGTATTTTCCTCTCCAGGATTATTTTTAGTAGGCTGTTGTGTCTTTTAACATGACCCAAAAATCGCATTTGTCTTGTTTGAATTGTGTTTAGTAGTTCTCTTTTCATTTTTAGTTGTTTTAGGACTTCGTCGTTTGTTTTCTTTTCCTTCCATCCAATTCTACCTATTCTTCTATATATATTAGACATTATAGTGAAAAAAAGTATAAATAAAGGACTCAGCCTCAATAGCAAAAATACAGAAATAATGGTAGCAACAAAGAAACAGATATCACCTCAGTGCACAATAAAGACAGGTGGAACAATATTAAAACAGGTAAATGAATTTAAATATTTGGGAACTTTGTTAACCTCAGACGGAAGATGTACAAAAGAGGTGAGATGCAGAATGGCTCAGGCAAAAGTAGCTTTCCAAAAAATGAGGAAGATACTATTTAATACATTTTTGACATTAGAAACAAGTAAAAGAGTTCTTATATGTTATGTAGAGACAATATTAACATATGGATGTGAATCATGGACAACAGGACAACAGGCAAGAAAATCACTAGAGTCTGTAGAAATGTGGTTTTACAGAAGAATATTTAGAATACCATAGACATCTAAGAAGAGTAATTAAAACGTTCTGAAAGAGGACTAGACGAAGAGAGAGAGCTATTTTCCAATATTAGGAAGAAACAATAATCATTTTTTGGCCATGTAATGAGAAGAGAACAACTGGAATATATTGTAACAACTGTGAAAATTGAGGGACGAAGAGATAGAGGGAATCAAAGAGAAAAATTACCAGACAGCTTAAGAGAATGGCTTGACAGAAGGTCAACAACAGAAATGATATAACTGACGAGATTGCATGTTGTGAACAGACATGATCATCTACGCCAGCAGGCATGGTACTTGATAATGATGATAACGACATTTCTCGTGACCATTAGCACATCTTTAGGTGATGTTGTCAGCACCACCTCAGTCCGCCTAACTTTCCTAGATACTACTTTTTCTGACAAGTAATTCAAGAGGCTAAATAAAAAAAAAACATAACCATATATGAGAACTGAACCCCTGTCTACG
>JAVIAB010000026.1:27707878-27777878 GCA_032433765.1 Megaustenia siamemsis | reverse complement strand
ATAGTAACCAAATAATTGATAATTTTATTTAAATTGACATTAATTTCCTTATTTCCTGTTGCCAGGGTAGAAGAAGAAGTGGTGGAAGCGGCAGACGCGGACGATTGAGGA
Source organism: Megaustenia siamemsis (assembly GCA_032433765.1). Taxonomy (NCBI): domain Eukaryota; kingdom Metazoa; phylum Mollusca; class Gastropoda; order Stylommatophora; family Ariophantidae; genus Megaustenia; species Megaustenia siamemsis. Next base: position 27,777,767 of record JAVIAB010000026.1, on the reverse strand, counting down.
ACAGGCGACAGGGAACCGAGTATGTATGGTCACGTGATCTCGGGGGAGGCAACTCAGCAGAAGAAAGCGCTTTCGTCCCAACGTATGTAGTAATGATAGTCTTGATCACTGTATCATTTAATGAAGTATCATCATCATCATCATCATCATCATCATCATCATCATCATCATCATCATCATCATCATCATCATCATCATCATTATCATCATCATTATCATCATCATTATCATCATTATCATCATCATTATCATCATCATCATCATCACCATCATTATCATCATCATTATCATCATCATTATTATCATCATCATTATCATCATTATCATCATCATCATCATCATCATTATCATCATCATTATCATCATTATCATCATCATTATCATCATTATCATCATCATCATCATCATCATCATCATTATCATCATCATTATTATCATCATCATCATTATCATCATTATCATCATCATCATCATTATCATCATCATTATCATCATTATCATCATCATTATCATCATCATTATCATCATCATCATCATTATCATCATCATTATCATCATCATTATTATCATCATCATCATCATTATCATCATCATTATCATCATTATCATCATTATCATCATCATCATCATCATCATTATCATCATCATTATCATCATCATTATTATCATCATCATCATTATCATCATCATCATCATCATCATCATCATCATCATCATCATCATCATCAAGTACCGGGCCTGCTGGCGTAGGTGATCATGTCTCTCCACAATTTTAGATCTCGACAGTTATTTATCATTTCTGTTGTTGACCTTCTGCCAAGCCATTCTTTTAAGCTGTCTGGTATTTTTTCTCTTTGCTTCCCTCTATTTCTTCGTGCCTCAATTTTCCCAGTTGTTACAATATATTCCAGTTGTTCTCTTCTCATTACATGGCCAAAAATGATGATTGTTTCTTTCTAATATTGGAAATTAGCTCTCTTTTTGCTTTGATCCCTTTAGAACGTTTTCATTATTCTTCTTAGCTGTCCATGATATTCTCAACATTCTTCTGTAAAACCACTTTTCTACAGACTCCAGTGATTTTCTTGCCTGTTGTCCTATTGTCCATGATTCACATCCATATGTTAAGACTGGCTCTACATAACATTTAAGAACTCTATTTCTTGTTTCTATTGTCAAAAATGGATTGAATAATATCTTCCTCATTAATGAAGTATATGTTTTGTAATTTATTCTTGATAACTGAATAACAATCAATGAAATATATATAACCTCTTTCCTTACTTTTCGACGCACTGTGCACCATACCGATTTTGACCACGTACGTTTCGTCGCACTGTGCACCATACCGATTTCGACCACGTACGTTTCGTCGCACTGTGCACCATACCGATTTTGACCACGTACGTTTCGTCGCATTGTGCACCATGCCGGTTTCGACCACGTACGTTTCGTCGCACTGTGCACCATGCCGATTTCGACCACGTACGTTTCGTCGCACTGTGCACCATGCCGATTTCGACCACGTACGTTTCGACGTCATGTGCGTCACTCCCAATTTGATTAGTTGAACCGTCATCAAACCATATTTTTTTTTACACGTTTTATAACATCTTGGTATTGTGAAATCTAATTCCTTGTTCAATTATCTAAAAATGCATTTATAATATGTTATATGTTATAACATGTTATGTTATCGTTATTATGAGATCAATAGTAGACAAAAAGGAATTGAAGTCAACGGTCACAACATAAATAATTTGTGATATGCGGATGACACAGTCTTAATAGCAGAGACAGAGAACGAACTACAAGAAATGATAGACATAATAGTAAAAGAAAGCAACAAGAAAGGTCTCAGTCTGAATAGTAAGAAAACAGAAGTAATGGTCATATCGAAGAAACAATCACCACCATCATGCAGCATAAAAATAAACAGGACAAATTTGAAACAAGTGCAACGTGACAAATACTTGGGCACAGTGATAACATCAGATGGAAGATGCACCACATAAATAAAAGCAGAATAGCTCAGGCCAAAATAGCATTTCAGAAAATGAAAAATATCTTATGCAACAAATATATGTCAATAGAAGTGAGAAAGAGAGTTCATTTATGCTATACAGAACATGATTCTGACCTATGGAAGCGAATTATGGACAGTAGACAAACAAATGAAAAGACGATTAGAGGCCACAGAGATGGGATTTCTCAGAAGAATGTTGAAAGTTTCATGGACAGATAAAAAGACCAATGAGGAAGTTCTCAAAGAGGCCAACACAAAAAGGCAGCTCCTAAAAAACATCAGAAAGAAGCAATCACATTTTTCGGGCACATCATGAGAAGAGGAAAGTTGGAATACTTGGTTACAACTGGCAAAATAAAAGGAAAGAGAGATCGCGGGCGACAAAGAGAGAAAATACTGGATAGCTTGGTGTCATGGCATGGAAAACAGTCAACAACAGAACTGATACGATGCACTGTGGATAGAAGATTGTGGAAGGACATGATCGCCAACACCAACCGGTATGGCACATGATGATGATATATGCTAGATAAATATAAATATGCACGTCGATTCTTAAAACCATGAACAATTTTATATCTGAAATCTGTTCCTCTGATTTGATGACAAGTTTCCTTACATAAGGATATATATACTTTTAGGATATTGTATACCAACAAGCACTCCTCATTCATTTCAGTGTTTGCTGAATCTTTCAGACTTGCCAGATTTAATTCATGTTTCATGATTCTTTCTCTCAGAGTTTCGTTACAGTGTGTTTGCAGAAAATACAAGCTATGGAGATGAAATGCTATCTTACGTTTTGGGGCATCTTTTACTTAGATCGTATCATAAATGTTATCACTAAGATTTTGAGCATCTCTCAATTAGATCGTATCACAAATGTTATCATAAGGTTTTGGACATCTCTTACTTAGATCGTATCTCAAATGTTATCATAAGGTTTTGGACATCTCTTACTTAGATCGTATCACAAATGTTATCATAAGATTTTGGACATCTCTTACTTAGGTCGTATCACAAATGTTATCATAAGATTTTGGACATCTCTTACTTAGATCGTATCACAAATGTTATCATAAGATTTTGGACATCTCTTACCTAGATCGTATCTCAATGTTATCATAAGGTTTTGGACATCTCTCACTTAGATCGTATCTCAAATGTTATCATAAGGTTTTGGACATCTCTTACTTAGATCGTATCACAAATGTTATCATAAGGTTTTGACATCTCTTACTTAGATCGTATCTCAAATGTTATCATAAGGTTTTGGACATCTCTTACTTAGATCGTATCACAATGAAAACGTTCGCAAAAGGAAACAACAAGAAACACGATGATCTTTGACTTTTGTGAAGAAACGTTTTGGCAAAGCATCTACTTAATCTTACATCTACTTAATCTTACGTCTACTTAATCTTACATCTACTTAATCTTATATCTACTTAATCTTACATCTATTTAATCTTACATCTACTTAATCTTACATCTACTTAATCTTGCATCTACTTAATCTTACATCTACTTAATCTTATATCTACTTAATCTTACTTCTACTTAATCTTGCATCTACTTAATCTTACTTCTACTTAATCTTACATCTACTTAAACTTAGATCTACTTAATCTTACATCTAGTTAATCTTATATCTACTTAATCTTACATCTATTTAATCTTACATCTACTTAATCTTACATCTACTAAATCTTACATCTACTTAATCTTATATCTACTTAATCTTATATCTATTTAATTTAATCTTATATCTATTTAATCTTACATTTACTTAATCTTGCATCTACTTAATCTTACATCATTTTCAATCTTACATCTACTTAATCTTACATCTACTTAATCTTACATCTACTTAAACTTACATCTACTTAATCTTACATCTATTTAATCTTACATCTACTTAATCTTACTTCTATTTAATCTGCATCTTCTTAATCTTCCATCTACTTAAACTTACATTAACTTAATCTTACATCTACTTTATCTTACATCTATTTAATCTTACATCTACTTAATCTTACATCTACTTAATCTTACATCTACTTAACCTTACGTCCTTGCTGATATGGTCCCACATGTTCTTCATGGGGTTTAGTTTTTGTGTTGCTGTTGCTAATCTTTTGATCTCTGTCAGGCTGTTTTCTTTCTCATTTACTAGTAGTAGTCTCCGTTGATCCTAGTTGACTATGGATTTTCAGCGCCACTAGAATTGTCATTTTTCTTTTCTTTCGCTGTGTATTCTCTTTTTCTATGAATCTGTCTGCTTCTTGTTTGAGTTGGAGCTTTAGAGTGTGTTTCCAAAGATTGCGGTCTGCAGCTCTTTCTTCCCAGGCTGCAGGGTTTATGTTCAGTCTTCAAGTCACGTTTACACACGTCTACAAGTCGAAGTTTTGGGTGCCCCATAGTCTTTTTTGCCATCTGCTAGTTGTCCATAAAATATATCTTTTGGTATTCGGCCATCTTTCATACGGTGTTAGTGGTCAAGCCAGCGTAACCTACGTTGTTTGAGCAGTGTGTAGATATTCGGGAGGCCTGTGCAAGTCATGACCTCCACGTTTGTCATTTTATCCTTCCAGGTGATACCAAGAATATGGCGCTGACGTCACATATGGAATGTATTTAGCCTTCTCTCCTGACTTGCACAAGTTGTTCAAAATTTGTTGCCATACCGGAGGAAACTAATGATGCAGGCATTGTAATCTGCTGCCTTTGTTTTGTCAGTTTGCCGTTTTGCCAAACAGCCTAGAAAAACGGGCGATGGTGACATCAAAATGGCGAAGCTGTTAGTTACTACAGATCCCAGACGTTCATAGTTTGTTAATATTTCAGCTTCTTCACTGTTGATGGTGATTGACGTGCTAACCAGTGTTGCCAAATAAGTACAGATCATGAGGAAAACCAACGTGTGGCTACAGGGGCCGTGAACACGGTCAGGGAAGAAAGGAATGGAGCCACTGTCACCTGCCTAGCATGCCGAAAGAGGTTGTTAAGGTGGTTGGGATCAAGGTCTTCGCCGGTGCTGCGGAGTTCGTGTGTCTATGCCCAATGAAAACAGAAAGACTAAATCGCTAAATATTGTGCGAACAGAGTACTTTCTGACTGTGATGTTACACTAGTACCATATGAATGTGAGAATAACCTAGCACTGTCTGACTTTAAGGTTAACCTAGTACATTCTGACTGTTAGAATAAACTAGTACTGTCTGACTCTAAGATTAACCTAGTACTTTCTGTTATAATAAACTAGTACTGTCTGACTTTAAGATTAACCTAGTACTTTATGTTAGAATAAACTAGTACTGTCTGACTTGACTTTAAGATTAACCTAGTACTTTCTGTTAGAATAAACTAGTACTGTCTGACTAAGATTAACCTAGTACTTTCTGTTAGAATAAACTAGTACTGTCTGACTTTAAGATTAACCTAGTACAATCTGACTGTTAGAATAAACTAGTACTGTCTGACTTTAAGATTAACCTAGTACTTTCTGTTAGAATAAACTAGTACTGTCTGACTTTAAGATTAACCTAGTACAATCTGACTGTTAGAATAAACTAGTACTGTCTGACTTTAAGATTAACCCAGTACATTCTGATTGTTAGAATAAACTAGTACTGTCTGACTTTAAGATTAACCCAGTACATTCTGATTGTTAGAATAAACTAGTACTGTCTGACTTTAAGATTAACCCAGTACAGTCTGATTGTTAGAATAAACTAGTACTGTCTGACTTTAAGATTAACCTAGTACATTCTGATTGTTAGAATAAACTAGTACTGTCTGACTTTGAGATTAACCCAGTACATTCTGATTGTTAGAATAAACTAGTACTGTCTGACTTTAAGATTAACCTAGTACATTCTGACTGTTAGAATAAACTAGTACTGTCTGCCTTTAAGATTAACCTAGTACATTCTGACTGTTAGAATAAAGTAGTACTGTCTGACTTTGAGATTGACCTAGTACCTCTTGACTGTGAGATGAACCTAATACCTTCTGACTGCACGGCCAACATGCTACCCTCACACTACAGCAACTCCACCCAAACTATCATACATTCGCATATACGTGTTGATCAATCTGTCACTTCACAATCTGTTACATCTGTCACTTCACAATCTGTCACTTCACAATTTGTTACTTCTGTCACTTCACAATCTGTTACTTCTGTCACTTCACAATCTGTTACTTCTGTCACTTCACAATCTGTTACTTCTATTACTTCACAATCTGTCACTTCACAATCTGTTACTTCTGTCACTTCACAATCTGTTACTTCTGTCACTTCACAATCTGTCACTTCACAATCTGTTACTTCTATTACTTCACAATCTGTCACTTCACAATCTGTTACTTCTGTCACTTCACAATCTGTTACTTCTGTCACTTCACAATCTGTCACTTCACAATCTGTTACTTCTGTCACTTCACAATCTGTCATTTCACAATCTGTCACTTCACAATCTGTTACTTCTGTCACTTCACAATCTGTCACATCACAATCTGTCACTGTGTAGTCGCGAAATTACGCACTAGTGGGTCAGGAGACGAAATTGAAGACTGAATGGATGCACGCCACAATAAGTAGTGCAGTACCGTGAGCAGAGAGGGAACAGTGACTTCATAAAACGATGACGTAGTTTTAGGAGCAGTTAGAAATTTGGCAAGGACAGGGTGAGTTGAGAGTGGAGACAGCTGGGCCAGAGATGAACAGGGGAAGGGGAAGTAGATCAGTGATCGCCTTTGAACGGATTTTGCATGGACAACTCGTGCTGCCAGAGATCCTTCACTTTTGATATGATCGTGATTCATGGGATTGTTTCAATGAGTTCACAGACGGTTTGTGGTTTGTCGTTTGACTCGATAAATTGTTCACCATGAACGGGTTTTGCATGGACTACTGGTGCTGCCAGAGATCCTTCACCGTTGATATAAAAATTATTTCTAGGATTGTTCATTGAATTCATAGACGATTGGTTGTTTGTCGTTTGACTTGATAAACTTTTGACATTTGAAAGATTAAAGATTCACTTACTCGCTCATATCAAGATTAAGTCACTAATTCAATACTGAAGACTCAATAAACATAAGAGACGTGATGATATTCGCATACCCTCCCTACCGAGATTGAAGGTGTGTGCCCTGCGAGTCACAAAGAGTGCTCGGGGTCTTATCACTAAGGCAGGAGGAGAGAGTTAAACCTTTTGATCAACTGGCACCTCGAGACCTGACGGTCAGATAACTCAAGCACAACAAGTACAATAAACAACACGCTAGATGATGAACATACAATATGGAACGCATTAACGATTGTGTCAACGTCTGAATTAGATTGAAAAGAGGAAAGAACCACGATAAATTTACAACTGCACAATCTGTCACTTCACAATCTGTCACTTCACAATCTGTCACTTCACAATCTGTCACTTCACAATCTGTCACTGCGCAATCTTTCATTTCACAATCTGTCATTTACAATTTGTCACTTCACAATCTGTCACTGCGCAATCTTTCATTTCACAATCTGTCATTTACAATCTGTCACTTCACAATCTGTCACTTCACAATCTGTCACTTCACAATCTGTCACTGCGCAATCTTTCATTTCACAATCTGTCACTGCGCAATCTTTCATTTCACAATCTTTCATTTCACAATCTGTCACTTCACAATCTGTCACTTCACAATCTGCCACTTCACAATCTGTCACTTCACAATCTATCACTGCGCAATCTTTCATTTCACAATCTGTCACTTCACAATCTGTCACTGCGCAATCTTTCATTTCACAATCTGTCACTTCACAATCTGTCACTGCGCAATCTTCATTTCACAATCTGTCACTTCACAATCTGTCACTGCGCAATCTTTCATTTCACAATCTGTCACTTCACAATCTGTCACTGCGCAATCTTTCATTTCACAATCTGTCACTTCACAATCTGTCACTGCGCAATCTTTCATTTCACAATCTGTCACTTCACAATCTGTCACTGCGCAATCTTTCATTTCACAATCTGTCACTTCACAATCTGTCACTGCGCAATCTTTCATTTCACAATCTGTCACTTCAGTGAAGGGAACCAAGTCTACCTGAAGTCAGAGAGTGATGTACTTACAACCGCTGGCTTCAGCAAGTCAAAGATCTTGTATGACTTCGCTGATAGCACTCCGGTAAGTAACTGCCCTTAAATATGATTCATACACCCAAGTGTGTTCCCTTTCTGCGCGGTTTCGCCTTATGTCTTTTGCCGTGTGCTGACACTGCTACGATGGGGACTATAGTTACCTTTTTTTGTTTGGGAGATGAGTTAGTAATTCTGATGATTCCACTGGCACGGGCGGTTGAGCGATTATGGATTTTAATTCGTTTGCAGTGATACCGAGGCCTTCCATTACCAATAACCAATCATACACCCAAGGTTCCAGCCGAGAGGCGTTGGAGACCATGTCCCTTCACAACCCTTAATCGCGTCAGCTGTTTATCAGTTCAACCTTTGATTTTTCCCCATGTCAAGCCATGAATTTATCCAGCATCTCTTTCCTTTCTCTGCTTCTCCAGCCTTCCGTTTTTTTTCCTGTTATCACAAACTATTCAAACCAGGCTCCTTTGCACAGATCTGAAATTTTTCACTAATTTGTTTTCTAACCTTCGACTTCTCATCTCTCACTTTTATAGTCCGTTTCAAAACCCATGAACTCAAACTTCATCTAATATCTCGGAAGTCCCTGGATGGATTGCCATGATTTTTTGCATATGGTCGTACATTGTCCAAAATGTTACAAATGCATAGTTAAAAATAATGTAGGTTATTGGTTATTGGTTATTTGTTATGGAAGGCCTCGGTATCACTGCAAACGAATTAAAATCCATAATTTCTCAACCGCCCGTGCCAGTGGAATCATCCGAATTACTAACTCATCTCCCGAACAAAGAAAGGTAACTGTAGTCCCCATCGTAGCAGTCTCAGCACACGCCAAAAGACATAAGGCGAAACCGCGCAGAAAGTGAACACAGTCAACTGTTCCCTGTCATACGATATCATCATTCATCGTAAAAAATTGGAACATCGAAACATGATCAAAACGGATGAGACACACAGCTCACGGTGTGCACAGAGCACTTAACTCAGTAGCTCCTGCAACAAGCCGGACTTGGAATATGAGGAAACTGCAAGAAGGAACACTTTTCAGACATAGCCTTCATGGTTCCTGCCGCCTATCCACCATATACCAAGGAAGTTCGCGTCCTCCCGAAAATGATTATCGTCGTAGCACTTGATGATGTTAGGCCATCGTTGATGACTCCAATTCCAAACATATAGACACACAGTGGTGGTAAGTTATCATTTCCAATCCAACAGAAGCCACCTGACCTGTAGTTAGTAAAACCACAGAGAGAATATGATTTTGTGACCTTCACTGATTCACTTTTGGATGTGAATGTGTAGTTTACACAAGAGGAGAAGTTTTCAACTACAGTGATCCCATTTAAGGCAATTCTGGGATAGCAAAGCAAGTCTCCTTTATAGCAGCAGAACTTGATGTTCTCCGCTCCCTTCTTGTAGCTGCCGCCACACGATTCTGATGTCTCATTAACTTGAACATCATTCAAGAACAATGTCAGATTAACATTCCATAGATCTGGCTCTGCTGATGAAGTGCTTTGTGCAACAGTTGTATCAATCATACTGGAGGCTCCTGGTCTGTGGTCATTAATATCACAGACGGCATATGATGTTGTTATATTCAGTATTTCTTTCTGGGGTGTAAATATGTGGCACACACATGGAGAGTGGTTTGTGGTCACAGTAATCCCATTAAAGGCAATTCTAGGGTAGCATGGCATAGCTGTTTCAGAACAGCACAATCCTATGATGTTTTCTATGTTCGCTATAAAGCTGCTGGTGCTACCCAATCCTGACCAATTATAGGTGTGGACATTATTCACTTGCAATGACAAAACTGCTTTGTTTACATCATAAACCTCTGGAAGCGAATCATTTATGGGACTAATAGTACAATTATTCTTCCATCGGGGATATCTTCCTTGAGTCCCCCCCCCCCCAAAAAAAAAATGTCTTTGGTTAAAAAGCACATATGATTTTGAGTTAAACACATAATGAGCACACTTCATAGATTCAAAATGATCCTTGCCAATGCCATCCGTTTGCACAAGTTAGGTCCTTAGCTACCAAGGTCACAAACGAAGCAATCAAATAAAGACTTTATCTACAGCGAAGGTTAACGAACTGTGAACAAACATTTATGTTCAAACCCTTGAATACATTTTCAAAAATCTGCCAACTCGCTGCAATAACAGATATCGTGGTGTTAAAAGTAAACATTGCTTAGTCCATGGCTCGAATATAAATCGAATAATGTAGGTAATACAGTTTACTTAACGTAGCTAATTCCTTTGATCTTTTTCAATGCAGCATTTTATTGCGCCTAAAAAAAATTGAATTTGCATCAATCTTAATATTTTCGTGACTTTTGATAAGTCAAAGGCTTATCATCTAAATTTCGGCAAGCTGTTACAAAAAGCAGAACAGTTGAGGTCAAAATAGCATCTCGGAAAATGAAAAACGTCTTGCGCAACAAATCTATTCCAATATAAGTGAGAAAGAGAGTTCATCGGTGCTATATAGAGCCAAATCTGATCTATGGAAGCAAATCATGGACAGTATACAAACAAATGAAAATACGATAAGAGGCCACAGAGATGAGATTTCTCAGAAGAATGTTGAAAGTTTCATGCGCAGCTAAAAAGTCCAACGAGGAAGTTCTCAAGAGGACAACAAACAAAGGGAGCTCCTAAAAAACATCAGAAAGAAACAATCAACATTTTTCGGGCACATCATGAGAAGAGGAAAGTTGGAATACTTGGTTACAACTGGCAAAATAAAAGGAAAGTGAGATCGCGGACGACAAAGAGAGAAAATACTGGATAGCTTGGTGTCATGGCATGGAAAACAGTCAACAACAGAACTGATACGATGCACTGTAGATAGAAGATTGTGGAAGGACATGGTCACCTACGCTAACCGGTATGGCAAATGATGATGTTACAAGTAGTATTGAAATGTATCCACTTGTTTCGTTTTCTAGACTACATGTGTCTATGAAATAATTATCAATATCAGATTTCACACCATGCTCTGATGTGCAGTCAACATCAGAATCGATAGACAGCTGCTCAGACTGAAAGCTGTTGAGAGAATGATTGCATATGACATTTGATAATGTTCACATTGTATCTATTCCTTTCTCTCTAATTCTCCTGTTATATAGAGTGTACATAACAATATATCTATTTCCATTTTTCTAATTCTGCTATTATAGAGAGTGTACATAACTATATATTTATTCATATTTCTCTACTTCTCCTATTATATAGAATGTGCAAAGCAATATATCTATTCTCATTTCTTTAATTCTCATATTATATAGAATGTGCATATCAATATATCTATTCTCATTTCTTTAATTCTCCTATTATATAGAATGTGCATAGCAATATATCTATTCTCATTTCTTTAATTCTCCTATTATATAGAATGCGCATAGCAATATATCTATTCTCATTTCTTTAATTCTCCTATTATATAGAATGCGCATAGCAATATATCTATTCTCATTTCTTTAATTCTCCTATTATATAGAATGTGCATAGCAATATATCTATTCTCATTTCTTTAATTCTCCTATTATAGAGAGTGTACTTAACAATATATCTATTCTCATTTCTCTAATTCTCCTATTATAGAGAGAGTACATAACATATATATAATCTCATTTCTCTAATTCTCCTATTATAGAGAGTGTACATAACAATATATCTAATCTCATTTCTCTAATTCTCCTATTATAGAAAGAGTACATAACAATATATCTATTTTCATTTCTCTAATTCTCCTGTTATAGAGAGAGTACATAACAATATATATTTAATCTCATTTCTCTAATTCTCCTATTATAGAGAGTCTACATATCTATTTTGAACGGAAGAAGGCACGGTCCTTGTTACGTGACCAACACAACCTTGACCTACCAAACGTCCTCGTCACCCTGGCCAGTAGAAACGTAAGTAAACGTGTTTAATCTTCTATTTTTTTAAAAATAATATCCTTGCATTCTAATTGACTCCATTGCTGATCAGCCAATCAGTAATTATTAATACAGCTGCTCACATATTTTGTCAGTGAGCACGAAATTATCTTTCCTACTTGTACCACGCTTATACCGTGAATTGCTTATTAGTAATGCAGCTCGGTGGTTGATCACACGCAGTGCTTCTATTACCAATAGGCTTCTTGTACTACAGTCGCGATAGCAAAGAGATCAAACAGGAAGAAGGACTTGATAAAGATGTTCAGAAAAAGAAGATTTAGTAGAAGCAGGTGTAGTAGTAGTAGTGATAGTTGTAGTAGTAGTAGTAATAGTAGTGGTAGTAGTAGTAGTAGTAGTGGTGGTAGTAGTAGTAGTGGTCGTAGTAGTAGTTGTAGTAGTAGTTGTTGTAGTAGTAGTTGTTGTAGTAGTGATAGTAGTAGTAGTAGTGATAGTAGTAGTAGTAGTGATAGTAGTAGTGATAGTAGTAGTAGTAGTGATAGTAGTAGTAATAGTGATAGTTGTAGTAGTAGTGATAGTAGTAGTAGTAGTAGTGATAGTAGTAGTAGTAGTGATAGTAGTAGTAGTAGTAGTGATAGTAGTAGTAGTAGTAGTGATAGTAGTAGTAGTAGTGATAGTAGTAGTAATAGTAGTAGTAGTAGTGATAGTAGTAGTAGTAGTCATAGCAGTAGTAGTAGTAGTGGTAGTAGTAGTATTAGTGATAGTAGTAGTAGTGGTAATAGTAGTAGTTGTAGCAGTAGTAGTTGTTGTAGTAGTAGTAGTAATAGTGGTAGTAGTAGTAGTAGTGGTAGTAGTAGTGGCAGTGGTAGTAGTAGTAGTAGTGGTTGTAACATTGGTAGTAGTAGTGGAGTAGTAGTAGCAGTGGTAGTAGTGGTAATAGTGGTAGTGGTAGTAGTAGTAGTAGTAGTAGTGGTGGTACTAGTAGAAGTGGAGGTAGTAGTGATAGTACTAGTAGTCGTAGTAGTAGTAGTGATAGTAGTAGTAGTAGTGATAGTTGTAGTAATAGTAGTAGTAGTAGTGATAGTAGTAGTAGTATTGATAATAGTAGTAGTAGTGATAGTAGTAGTAGTAGTGATAGTAGTAGTAGTAGTGATAGTAGTAGTAGTAGTAGTGATAGTAGTAGTAGTAGTGATAGTAGTGTAGTAGTAATAGTAGTAGTAGTAGTGATAGTAGTGATAGTAGTAGTAGTAATCATAGCAGTAGTAGTAGTAGTGGTAGTAGTAGTATTAGTGATAGTAGTAGTAGTGGTGGTAATAGTAGTAGTTGTAGCAGTAGTAGTTGTAGTAGTAGTAGTAGTAGTAGTAGTGGTAGTAGTAGTAGTAGTGATAGTAGTAGTGGCAGTGGTAGTAGTAGTAGTGGTTGTAAAATTGGTAGTAGTAGCAGTGGTAGTAGTGGTAGTAGTGGTAGTAGTGGTAGTGGTAGTAGTGGTAGTAGTAGTAGTAGTAGTGGTGGTACTAGTAGAAGTAGTAGTAGTAGTGATAGTACTAGTAGTCGTAGTAATAGTAGTGGCAGTAGTTGTAGTGGTAGTAGTAGTAGTAGTAGTAGTGGTAGTAGTAGTAGTAGTAGTGGTAGTAGTAGTGGTAGTAGTAGTGGTAGTAGTAGTGGTAGTAGTAGCGGTAGTAGTAGCAGTAGTAGTAGTGGTAGTAGTAGTGATAGTCGTAGTAGTAGTAGTAGTGGTAGTAGTAGTAGTGATAGTAGTAGTAGTAGCAGTAGTGGTAGTAGTAGTAGTAGTAGTGGTAGTAGTAGCAGTAGTATTAGTGGTAGTGGTAATAGTAGTAGTAGTGGTAGTAGTAGTAGTAGTGGTCGTAGTAGTAGTAGTAGTAGTGGTAGTAGTAGCAGTAATATTAGTAGTAGTGGTAGCAGTAGTAGTAGTGGAGGTAGTAGTAGTAGTAGTGGTAGTAGTGGTAGTAGTAGTAGTAGTAGTAGCAGTAGTAGCAGTAGTAGTAGTAGTAGTGATAGTAGTAGTAGTAGTAGTAGCAGTAGTAGTAGTGTTAGTAGTTGTAGTGGTGGTGGTAGTTGTAGCAGTAGTAGTAGTAGTAGTGGTAGTAGTAGTGGCGTAGTAGTGATAGTAGCAGTGGAAATAGTGGTAGTAGTAGTGATGGTAGTAGTCGAAATAGTGGTAGTAGTAGAGGTATAGTAGTGATAGTAGTAGTAGATATAGTGGTAGTAGTAGAGGTATAGTAGTGATAGTAGTAGTAGATATAGTGGTAGTAGTAGAGGTATAGTAGTGATAGTAGTAGTAGAAATAGTGGTAGTAGTAGAGGTATAGTAGTGATAGTAGTAGTAGATATAGTGGTAGTAGTAGAGGTATAGTAGTGATAGTAGTAGTAGATATAGTGGTAGTAGTAGAGGTATAGTAGTGATAGTAGTAGTAGAAATAGTGGTAATAGTAGATGTATAGTAGTGATAGTAGCAGTAGAAATAGTGGTAGTAGTAGATGTATAGTAGTTATAGTAGTAGTAGCAATAATGGTAGTAGTAGAGGTATAGTAGTGATAGTAGTAGTAGAAATAGTGGTAGTAGTAGAGGTATAGTAGTGATAGTAGTAGTAGAAATAGTGGTAGTAGTAGAGGTATAGTAGTTATAGTAGTAGTAGAAATAGTGGTAGTAGTAGAGGTATAGTAGTTATAATAGTAGTAGAAATAATGGTAGTTGTAGATGTATAGTAGTGATAGTAGTAGTAGAAATAATGGTAGTAGTAGAGGCATAGTAGTGATAGTAGAAGTAGAAATAGTGGTAGTAGTAGAGGTATAGTAGTGATAGTAGTAGTAGAAATAGTGGTAGTAGTAGATGTATAGTAGTTATAGTAGTAGTAGAAATAATGGTAGTAGTAGAGGTATAGTAGTGATAGTAGTAGTAGAAATAGTGGTAGTAATAGAGGTATAGTAGTGATAGTAGTAGTAGAAATAATGGTAGTAGTAGAGGTATAGTAGTGATAGTAATAGTAGAAATAGTGGTAGTAGTAGAGGTATAGTAGTGATAGTAGTAGTAGAAAAAGTGGTAGTAATAGAGGTATAGTAGTAGTAGAAATAGTGGTAGTAGTAGAGGTATAGTAGTGATAGTAGTAGTAGAAATAATGGTAGTAGTGGAGGTATAGTAGTGATAGTAGTAGTAGAAATAGTGGTAGTAGTAGAGGTATAGTAGTGATAGTAGTAGTAGAAATAGTGGTAGTAATAGAGGTATAGTAGTGATAGTTGTAGTAGAAATAATGGTAGTCGTAGAGGTATAGTGGTTATAGTAGTAGTAGAAATAGTGGTAGTAGTAGAGGTATAGTAGTAGTAGAAATAGTGTTAGTAGTAGAGGTATAGTAGTGATAGTAGTAGTAGAAATAATGGTAGTTGTATAGTAGTTATAGTAGTAGTAGAAATAGTGGTAGTAGTAGAGGTATAGTAGTGATAGTAGTAGTAGATATAGTGGTAGTTGTAGAGGTATGGTAGTGATAGTAGTAGTAGATATAGTGGTAGTTGTAGAGGTATGGTAGTGATAGTAGTAGTAGATATAGTGGTAGTTGTAGAGGTATAGTAGTGATAGTAGTAGTAGAAATAATGGTAGTAGTAGAGGTATAGTAGTGATAGTAGTAGTGGAAATAGTGGTAGTTGTAGAGGTATAGTAATGATAGTAGTAGTGGAAATAGTGGTAGTTGTACAGGTATAGTAATGATTGTAGTAGTGGAAATAGTGGTAGTTGTAGAGGTATAGTAGTGATAGTAGTAGTGGAAATAGTGGTAGTTGTACAGGTATAGTAATGATAGTAGTAGTGGAAATAGTGGTAGTTGTACAGGTATAGTAGTGATAGTAGTAGTAGAAATAGTGGTAGTAGTAGAGGTATAGTAGTGATAGTAGCAGTAGAAATAGTGGTAGTAGTAGAGGTATAGTAGTGATAGTAGTAGTAGAAATAGTGGTAGTAATAGTGGTAGTAGTAGTGCCAATAGAGTGATAGTAGTAGTAGTAGTAGAAGTAGTAGTAGTAGTAGTAGTAGAGAAATAGTAGTAGTGGTAGTCTTCATCATTATCATCAAATGCCATTTCCGCAACGAAGGTTGGCTACCATGGAGCGCCATTCTGCTCTGTCTCTTGCATTGATGGTGCAGGTTGTCATAGGCTGTTTGTCCATCTTTTTATCTTACTATGAGTAGTGGTAGTAGTAGAGTGATAGTAGTTGTAGTGGTAGTGGTGGTTGTAATGTTATAGTAGCAGTAGTTGTTGCAGTAGTATTTGTAGTAGTATTCATCATCATCATGTACCGTACCGGTTGGCGTGGCGATCATGTCCTTCCACAATCTTCTATCCACAGTGCATCGTACGAGCTCTTTTGTTGACTGTTTTCCATGCCATGACACCAAGCTATCCAGTATTTTCTCTCTTTGACGTCCGCGATTTCTCTTTCTTTTTATTTTGCCAGTTGTAACCAAGTATTCCAACTTTCCTCTTCTCATGATGTGCCCGAAAAATGTTGATTGTTTCTTTCTGATGTTTTTTAAGAGCTCCCTTTTTGTGTTGGCCTCTTTGAGAACTTCCTCATTGGTCTTTTTAGCTGTCCAGGGAACTTTCAACATTCTTCTGAGAAATCCCATCTCTGTGGCCTCTAATCGTCTTTTCATTTGTTTGTCTTCTGTCCATGATTCGCTTCCATAGGTCAGAATTGGTTCTATATAGCATCGATGAACTCTCTTTCTCATTTCTATTGACATAGATTTGTTGCATAAGATATTTTTCATTTTCTGAAATACTATTTTGGCCTGAGCTATTCTGCTTTTTATTTATGTGGTACATCTCCCATCTGATGTTATTATTGTGCCCAAGTATTTGACGCGTTGCACTTGTTTCAGATTTGTCCTGTTTATTTTTATGCTGCATGATGGTGATAATTGTTTCTTCGATATAACCATTACTTCTGTTTTTTTACTATTCAGACTGAGACCATTCCTGTTGCTTTCTTTTACTATTATGTCTATCATTTCTTGTAGCTCAATCTCTGTTTCTGCTAGTAAGACTGTGCCATCCTGTGCAGTAGTATTAGTGGTAGTATTAGTAGTAGTATTAGTAGTAGTATTAGTAGTAGTATTAGTAGTAGTATTAGTAGTAGTATTAGTAGTAGTATTAGTAGTAGTATTAGTAGTAGTATTAGCAGTAGTATTAGTAGTAGTATTAGTAGTAGTATTAGTAGTAGTATTAGTAGTAGTATTAGTAGTAGTATTAGCAATAGTATTAGTAGTAGTATTAGTAGTAGTATTAGTAGTAGTATTAGTAGTAGTATTAGCAGTAGTATTAGTAGTAGTATTAGCAGTAGTGTTAGTAGTAGTATTAGCAGTAGTATTAGTAGTAGTATTAGTAGTATTAGTAGTAGTATTAGTAGTAGTATTAGTAGTAGTATTAGCAGTAGTATTAGTAATAGTATTAGCAGTAGTATTAGTAGTAGTATTTGTAGTATTAGTAGTAGTATTAGCAGTAGTATTAGTAGTATTAGTAGTATTAGTAGTAGTATTAGTAGTAGTATTAGTAGTAATAGTAGTAGTATTAGTAGTATTAGTAGTAGTATTAGTACTATTAGTAGTAGTATTAGTGGTATTAGTAGTAGTATTAGTAGTATTAGTAGTATTAGTAGTAGTATTAGTAGTAGTATTAGTAGTAGTATTAGTAGTATTAGTAGTAGTATTAGTAGTAGTATTAGCAGTAGTATTAGTAGTATTAGTAGTAGTATTAGTAGTAATATTAGTAGTATTAGTAGTAGTATTAGTAGTATTAGTAGTAGTATTAGTAGTAGTATTAGCAGTAGTATTAGTAGTAGTATTAGTAGTAGTATTAGTAGTAGTATTAGTAGTAGTATTAGTAGTAGTATTAGCAGTAGTATTAGTAGTAGTATTAGTAGTATTAGTAGTAGTATTAGCAGTAGTATTAGTAGTATTAGTAGTAGTATTAGTAGTATTAGTAGTAGTATTAGTAGTAGTATTAGTAGTATTAGTAGTAGTATTAGCAGTAGTATTAGTAGTATTAGTAGTAGTATTAGTAGTAGTATTAGTAGTATTAGTAGTATTAGTAGTAGTATTAGCAGTAGTATTAGTAGTATTAGTAGTAGTATTAGTAGTAGTATTAGTAGTATTATGTCTCCCCACAACTTTCGATCTCGGCAGTTATTTATCATTTCTGTTGTTGACCTTCTGCCAAGCCATTCTCTTAAGCTGTCTGGTATATTTTCTCTTTGCTTTCCTCTACATGGATAAAAATGATGATTGTTTCTTCCTAATGTTGGAAATTATCTCTCGTTTTGCTTTGACCTCTTCAGAACGTTTTCATTACTCTTCTTAGCTGTCCATGGTATTCTCAACATTCTTCTGTAAAACCACATTTCTAGACTCCAGTGATTTTCTTGTTTGTTGTCCTATTGTCCACGATTCACATCCATATGTTGAGACAAACTCTACATAACATTTAAGAAACATACAATTTTATCATGAGGATGATAATAGACACAAACAATGATTCCTTCTGTCCGTTTATTCGCCAGGCGTCTATGCTTCCACTTGAGCCCCCAGCGTCTCTTGATGGAACCAGCCCTCCAATGGGAAGAAGCGAAGGTCGATCGCTCATCAGAGACATCCAGTCTCTGGGTCGCATCTGTAAATCTAGCAGAATTGTCAGAACTTTAACTACTCCACGTAAGCCATAAAGCGTATTTACAACAATTTGAAATTACGGGTAAACTGATTGTCTGTTTGATTATTTGTTGCTACGATCATTATCCCTGCACACTGGACGAACGCATAGGTGCTCCGATATCTACCTTGAGAAAAGTCGAGTCCCAGGTGAATCCTGACGCAAGTGCACAAACTCCGTAGCACGGCCTGGGATCCACCATGTGGGTAGGTTTCTGCTGTCAATTTTGCCCGGACAGCGGCCAGTTTTAGGGACTCATAGCTGACCGTTAATTTAATGTTTGTTTACGGACTCATAGCTGACCGTTAATTTAATGCTTGTTTAGGGACTCATAGCTGACTGTTAATTTAATGTTTGTTTACGGACTCATAGCTAACCGTTAATTTAATATTTGTTTTAGGGACTCATAGCTGACCGTTAATTTAATATTTGTTTAGGGACTCATAGCTGGCTGTTAATGTAGTCTTTGTTTAGGGACTCATAGCTGACCGTTAATGTAGTGTTTGTTTAGGGACTCGACGAGGAACATTGGTCACGTGTCTCGATTGTCTAACCCGGAGTGAGAATTGAAAAACAAATGGTTAAAGCTTTACATAGTTGATGGACGATATGAATTTGAACGACGTTTTGGCTCAATAGGTCTTCAGAAGGAGCAAATAAACCACACACACAGATATGTAAGTAAATGAAACTAATCCCACATAGCTAACTAGTAATGAAACATCCAAAACAAAATAATCGAAACTGGTTTAAGAAATGAACGATTTCTTCCCTGTGTCGTGGATCGTAACCAGAAGAAGAAAGTAGGATTCGCGGGTTTGCGTGGTACATACCTTGCTGTTCGGAGAATCAACCACGTGTAAAGGATTCTAAAAATATGTGAGTGGGGGGAACACTGATTAGGTTGCCTCGACTACAACGCAACTGACAATGTATATAAGCATCTACAAGCCCACACATACATATATACACATATACATGTATATATATATACCTACACACAAGGAACTGTGAAATGAGCGAAAAGAAGAGGTAGGCAGAAAAAGAGATGGAAAGATAACATCAAAGGATGAATAGGTCTCGACTTTGTTATTCACACTGCCTCCGAAAATGGATACCATAAATTTTGTCTGGGACTAAAGGTCCTCCAGGTGTGACACGGACAGCATCATCATCATCAAGTGCCGGGCCTGCTGGCGTAGGTGATCATCTCTCTACAACTTTCGATCTCGACAGCTATTTATCATTTCTGTTGTTGAGCTTCTGCCAAGCCATTCTCTTAAGCTGTCTGGTATCTTTTCTCTTTGCTTCCCTCTATCTCTTCGTCCCTCAATTTTCCCAGTTGTTACAATATATCCCAGTTATTCTCTTCTCATTACATGGCCAAAAAATGATGATTGTTTCTTCCTAATATTGGAAATTAGCTCTCTTTTTGCTCTGGCCTCTTTCAGAAGATTTTCATTACTCTTCTTAGCTGTCCATGGTATTCTCAACATTCTTCTGTAAAACCACATTTCTTCAACCTTCAGTGATTTTCTTGTCTGTTGTCCTATTGTCCATGATTCACATCCATATGTTAAGACTGGCTCTACATAACATTTAACAACATTTTTCTTGTTTCTATTGTCCAAACGGGATTGCACAGTATATTTCTAATATTTTGGAAAGCTGCTTTTACTTGAGCCATTCTGCATCTCACCTCTGTTGTACATCTACCATCTGAGGTTAACAAAGTTCCCAAAAATTTAAATTCATTTACCTGTTTTAATATTGCTCCACTTGTCTTTATTGTGCATCGCGGTGATGTCTTTTTCTTTGTTGCTACCATTATTTATGTCTTTTCACTTTTAAGGCTGAGTCCTTTATTTTTGCTTTCCTTCACTATAATGTCTAACATTTCTTGTAACTCATTTTCACTCTTAGCGATTAATACTGTATCATCAGCTTACCTTAGGTTATTTATAGAACGTAATACCGATAACATTATCAACAAAATGTACTACGTCCTTAATAGATCACCAATTACACCATATCCCATATGCGCCTTAAAAACGTGAAGTAATATTAACATATCATTTATTTTAGACAGAAATCGCACGATCTGTATTTTCTGTTCACATATTCAGGCACAACAAACGACGACTCAACACAAGTGGTCCAAATTTTCACCCTGGACTCAGTGCTCAGTCTGACTGTTCCATCAGCTGATGAGTCATCACGAGGAGGTCGCAGAGGTCATCGTCGACGTCATCACTAGAAATACCGCCAGGAGTCTTGCTGAGTTGTCTCCCGAACAGCAATGACGATCTACCTGTTGACTTAATGATGTAATCAATTATTTAACAAAAACACACATTTAACACACTATTCACGGTTGTTTGTCTTCATCTCAAAGTGACATATTAGTTCTAACCATTTCAATTATGCAACATTTACGGAGAAATCTGTTCTAACTTAGTACATCCCACTTATTCTTAAAACTGATATTTCAGGGAAGTGGTTTCAATTTGTGACAGCACACAGGAAAGATCACATTTCTAGCCAATTCACATTCATGTCTGGACGATATTACAGTCACTAACGATCTTACCAACAATTCAACATTCATGTCTGGACGATATTACAGTCGCTAACGATCTTACCAACAATTCAACATTCATGTCTGGACGATATTACAGTCACTAATGATCTTACCAACAATTCAACATTCATGTCTGGACGATATTACAGTCACTAATGATCTTACCAACAATTCAACATTCATGTCTGGACGATATTACAGTCACTAACGATCTTACCAACAATTCAACATTCATGTCTGGACGATATTACAGTCACTAATGATCTTACCAACAATTCAACATTCATGTCTGGACGATATTACAGTCACTAACGATCTTACCAACAATTCAACATTCATGTCTGGACGATATTACAGTCACTAACGATCTTACCAACAATTCAACATTCATGTCTGGACGATATTACAGTCACTAACGATCTTACCAACAATTCAACATTCATGTCTGGACGATATTACAGTCACTAATGATCTTACCAACAATTCAACATTCATGTCTGGACGATATTACAGTCACTAATGATCTTACCAACAATTCAACATTCATGTCTGGACGATATTACAGTCACTAACGATCTTACCAACAATTCAACATTCATGTCTGGACGATATTACAGTCACTAACGATCTTACCAACAATTCAACATTCATGTCTGGACGATATTACAGTCACTAAGATCTTACCAACAATTCAACATTCATGTCTGGACGATATTACAGTCACTAACGATCTTACCAACAATTCAACATTCATGTCTGGACGATATTACAGTCACTAATGATCTTACCAACAATTCACATTCATGTCTGGACGATATTACAGTCACTAACGATCTTACCAACAATTCAACATTCATGTCTGGACGATATTACAGTCACTAACGATCTTACCAACAATTCAACATTCATGTCTGGACGATATTACAGTCACTAACGATCTTACCAACAATTCAACATTCATGTCTGGACGATATTACAGTCACTAACGATCTTACCAACAATTCAACATTCATGTCTGGACGATATTACAGTCACTAACGATCTTACCAACAATTCAACATTCATGTCTGGACGATATTACAGTCACTAACGATCTTACCAACAATTCAACATTCATGTCTGGACGATATTACAGTCACTAACGATCTTACCAACAATTCAACATTCATGTCTGGACGATATTACAGTCACTAACGATCTTACCAACAATTCAACATTCATGTCTGGACGATATTACAGTCACTAACGATCTTACCAACAATTCAACATTCATGTCTGGACGATATTACAGTCACTAACGATCTTACCAACAATTGAAATATTAGAGACTATGAGAGTTTCGGGTGATGCCATATGCAGTTTTTCAGCAACAAAAGTTGTAAAATGTTAAGATACAACTTTTTCTAATCACTTTAAATGTAGAATGTATCATTGATGAATTATGTTTGTTGTTACGAAAGAGGCCTAAACAAAAAGAGAACTAATTTCCAATATCAGGAAGAAACAATCATCATTTTTTGGCCATGTAATGAGAAGAGAACAACTGGAATATATGTGGCAACTGGGAAAATTGAGGACGAAGAGATAGAGGGAAGCAAGGAGAAAAAATACCAGACAGCTTAAGAGAATGGCAGAAGGTCAACAACAGAAATGATAAATAACTGTCGTGATCAAAAGTTGTGGAGAGACGTGATCACCTACGCCAGCAGGCCCGGTACTTGATGATGATGATGTTTGTTGCCTTTTTGTTGGAGGTAAAGAAACGAGCAACGCCATTTACGTCATAAGATCTTTAGTAGAAAGAGCCATAGAGGTGAAAACAGATCTATATCTATGTTTCATAGATTATGCCAAAGAATTTGACATAGTAAAGCACCAAGAAATAATCAAAATTTTAGAAAGCATAAACGTAGATAACAAAGATCTAAGAATAATAAAGAACATGTACTGGCAACAAACAGCGGCCATAAGAACTGGAAACCAATTGGGAATGTTTCAACAAATAAAACAGGGTGAGACAAGGTTGTGTGCTGTCACCAGATTTGTTTAATATTTATAGTGAGATTATTTTAAGATCTATAAGGGGCATGCCTGGAATAACATTGGAGGTCATAATATAAATAATCTAAGGTATGCTGATGATATAGTCTTAATCGCTAAGAGTGAAAATGAGTTACAAGAAATATTGGACATTATAGTGAAAGAAAGCAAAAATAAAGGACAGCCTTAATAGCAAAAAGACATAAATAATGGTAGCAAAAAAAAAAAAAATACTTCACCATATTGCACAATAAAGACAAGTGGATCAATATTAAAACAAGTAAATGAATTTAAATATCTGGGAACAATGTTAACCTCAGATGGCAGATGTACAAAAGAGGTGAGATGGCTCAGGCAAGAGCAGCTTTCCAAAAAATGAGGAAGATACTGTGCAATCCATTTTTGACAATGGAAGAAAGAAAACGAGTTCTTAAATGTTATGTAAAACCAGTCTTAACATATGGATGAGAATCATGGACAATAGGAAAACAGACAAGAATGTCACTGGAGAATGTCGAAATGAGGTTTTACAGAAGAATGTTGAGAATACCATGGACAGCTAAGAAGAGTAATTAAAACGTTTTGAAAGAGGCCAAAGGAAAAAGAGAGCTAAATTCCAATATTAGGAAGAAACAATCATCATTTTTGGTCATGTAATGAGAAGAGAACAACTGGAAAATATTGTAACAACTCGGAAAATTGAGGGACGAAGAGGTAGAGGAAAGCAAAGAGAAAAAGATACCAGACAGCTTAAGAGAATTACTTTTCAGAAGGTCAACAAAAAAAGTGATATATAACAGTCGAAATCGAGAGATGTGGAGAGACATGATCACCCACGCCTGCAGGCATGGCCCTTGATGAAGATGTTTATGTCTGTATACAATTTTAAGATATAGTTATCCCCTTGATGTCATATCTTGTATGTGTCTTTAAATATAAAATATTATTAACAACGTGTTTCTTCCTTTCTTTATATGTATGTGTTTATATGTCTTTAATAACACATATATTAACAGAGCTGCTTCCACTTATTTTATTATCATATGTGTGTTTGTGTGTCTTTTAACAGTGTTGATATTTCTTTAACAGAAACGAGTTGTCTTTTTAACAACGTAGACGTGTCTTTTAACAGTGTAGATGTGTCTTTCTACAGTATTGATGTGTCTGTCTTTTAACCACCACAAAAAAAAAATATTAACATAAAGTTTCATTCTCTTACATTCGATCTGTGTGGTATTTGTATGCGATGACCCATACTATCCTAGGCCAGCTTATAATTTACTGTACCATTTTATTTCGAGGATTGAGGAATATCTCATATTTAAACAAGACGAACACAGGAACTTGATCAATGAGTTCCGACAGCAGGATCCCATACAAAAGAAATAACAGTAGAAGCCAGGAGTCTGGTGGTCACATCTGTGTCCGACCAACTGAAGGGAATAAAACAGGTTGACGTTGTTCTAGCTAGAGCAATGTACACTGTGGCTGAAACAGCCGAGAAGGCGTCTCGTTGGCTGTAGAACATTCGTGACAAGTGTCGATGCTAGTAGTATAGTTACGTAACAGGTAAAGATAAAGTACGAGACTTGAACCGGCGTCTTAGCCCGCGAGTTTCCACCCATATGTGCTCGGCCGCCTATCCAGAAATGTTCGGAGATTTCTGGATAGTGTCGCCTCAAGCATCGAAACTCACGACGCGAGGCGGCATTCCTCACCTTCCCAAGGAAATACCCTGGTACCCATTTCTGCCAACGGCTGGGTCGACTGTAGGGGTATTTCTTTTTTTTTTCCAACCACGAGTACAATTCCCACTGCTCCCAGCGGGAATCGAACACGGGTTGTCCGAACGTCGGTAGTCCAGTCGGGTGGTTTCACCAACTCGGCTACCGAGGCCCCCTAGTTACGTAACAGTGAGCATGCAATGACACCAGTTCATAGTAGTAGTAGTCTCCGTCATCCAAAGTTGACTATAGATTTTTCAGCACCCCTAGAGATGTTATTTTTTCTTTCTTTCGCCGTTTATTCTCTTTTTTTATGAACCTGTCTGTTTCTTGTTTGAGTTGGAGCTTTAGCGTGTGTTTCCAGAGATTGCGGTCTGCAGCTATTTCTTCCCAGGCTGCAGGGTTTATGTTCAGTCTTCATGTCACGTTTACACACATCTACAAATCGAAGTTTGGACGCCCTCTAATCCTTTTGCCATCTGCCAGTTGTCCGTAGAGTATATCTTTTTGTATACGGCCATCTTTCATACGGTGTACATGACCAAGCCAGCGTAACCTACGTTGTTTGAGCAGCGTGTAGATATTTGGGAGGCCTGTGCGAGTCATGACCTCCATTTTTGTCACTTTATCGTTCCAGGTGATACCAAGAATACGGCGTAGACATCGCATATGGAATGCATTTAGCCTTCTCTCCTGCTTTGCATAAGTTGTCCAAGATTCGCTGCCATACAGGAGGATATAATTATGCAGGCATGGTAAACTACGACCTTTGTTTTAATTGTCAGTTTGTTGTTTGCCAGACACGCCACTACATAGGGCGTGCAATAATCCCTGGATTAGCGGGGCACAGGAGCAAAATCGAGGTTACCAAAGAGACACAAATTAGCTTCTAGTCTTTCTCTTTATTTCTGTATGCGTCACTCTTAAATGCGATTTTTGGGCCATGTTAAAGGACACAACAGCCTACTAAAAGTAATCCTGGAGGGGAAAATACAAGGTAAAAGAGGCAGACCAAGATTAGCATGGCCGAATAACATCAAAAGATGGACAAATCAGTCTGTGACAACCTGCACCATCAAAGCAAGAGACAGAGCAGAATGGCGCTCCATGGTAGTCAACCTTCGTTGCGGAGACGGCACTCGATGATGATGATCACTCTTAAATCTTGTTTATTTTCCATAATTTCGATTTCTAGACTTCTTTCTCTGAGTCAGTCTTCTTTTGCCTTTTTACACATTTTGCATATTTCATTATCAATTTTGATGTATTGGTTTGTGTTCTTCGCCTGTCTTCTTTCTTACATTTTGTTTTATTTTAAAGTTGGCGTTATATCTATTTTTTCCATATGGTTATTAGTGTTCACATATGGTCACAGTTTACAATGCATGACCTGTGGAAGCAAATCATGGACAGTAGACAAACAAATGAGAAAAAAAAAACGATTAGAGGCCACAGAGCTGGGATTTCTCAGAAGAATGTTGAAAGTTCCCAGGACAGCTAAAAAGACCAATGAGGAAGTTCTTAAAGAGGGTAACACAAAAAGGGAGCTCTTAAAAAACATCAGAAAGAAGCAATCAACATTTTTCGGGCACATCATGAGAAAAAGAAAATTGGAATATTTTATTATAACTGGCAAAATAAAAGGAAAGAGAGATCGCGGACGACAAAGAGAGAAAATACTGGATAGCTTGGTGTCATGGCATGGAAAACAGTCAACAACAGAACTGATACGATGCACTGTAGATAGAAGATTGTGGAAGGACATGATCGCCTACGCCAACCGGTATGGTTGATGACCATGATGATGACGACTATTGTTCATATTTTCTGCAGACTTTCGTCACATGATTTTTGTGGTAATGTGGTCAGTATTACGCACGTGCTGCTTCACTTTCCCTGAAAAAAAATGCGTCACCGATTTAACGCTGGGTTAACCTGGAAGCCGTGGATCAGAATCAAACCCTGACCCCATGTCCCTAGTAGAAAATATGTGGGTGTATCAACCAACACACAACTGGAGTCGTCAGTCGCTGGACACTGCGGATCTTGATGAGAAGGGGATCTGAGCACCTATGGACATGTTCGGAGTGCAATGATGATGACCCGCAAATAACTCAATAACTCAATAACTCCACAGGAGCTGAAAGTGTTGTTGAAGACCTATACTCTACGGGGAGCTAAAAATGTTTGTTGAAGACCTATGCTCCACAGGGAGCAGAAAGTGTTTGTTGAAGACCTATGCACCACAGGGAGCTGAAAGTGTTTGTTGAAGACCTATGCTCCACAGGGAGCAGAAAGTGTTTGTTGAAGACATATGCACCACAGGGAGCAGAAAGTGTTTGTTGAAGACATATGCACCACAGGGAGCAGAAAGTGTTTGTTGAAGACCTATGCACCACAGGGAACTGAAAGTGTTTGTTGAAGACCTATGCTCCACAGGGAACTGAAAGTATTTGTTGAAGACCTATCCTCCACAGGGAGCTGAAAGTATTTGTTGAGGACCTATGCTCCACAGGGAGTTGAAAGTGTTTGTTGAAGATCTATGCTCCACAGGGAGCTGGAAGTGTTTGTTGAAGACCTATGCTCCACAGGGAGTTGAAAGTGTTTGTTGAAGACCTATCCTCCACAGGGAGCTGAAAGTGTTTGCTGAAGACCTATCCTCCACAGGGAGCTGAAAGTGTTTGCTGAAGACCTATCCTCCACAGGGAGCTGAAAGTGTTTGTTGAAGACCTATCCTCCACAGGGAGCTGAAAGTGTTTTTTGAAGACCTATCCTCCACATAGAATTGAAAGGAAGAAGACGAAGAAGGAATATTTTTTTTTCTTGTGATACATATAGCTTTGTGTTGAGGTATGATTTTGTATTTTACTTTAATTTAATTACTTTTTTATCTTCAACTTCATGATTTCATCATCATTTCACGTGCAATTTCCCATTTCCTCTATACATTCTATCTCACTATTTTATTTCTCTTTATCATTCTACCTCTTCTTTTTTATTTTCTATCTCACTATTTTCTTGCTTGATATCATTTCCCTCGGCCTCTCAGCATTCTATCCCACACTATATCCTTTTTGTTATCTTGTATATTTCACTTTCTTAACAAACAAGTGTGTGTTTTTTTGTTTGTTCCTGCTGAAGGCCTATTGGGACGAAACGTCGTTTGATCTGTGTCGTCCACTAATCACGTAAAGCTTCTAACATATAATTTTTTCCAATTTTTTAATTGTCCCGATATTTCACATTGTATGTTCGGTCTTGCAATTTTACCAGCTACGGTATGCAGTAAACAGTACAACCTGTGGCTGAACTGCTGCCTTAAGGTGAGCTCGGGAGAGTAAAAGGCTAAGGGAGGATCATCATCATCATCATCAAGTACCAGCCTGCTGGCGTAGCTGATCATGTCTCTCCACAACTTTCGATCTCGACAGTTATTTATCATTTCTTTTGTTGACCTCCAGCCAAGCCATTCTCTTAAGCTGTCTGTTATCTTTTCTCTTTGCTTCCCTCTATCTCTTCGTCCCTCAATTTTCCAAGTTGTTACAATATATTCTAATTGTTATCTTCTCATTACATGGCCAAAAAATGATGATTGTTTCTTCCTAATATTGGAAATTAGCTCTCTTTTTGCTTTGGCCTCTTTCAGAACGTTTTCATTACTCTTCTTAGCTGTCCATTGTATTCTCAACATTCTTCTGTAAAACCACATTTCTACAGACTCCCGTGATTTTCTTTAAGGGAGAATACCCTAAACTAAAACAGCCCACTGTATTGTGGGTAAGACTTTTTAATCAAAGGCTAGCGGAGCCAATCGTAAAAAAAACAGGCGGAAGGCAACAGAAAACTACCGTTGTAACTGCTGTGTGTAACCATGGGTCGCCACAATATTAGGAAGAAATAATCATCATACTTAGTCCTTGTAATGAGAAGGGAACAGTTGAAATATATTGTAACAACTGGGGAAATTGAGGGATGAAAAGATAGAGGGAAGCAAAGGAGAAAAAGATAGACAGCTTAATGGAATGGCTTGACAAAAGGTCAACAACAGAGATTATAAATAACTGTTGAGATCAAAAGTTGTGGAGAGACATGATCACCTACGCCAGCAGGCCCGGTACGTGATGATAAAGGTCAAGGTAAAGTAGGAGACTATAATCAGCGTATTAGCACGGGAGCTTCCACCCATATGTGCTCTTCCGCCTTCCCAAAAGTGTTCGAAGACTTCTGGATAGTGTCGCTTCAAGCATCGAAACTCACGATGCAAAGCGGCATTCCTCACCTTCCCAGAGCACTACCCTGGTACTTATTTCTGCCAGCGGCTGGGTCGACCGCGGGGGGTATTTTTGTTTCCACCCAGTGTGAGTACAACTCACACTGCTCCCAGCGGGAATCAAACACAGTTTGTCTGAACGTCGGTAGCCCAGTCGGGTGGTTTTCGCAAACTAGGCTACCGAGGACCCCAAAATGATGATGATATTATAATCCTCATGTTTTTATACAGCTACTTTTCCCGTTCAGATACCATCCTTTAACATAGTATGATATACCCGCAAATAAACATAAAAATATATAACATATTCTCCAATACAAGTGTGTACACAAACATACATGCAATGGCACGAACAGGCCAGGTGTTCGCAAACAAGTCCATTCTTCTTTTGTGTTACGTCGACATGGCAACATTTCTGCCTTGTATGAGTCACAGACCAAACGAAGAAACTGTAAATTCTTTTTTTAACCCTAAAAAAAATACATTTTGGCTATATCATCAACATCATGTGCCATACCGGATGGCGTAGGTATATATATATATATATTTCTTTCCTGTGGAACATAGGTCTATGCCACTATGCCACATGATGATGATGATATAATATATGATATATATATATATATATATATATATATATATATAATATATATATATATATATATATATATATATATGTTCGGATTTGGAGACAAAAACCATGTCCTAAACATCATCAAGCGCTATCGATTTTTAAAAAAATATGACGATCAAGATTTTCAGGAGGAAGTGAACTTCCGGTCAATATGGCGCAGAGGCGGCAAGATTCATTAAAGACTATGCCTGAAAAGTGTTCCTTGTTGCAGTTTCCTCATATTCCATGTCCGGCTTACTGCAGGAGCTACTGAGTTAAGTGCTCGGTGCACACGGTGAGCTGTGTGCTTCATCTGTTTTGATCGTGTTTCTATATTCCGATTGCTTATGATTATTGATGATATCGTATGACGTGAAATATATCACCCTGTACGCTTTCTGTGCGGTTTCGCCTTATGTCTTTTGGCGTGTGCTGTGACTGCTATGATGGGAACTGCAGTTGCCTTTCTTTGTTCAGGAGATGAGATATTAATTCGGATGATTTAACTATCATGCGCGGTTGAGCAATTATGGATTTTAATTCGCTTGCAGTGATACTGGGGCCTTCCATTAGTTAGCTAAGTGGCAGTGTCCTCTAGCGTTTGGCTTTTCGTGGTAAGGCGCTGTGCCACTAAGTACGGGTTCGATCCTGCTTTGGTCCATATTTTTTTTTATCTGTTGTTGATTATTTATCATTTTTTTCCGAGTGCTGTAAACATACCTCTTCCTCTGAATTGATTCGCTTCCTTCCATAACCATAACCATAATGCAACGAGCTTTACCATGCCCACTAGCCGCAAGTTGCCGACCCTCTTTCATAATGAATATCTGCCCCGTTCAAACAAGACTGTTTATCTTCCGCTTGCTTGTTTTGATTTCAAGCAACCGGCATCCATAGATAAAGAACGATAACTCAACTCACTTAATGACGTGACTCAGGGCTATAAATATCCGGGCATTATAATCTTCCTGGACATGTCTATCGCAGGTAGAACTCTATGCTGAGAACTTAACGAGAATGGGGCTACAACTTCTGCCTGTCCTGGCAGTGGTGCTTTTGGTGGTTGTCGCCGAGGCCAGGCTTGTGAGTCCAAATGTTTCATCTTTCTAATTTTTAATTTGATGATTTTATTTTATTTTTTTAAACAGTCGTGTAATGCTTTATAATACCTAATGTTGAACAGTCGTGTTAATGCTTTATAATACCTAATGTTAAACAGTCGTGTTAATGCTTTATAATACCTAATGTTAAACAGTCGTGTTAATGCTTTATAATACCTAATGTTAAACAGTCGTGTTAATGCTTTATAATACCTAATGTTAAACAGTCGTGTTAATGCTTTATAATACCTAATGTTAAACAGTCATGTTAATGCTTTATAATACCTAATGTTAAACAGTCGTGTTAATGCTTTATAATACCTAATGTTAAACAGTCGTGTAATGCTTTATAATACCTAATGTTAAACAGTCATGTTAATGCTTTATAATACCTAATGTTAAATAGTCGTGTTAATGCTTTATAATACCTAATGTAAAACAGTCGTGTTAATGCTTTATAATACCTAATGTTAAACAGTCGTGTTAATGCTTTATAATACCTAATGTTAAACAGTCATGTTAATGCTTTATAATACCTAATGTTAAACAGTCGTGTTAATGCTTTATAATACCTAATGTTCATTTTAAATAATTGTAAAATACCAATGTTAACTTTTATTCGACATTTTACAGAAAGTCTGTACCATGAGCCTCATTTATAATTTTGTGTTAACTTATAAACTGGTAGCCACACAGACGTGGTAAGTGACAGTGGCTATACTCTCCCCCCCCCCCCTTCGTGGTCAGGTCTCTGGTAGCCACACAGACGTGGCGGGTAACAGTGGCTCTATTCTTGTCTCCCCTCACCGTGGTCAGGTCCCTGGTAGCCACACAGACGTGGCGGGTGACATTGGCTCAATTCTTGTCTCCCTCACTGTGGTCAGGTCCCTGGTAGCCACACAGACGTGACAGGTGACAGTGGTTCTATTCTTGTCTCCCTCTCCATGGCCAGGTCCCTGGTAGCCACACAGACGTGGCAGGTGACAGTACCTCTATTCTTGTCTCCCCTCTCCATGGCCAGGTCCCTGGTAGCCACACAGACGTGGCAGGTGACAGTACCTCTATTCTTGTCTCCCCTCACCGTAGTCAGGTCCCTGGTAGCCACACAGACGTGGCAGGTGACAGTACCTCTATTCTTGTCTCCCCTCACCGTAGTCAGGTCCTTGGTAGCCACACAGACGTGGCAGGTGACAGTACCTCTATTCTTGCCTCCCCTCACGTAGTCAGGTCCCAGGTAGCCACACAGACGTGGCAGGTGACAGTTCCTCTATTCTTGTCTCCCCTCACCGTAGTCAGGTCCCTGGTAGCCACACAGACGTGGCAGGTGACAGTACCTCTATTCTGCCTCCCCTCACCGTAGTCAGGTCCCAGGTAGCCACACAGACGTGGCAGGTGACAGTCCTCTATATTGTCTCCCCTCACCGTAGTCAGGTCCCTGGTAGCCACACAGACGTGGCAGGTGACAGTACCTCTATTCTTGTCTCCCCTCACCGTAGTCAGGTCCCTGGTAGACAAGGGCGAGGATAGTACGAAGAACAAATTAAGTAGTTATAGCATGAACATAGCTATGATAGCATTAAGATTACAGTTGTGATTGTACTAGAAACATATTTAAGATTGTCCTATGATCAATGTTAGGAATGTACTAAAAACCTATTAGGATTGTACAAAGAACGTAAGGTCCTAACTAAGAACATAGTTTGGACTGTATCAAGAATTTAGTTAGGACCGTAATGAGATAATAAGATTGTACTAAGAACTTAGTTGTGATTGTAATAAAAGAAAATTAGGATTATGCTAATAACATAGTTAGGATTGTATTAAGAAACTAGTTATGATTGTACTATCAAAGTAGTATTGTACTAGGAACATAGTTAGGATTGTATTAAGAAACTAGTTATGATTGTACTATCAAAGTAGTATTGTACTAGGAACATAGTTAGGATTGTACTAAAACCGTAGTATTGTACTAGGAACATGGTTAGGATTGTACTAAAACCGTAGTATTGTACTAGGAACATAGTTAGGATTGTATTAAAACTGTAGTATTGTACTAGGAACATGGTTAGGATTGTACTAAAACCAGGTATTTTACTAGGAACATAGTTAGAATTGTAGTAAAACTCAGTACTGTACTAAGAACATAGGATTGTACTAAGAACGTGGCACATAACTAAGAACATAGGATTGTACTAAGAAACATAGGATTGTACTAAGAACATAGGATTGTACTAAGAACGTGGCACATAACTAAGAACATAGGATTGTACTAAGAACATAGATTGAATTGCACATATATATGAACATAGTTAGAATAGCACTAAAAATTTAGTATTGTACTAAGAACATAGTTATAATTTTCTTATGACCATGATGTTGTACTAAGATCATAATCATAATTGTACTAAGAACGTAGTATTGTACTAAGAACACAGTTGCAATTGTCCTATGACCATAGTGTGTATTAAGAATATAGTTATGATTGTACTAAGAACATAGTTATGATTGTACTAAGAACATAGTATTGTACTAAGAACGTGGTACGCAACTAAGAACGTAGTATTGTACTAAAAACATAGTTAGGAATGTACTAAAAACAGTTAGGAATGTACTAAAAACATAATTATGACTGTACTAAAACATAGATTGGATTGTGCTAAAAACATAGTTATGATTGTACTAAGAACATAGTTAGGATTGTACTAAGAATATAGTTAGGATTGTACTAAGAACATAGTTAGGATTGTACTAAGAATATAGTTAGGATTGTACTAAGAATATAGTTAGGATTGTACTAAGAATATAGTTAGGATTGTACTAAGAACATAGTTAGGATTGTACGAAGGCATAGTCTGAATAATTATTCTGGAAAGTTAAAAATGTTCAGAATAAATACAACAAGAACAACTCTCATCTAATATTACAATATTGGGAGCAACAAAACAACATACAAAAAGCATAAAGATTAAACTAATTAATATAAATGTAAAAACAATCCGCTTATATGGCTCAGAGATATGGATGTTATATAATACAAGTAAACAAAGGTTATTTGAACAAAATTATGAAGATCAAATGGTACGGTAAGACAGGAATCTACATAATTGGTAAATAGCAAAAACACAGGCCAATCAAACAACAGATTGCGAATAGAAAATGGAAATTAAATGGACACACATTAAGAAAACCTGATGCCAGCATAGCTAGACAGGCAGTGTCATGGAACCCACAGGGAAAGAGAAATTTGAGAAGGCTTTGGAATAAAGGAGAGGAGAAGTAATTGAAATTATAAACAATATTGGCCTAGAGGGGAGATAAGTAGGGAAATGTCCAAGAATAGGGATGGATGGAGAGACCCTGTCTGTGCATAGACTGGAGAGAAGTAGGGAAAATGTCCAAGAATAGGGATGGATGGAGAGACCTTGTCCGTGGTCTAGACGAGAGAAGTAGAGAAAATATCCAAGAACAGGGATGGATGGAGAGACCTTGTCTGTGGCGAGAGAAGTAGAGAAAATATCCAAGAATAGGGATGGATGGAGAGACCTGTCTGTGGCGAGAGAAGTAGAGAAAATATCCAAGAATAGGGATGGATGGAGAGACCTTGTCTGTGGTCTAGACTGGAGAGAAGTAGAGAAAATGTCCAAGAATAGGGAT
Source organism: Megaustenia siamemsis (assembly GCA_032433765.1). Classification (NCBI taxonomy): domain Eukaryota; kingdom Metazoa; phylum Mollusca; class Gastropoda; order Stylommatophora; family Ariophantidae; genus Megaustenia; species Megaustenia siamemsis. The sequence continues at coordinate 27,742,959 of JAVIAB010000026.1, read as the reverse complement.
GGATGGAGAGACCTTGTCTGTGGCGAGAGAAGTAGAGAAAATATCCAAGAATAGGGATGGATGGAGAGACCTTGTCTGTCGTCTAGGCTGGAGAGAAGTAGAGAAAATGCCAAGAATAGGGATGGATGGAGAGACCCTGTCTATGGTCTAGACTGGAGAAAAGTAGTGAAAATGTCCAAGAATAGGGATGGATGGAGAGACCTTGTCTGTGGCCTAGACTGAAGAGAAGTAGAGAAAATGTCCAAGAATAGGGATGGATGGAGAGACCTTGTCTGTGGTCTAGACTGGAGAGAAGTAGAGAAAATGTCCAAGAATAGGGATGGATGGAGAGACCTTGTCTGTGGTCTAGACTGGAGAGAAGTAGAGAAAATGTCCAAGAATAGGGATGGATGGAGAGACCCTGTCTATGGTCTAGACTGGAGAAAAGTAGAGAAAATGTCCAAGAATAGGGATGGATGGAGAGACCTGTCTGTGGCCTAGACTGAGAGAAGTAGAGAAAATGTCCAAGAATAGGGATGGATGGAGAGACCTTGTCTGTGGCCTAGACTGGAGAGAAGTAGAGAAAATGTCCAAGAATAGGGATGGATGGAGAGACCTTGTCTGTGGTCTAGACTGGAGAGAAGTAGAGAAAATGTCCAAGAATAGGGATGGATGGAGAGACCCTGTCTATGGTCTAGACTGGAGAAAGTAGAGAAAATGTCCAAGAATAGGGATGGATGGAGAGACCTTGTCTGTGGCCTAGACTGAAGAGAAGTAGAGAAAATGTCCAAGAATAGGGATGGATGGAGAGACCTTGTCTGTGGCCTAGACTGGAGAGAAGTAGAGAAAATGTCCAAGAATAGGGATTGATGGAGAGACCTTGTCTGTGGTCTAGACTGGAGAGAAGTAGAGAAAATGTCCAAGAATAGGGATGGATGGAGAGACCTTGTCTGTGGTCTAGACTGGAGAGAAGTAGAGAAAATGTCCAAGAATAGGGATGGATGGAGAGACCTTGTCTGTGGTCTAGGCTGGAGAGAAGTAGAGAAAATGTCCAAGAATAGGGATGGATGGAGAGACCGTGTCTGTGGTCTAGACTGGAGAGAAGTATAGAAAATGTCCAAGAATAGGGATGGATGGAGAGACCTTGTCTGTGGTCTAGACTAGAGAGAAGTAGAGAAAATGTCCAAGAATAGGGATGGATGGAGAGACCCTGTCTGTGGTCTAGACTGGAGAGAAGTAGAGAAAATGTCGAAGAATAGGGATGGATGGAGAGACTTTGTCTGTGGCCTAGACTGAGAGAAGTAGAGAAAATGTCCAAGAATAGGAATGGATGGAGAGACCTGTCTGTGGTCTAGACTGGAGAGAAGTAGAGAAAATGTCCAAGAATAGGGATGGATGGAGAGACCTTGTCTGTGGCCTAGACTGGAGAGAAGTAGAGAAATTGTCCAAGAATAGGGATGGATGGAGAGACCTTGTCTGTGGTCTAGACTGGAGAGAAGTAGAGAAAATATCCAAGAATAGGAATGGATGGAGAGACCTTGTCTGTGGTCTAGACTGGAGAGAAGTAGAGAAAATGTCCAAGAATAGGGATGGATGGAGAGACCTTGTCTGTGGCCTAGACTGGAGAGAAGTAGAGAAAATGTCGAAGAATAGGGATGGATGGAGAGACCTTGTCCGTGGTCTAGACTGGAGAGAAGTAGAGAAAATATCCAAGAATAGGAATGGATGGAGAGACCTTGTCTGTGGCCTAGACTGGAGAGAAGTAGAGAAAATATCCAAGAATAGGGATGGATGGAGAGACCTTGTCCGTGGTCTAGACTGGAGAGAAGTAGAGAAAATATCCAAGAATAGGAATGGATGGAGAGACCTTGTCTGTGGTCTATGCATCCAAAAGTGGTGTATAGAACTTGTTGATTGATTTGATTAAAGATTAAGACTTGTCTATGTGTGTATTGATAGCGAGATGATAAGTGAGTTATAAAATAACAAAACAAACAATGGCTTTAGTGAGTGAAGTGTTCATTAACCGGGCCACGGACAAGGATGCTAGTGCTACCATTGGTGTTTAAAGAGGTGAGGAGGCAGTGCTACTCTTTGGTGTTAAACAGGTGAGATGGTCAGTGTTACTCTTTGGTGTTAAACAGGTGAAGAGGCCAGTGCTATTGCTTCGAGTCAAACAGGTGAGGAGGCCAGTGCTATTCCTTCGAGTTAAACAGGTGAGGAGGCCAGTGCTATTTCTTCGAGTTAAACAATTGAGGAGGCTAGTGTTACTCCTTGCTGTTAAACAGATGAGGAGGCCAGTGCTACGCCTTGGTGTTAAACAAGTGGTAAGGCCAGAGACACATGGACTGTAGAACCAGTCTTAACATATGGATGTGAATCATGGACAATTGGACAACAGACAAGAAAATCACTGCAGGCTGTATAAAAGTGGTTTTACAGGAGAATGTTGAGAATACCATAGACAGCTAAAAAGAATAATGAAAACATTCTGAAAGAGGTCAAAGTAAAAGTAGAGCTAATTTCCAATATTAGGAAGAAACAATCATCATTTTTTGGCCATGTAATGAGAAGAGAACAACTGGAATATATTGTAACAACTGGGAAAATTGAGGGACGAAGAGATAGAGGGAAGCAAAGAGAAAAGATATCAGACAGCTTAAGAGAATGGCTTGGCAGAAGGTCAACAACAGAAATGATAAATAAATGTTGAGGTTGAAATTTGTGGAGATACGTGGTCACCTACGCAGTATGGCATGGTACTTGATGATGTTTATTTCTTTGTTTCTACACAGAAAATAGGGGGATGGGTTTATCAGTAAGCATATTCTACATACCGTGGTTTTTATTTCTTTTCTTTTTTTGTGGCCCAGCAATTTGAGTACAAACCTAGCCCACCTCCTAAGCAACCACCTGTACCAGGAAATGAACCTCCTGTACCAGGGAATGAACCTCCTATACCAGGGGAGAAACCACTTGTACCAGCGGATGAACCTCCTGTACCAGTTGAGAAACCACCTCAAGGTGAACCTAATGTGCAGCCTCCACCACTACCTGAGGTTTCAAATCCACCGCTACCTGGTGAATCCCGTTCCCCAAATCCAAATGGACAAATCCATTAACCTAAATGGGACACATCCACGATACCCCAATGGGACAAATTCATCACACAATGAAGGAGCCAATCCACCGCGTCCACATCGAGGTGGATTTCACCCAAGAAGACCTGCAAGGCCAAATCGACACCACTCTGATGGAAGACATCAAGATCACTCCTCGGAGAAGGAGGAGGAGAGGAGGAGGGCGAGGAGGAGAGGGACGATGAGGGTACGCGCTCAGCAAAACAAGTAAAAATTAGCTTACAACATAAAGGCAAACGTCACGTGCTATCTCATCAAAGGCATCCACTGAGACAGCCTCCACCACTCCCTGAAGGATCCCGTCCACCACCCCCTGAAGGATCCCGTCCACCACCCCCTGAAGGATCCCGTCCACCACCCCCTGAAGGATCCCGTCCACCACCCCTGAAGGATCCCGTTCACCTAATCAAGATGGTTCTCCCCAGCCACCAACAGGAGGGGTACGTCCACCACGTCAGGTGACAGCACGTCCACGTTTACTGCCACGTGGACCCCTTCCTCCACAACCCCCTGAAGGATCACCTCCACCACATCCAACAGGATCACAGCCATCGGTTGGTTCTCCCTCAATTGTATTCCCGCAACCAAAACATGAAGAGGAATATGAAGACGAGCCTTTAACAGTCCCTGGAGTCTTAGATGCCGATCGAGTCTGCACCTTCCATCGTGACCTCGGAGACGGTTTGCAGGTCGAAGAAATAGGAATCATTCTCTCGTGAGTTATCTTCAGTATTACTTGTGAGAGTTCTTCTCATTTGCTGAACATTATCATAGTCCGTCTGAAAGAATCTCTGTCTCTAGTCAGATCTCCCACAGAACATTGTTCTTATCACAGCCCGTCTGAAAGAATCTCTGTCTCTAGCCACATCTCCCACATAAAGTTGCTCTCATCACAGCCCGTCTGAAAGAATCTCTGTCTCTAGCCACATCTCCCACATAAAGTTGCTCTCATCACAGCCGTCTGAAAGAATCTCTGTCTCTAGCCAGATCTCCCACAGAACATTGCTCTCATCACAGCCCGTCTGAAAGAATCTCTGTCTCTAGCCAGATCTCCCACAGAACATTGCTCTCATCACAGCCCGTTTGAAAGAATCTCTGTCTCTAGCCAGATCTCCCACAGAAAATTGCTCTCATCACAGCCCGTTTGAAAGAATCTCTGTCTCTAGCCAGATCTCCCACAGAAAGTTGCTCTCACCACAACCCGTCTGAAAGAATCTCTGTCTCTAGCCAGATCTCCCACAGAAAATTGCTCTTATCACAGCCCGTCTGAAAGAATCTCTGTCTCTAGCCAGATCTCCCACAGAAAGTTGCTCTCATCACAGCCCGTCTGAAAGAATCTCTGTCTCTAGCCAGATCTCCCACATAAAGTTGCTCTCATCACAGCCAGTCTGAAAGAATCTCTGTCTCTAGCCAGATCTCCCACAGAAAATTGCTCTTATCACAGCCCGTCTGAAAGAATCTCTGTCTCTAGCCAGATCTCCCATAGAACGTTGCTCTCATCACAACCCGTCTGAAAGAATCTCTGTCTCTAGCCACTCTCCCACAGAAATTGCTCTTATCACAGCCCGTCTGAAAGAATCTCTGTCTCTAGCCAGATCTCCCACAGAAAGTTGCTCTCATCACAGCCCGTCTGAAAGAATCTCTGTCTCGCCAGATCTCCCACAGAAAGTTGCTCTCATCACAACCGTCTGAAAGAATCTCTGTCTCTAGCCAGATCTCCCACAGAAAGTGCTCTCATCACAGCCCGTCTGAAAGAATCTCTGTCTCTAGCCAGATCTCCCACAGAAAATTGCTCTTATCACAGCCCGTCTGAAAGAATCTCTGTCTCTAGCCAGATCTCCCATAGAACGTTGCTCTCATCACAGTCCGTCTGAAAGAATCTCTGCCTCTAGCCATACCTCCTGTCACAGCCTTACTCTCAAACATTGAGTGCAGTCCTATTCGTGTTGAAGTCTTGTTTCTGTGTGTAGCTCTTAAATAACCTTCATCACACATGACCATCGCACACTGTGGAAGCTGTGTTTGCTTATCATGCAGCAACTCGACACAGTATAAGATAATAAGTTAGTGTTTTTATTTTCAATATTACCGTTTACGTTTCTGTTTATTTGGTATGGTTAAGTTCCAACTCCTCTGCCTCTTCATCTGCTTTTTTCTTCTTCCTCTTCTTTCTTTAACTTAATGCACTTATCTCTCCGCTGCTACTTCTGCATATTGTCATCTTTTCTTCATGCTCTTCTTTTTTCTTGTTTTTCCTCGTCATCATCATCTACTCCCTTCTCCTCCTCATCATCATCTGCTTCTTCTTCTTCTCTTCCTCATAATCCACCTCATCATCATTTGCTTCTTCCTCCTCCTCATTATCACAATCTGCTTCTTTTTAATCCTCCTCCACCTTATCATCATCATCTTCTTCTTCTTCTTCATCCTCCTCCACCTTATCATCATCATCTTCTTCTTCTTCTTCATCCTCTTCCACCTTATCATCATCATCTTCTTCTTCTTCTTCATCCTCCTCCACCTTATCATCTCATAATTCATCCTCCTCCACAAAATCATCTCATAATTCATCCTCCTCCACCTTATCATCATCTCATAATTCATTCTCCTCCACCTTATCATCATCTCATAATTCAATCTTCTCCACCTTATCATCATCTCATAATTCATTCTCCTCCACCTTATCATCATCTCATACTTCATCCTCCTCCACCTTATCATCATCTCATACTTTATCCTCCTCCACCTTATCATCTCATAATTCATTCTCCTCCACCTTATCGTCATCTCATAATTCATTCTCCTCCACCTTATCATCATCTAATAATTCATTCTCCTCCACCTTATCATCATCTCATAATTCGTCCTCCTCCACCTTATCATCATCTCATACTTCATCCTCCTCCACCTTATCATCATCTCATACTTCATCTTCCTCCACCTTATCATCATCTCATACTTCATCCTCCTCCACCTTATCACCATCTCCTACTTCATCCTCCTCCACCTTATCATCATCTCATACTTCGTCCTCCTCCACCTTATCATCATCTCATAATTCATTCTCCTCCACCTTATCATCATCTCATAATTCATTCTCCTCCACCTTATCATCATCTCCTTCTTCTTCTTCCTCCTCCACCTTATCATCATCTCATAATTCATCCTCCTCCACCTTATCATCATCTCATACTTCATCCTCCTCCACCTTATCATCATCTCATAATTCATTCTCCTCCACCTTATCATCATCTCATACTTCGTCCTCCTCCACCTTATCATCATCTCATAATTCATTCTCCTCCACCTTATCATCATCTCATAATTCATTCTCCTCCACCTTATCATCATCTCATACTTCATCCTCCTCCACCTTATCATCATCTCATAATTCATTCTCCTCCACCTTATCATCATCTCATACTTCATGCTCCTCCACCTTATCATTATCATCTCCTTCATCTTTCTCCTCCACCTTATCATCATTTCATACTTCATCCTCCTCCACCTTATCGTCATCTTTTTCTTCTTCTTTCTCCTCCACCTTATCATCATCTCATACTTCATCCTCCTACACCTTATCATCATCTCCTTCTTCTTCTTTCTCCTCCACATAATCATCATCTCCTTCTTCTTTCTCCTCCACCTTATCATCATCTCCTTCTTCTTCTTTCTCCTCCACCTTATCATCATCTCCTTCTTTCTCCTCCACCTTATCATCATCTTCTTCTTCTTTCTCCTCCACCTTATCATCATCTCATACATCATCCTCCTCCACCTTATCATCATCTCATACATCATTCTCCTCCACTTTATCATCATATCATACTTCATTCTCTTTTACCTTATCATCATTATCTTCTTCTTCTTTCTCCTCCACCTTATCATCAACTCATACATCACCCTCCTCCACCTTATCATCATCTCATACATCATTCTCCTCCACCTTATCATCATCTCATACTTCATTCTCTTCTACCTTATCATCATTATCTTCTTCTTCTTTCTCCTCCACCTTATCATCATCTCCTTCTTCTTCTTTCTCCTCCACCTTATCGTCATCTCCTTCTTCTTCTTCCTCCTCCACCTTATCATCCTCTCATACTTCATTCTCCTTCACCTTTTCATCATCATCTCCTTCTTCTTCTTTCTCCTCCACCTTATCATCATCTCATACTTCATTCTCCTCCACCTTATCATCATCTCTTTCTTTCTCCTCCACCTTATCATCATCTCCTTCTTCTTCCTCCACCTTATCATCATCTCCTTCTTTCTCCTCCACCTTATCATCATCTCATACTTCATTCTCCTCCACCTTATCATCATCATCATCTTCTTCTTCTTTCTCCTCTACCTTATCATCATCTCATACTTCATCCTCCTCCACCTTGTCATCATCTTCTTCTTTCTCCTCCACCTTATCATCATCTCCTTCTTCTTCTTTCTCCTCCACCTTATCATCATCTCCTTCTTTCTCCTCCACCTTATCATCATCTCCTTCTTTCTCCTCCACCTTATCATCATCTCCTTCTTTCTCCTCCACCTTATCATCATCTTCTTCTTTCTCCTCCACCCTATCATCATCTCCTTCCTTCTCCTCCACCTTATCATCATCTCCTTTCTCCTCCACCTTATCGTCATCTTTTTATTCTTCTTTCTCCTCCACCTTATCATCATCTAATAATTCATTCTCCTCCACCTTATCATCATCTCATACTTCATGCTCCTCCACCTTATCATCATCTTCTTCTTTCTCCTCCACCTTATCATCATCTCATACTTCATTCTCCTCCACCTTATCATCATCTCATACTTCATTCTCCTCCACCTTATCATCATCTCATACTTCATTCTCCTCCACCTTATCATCATCATCTTCTTCTTCCTTCTCCTCCACCTTATCATCATCTCATACTTCTTTCTCCTCCACCTTATCATCATCATCTTCTTCTTCTTTCTCCTCCACCTTATCATCATCTCCTTCTTCTTCTTTCTCCTCCACCTTATCATCATCATCTTCTTCTTCTTTCTCCTCCACCTTATCATCATCTCCTTCTTCTACTTTCTCCTCCACCTTATCATCATCTCCTTCTTCTTCATCCTCCTCCACCTTATCATCATCTCCTTCTTCTTCTTTCTCCTCCACCTTATCATCATCTCCTTCTTCTTCTTTCTCCTCCACCTTATCATCATCTCCTTCTTCTTCTTTCTCCTCCACCTTATCATCATCTCCTTCTTCTTTCTCCTCCACCTTATTATCATCTCCTTCTTCTTCTTTCTCCTCCACCTTATCATCATCTCCTTCTTCATCCTCCTCCACCTTATCATCATCTCCTTCTTCTTCTTTCTCCTCCACCTTATCATCATCTCTCCTTCTTCTTCTTTCTCCTCCACCTTATCATCATCATCTTCATCTCATACTTCATCATCCTCAACCTTATCATCATCATCTCCTTTTTCATCATCCTCCTCCACCTTATCATCATCATCTTCATCTCATACTTCATCATCGTCAACCTTATCATCATCATCTTCATCTCATACTTCATCATCCTCAACCTTATCATCATCATCTCATTTTTAATTCATCCTCCTCCTCATCATCCTCATCATCATCTCCTTCTTCTGTCTCCTCATCAGCTTCATCATCATCTCCTTCTTCTTCCTCCTCTCATGCCTCATCTCCTTCATTCACAACCTCGCTCCGAACCTATTTCCTTCAAGACCTTTTCATCAACTAAACTATATTTATCTCTTTCCCTTCACCTCGTTAGACCGAGCACTATACTATTTCAATCCAAAGACCCGGTTCTGAAGACGCATGGATTTACAAAGTCCAGCCAAATTTATGACTTTTCGTCTTCTGACCCAGTAAGTGAATTTTTCTTCGTCTAGTTCTATAGTTAGTACATTTGTTTGTTTCATTTTTACTTACATGAAACCCGAACTTCCGGTCAATATAACGGATAGGCGGTAGGAACCGTTAAAGGCGGTGTCTGAAAAGTGTTCCTTGTTGCAGTTTCCTCACATTCCAAGTCTGGTTTGCTGCCGGAGATGCTGAGCTAAGAGCACACCGTGAGCTGTGTGTTTCATTCTTTTTAATCGTGTTTGGATATTTTGATTGCTTACGATAAATAATGATATCGTATGACTGGGAACTGATGGCTGTGTTCCCTTTCTCTGCGGTTTCGCCTCATGTCTTTTGGCGTGTGCTGAGACTGCTATGATGGGGACTGCAGCTACCTTTCTTTGTTTGAGAGATGAAATATTAACTCGGATGATTCCACTGGTACGGGCGGTTGAGCAATAATGGATTTTAATTCGTTTGCAATAAAACCGGGGCATTCCACAACATAAAACATAAGAATCAGAACTAATGATCGCAACACAGAGAAAGACATCACCTCAGTGCACAATAAAGACAAGTGGAACAATATTAAAACATGTAAATGAATTTAAATATTTGGGAACTTTGTTAACCTCAGACGGAAGATGTACAAAAGAGGTGAGATGCAGAATGGCCCAGGAAAAAGCAGCTTTCCAAAAAAATGAAGAAGTCACTGCGCAGTCCATTTTTTACAATAGAAACAAGAAAAAGTGTTCTTAAATGTTATGTAGATCCAGTCTTAAGATATGAATGTGAATCATGGACAAAAGGATAAGAGACAAGAAAATCAATTGAGGCTGTAGAAATGTGGTTTTACAGAAGAATGTTGAGAATACCATGGGCAGCTAAGAAGAGTAATGAAAATGTTCTGAAAGAGGCCAATGCAAAAAGAGAGATAATTTCCAATATTAGGAAGAAACAATCATCATTTTTTGGCCATGTAATGAGATGGGAGGGAGCCGCGATAGCTCAGTGGTTAGTGAATTGGAATACAAAGGACAAGAGGTAGGGTTCGATCCCTACCGACGGTTTCCGGGTTCACCCAGCAATAAATGGGTACCGGAGTTTTTCTGGGAAAGTAAAGTAGCACGGGCGTAATACCGATCACATTACCCCAAAAAATAATGTGCTGAAGGTCTGCAAAATTTATGGTCACTAACACCATATTCCCTATACGCCACCACTTGGCGTGACGGAAGCTCTTTACTTTTTTTTACTTTTTAATGAGAAGAGAACAGTTGGAATATATTGTAACAACTGGGAAAATTGAGGGACGAAGAGATAGAGGGAAGCAAAGGGAAAAGATACCAGGCAGCTTAAGAGAATGGCTTGGCAGAAGGTCAACAACAGAAGTGATAAATAACTGTCGAAATTGAAAGTTATGGAGATACATGATCATCTATGCCAGCAGATTTTGAGTTTGATGAACATTTTGTTTCTCATTCTGTTGTGGCCAGTGCGTAGGCGGAGTATTATGACTTGATCCCTCCTTGATCCCTCTTTTTATACTTGGGTGTTTTCGTTTCCATTTTTCATGATACTAGCCTTTGATGATGGATTTGGCTTCATCGTAGCTGACCAGATGTTTCTCTTGTGGTAATCTCCCTCCTCTTTAGCTAATTTGTCTGCGCGTTCGTTTCCTTGTATATTACAGTGTGATGGTATCCACTGGATGACCACTCTCTGGAAGTTATTGCACAGTTGGTCTAGGGTTGTTCTCAAGTCATCTAGCTCACTGTTTGCTGGAGTGTTTTAGAGCTGTTTGAACTGACAGTGCATCTGTCAGCATCACCATTTCTTGTGCATGTTATTTTTGTGTTGGATAGCCATTTCGCAGCGTCTTTGAGGGCTTCAGTTTCTGCTTTATAGTTGTTTGAGAATTTCCCAGTAGCTATTGACTTGCTGATCTCTTCCTGGTTATTCAGCCTCAGGAATACACCTCCTCCTCCATTTCTGGTGGCATTTGTAGCAGAGCCATATGTGTGTATGTTGGACCAGGAGTCATGTGGGCAGTTGTCGTTTATGTGGACAACTCCCTCTCTTTATGTCGTTTGTTTTCAAAAAATATTTGGCAATGATTTGTTACATACGATGTTCTTAATTCAGTCTATCTTTGGTTGACCTGTTCTGCTTCAAATTTCTGTAATTACTTTTTCCTTTTACTCAATTTAATTTTTGTTCGTAATTATTTCTAATGATATTTTCAACGTGCTCTTTTAATATTTCTTCTTTCTTCTTAAAGTTTTCAGTTTATTTTTCTTGTTTTTCAGGTGGTCGCAGTTGCCCCGTTCCACGCCCCTGTCTGTTTCCTGATGAGCACTAGCAGCAGATACGACCAGACTGTGGAAACTCTTCGACAGTATAATGTAAGGATAACTCTGATAGCAACTCTAAGTTGTGACTTAGTTAAAAGGGTACCAGATTTTTTTCTGAGAAAGTAAAGCAGCACGGGCGTAATACCGACCACATTACCCCAAAAATCATGTGCTGAAGGTCTTTAAAATATAGGGTCACTAACAACATATTTCCCTATACGCCACTTGGCGTGACGGGGGTACTTTACTTTTACCGTCAGTTATAGTTGATTATAGTAGCCTCGACCAGTCATAGTTGATTATAGTAGCCTCGGTCAGTCATAGTTGACTATAGTAGCCTCGGTCAGTCATAGTTGATTATAGTAGCCTCGGTCAGTCATAGTTGACTATAGTAGCCTCGGTCAGTCATAGTTGATTATAGTAGCCTCGGTCAGTCACAGTTGATTATAGTAGCCTGGGTCAGTCATAGTTGATTATAGTAGCCTCGGTCAGTCATAGTTGATTATAGTAGCCTCGGTCAGTCATAGTTTATTATAGTAGCCTCGGTCAGTCATAGTTGATTATAGTAGCCTCAATCAGTCATAGTTGATTATAGTAACCTCGGTTAGTCATAGTTGACTATAGTAGCCTCGGTCAGTCATAGTTGACTATAGTAGCCTCGGTCAGTCATAGTTGACTATAGTAGTCTCGGTCAGTCATAGTTGATTATAGTAGCCTCGGTCAGTCATAGTTCACTATAGTAGCCTCGGTCAGTCATAGTTGATTATAGTAGCCTCGGTCAGTCATAGATTATTATAGTAGCCTCGGTCAGTCATAGTTGATTATAGTAGCCTCGGTCAGTCATAGTTGACTATAGTAGCCTCGGTCAGTCATAGTTGACTATAGTAGCCTCGGTCAGTCATAGTTGACTATAGTAGCCTCGGTCAGTCATAGTTGACTATAGTAGCCTCGGTCAGTCATAGTTGATTATAGTAGCCTCGGTCAGTCATAGTTGATTATAGTAGCCTCGGTCAGTCATAGTTGATTATAGTAGCCTCGGTCAGTCATAGTTGATTATAGTAGCCTCGGTCAGTCATAGTTGATTATAGTAGCCTCGGTTAGTCATAGTTGACTATAGTAGCCTGGGTTGGTCATAGTTGATTATAGTAGCCTCCGTCAGTCATAGTTGACTATAGTAGTCTCGGTCAGTCATAGTTGATTATAGTAGCCACGGTCAGTCATAGTTGATTATAGTAGCCTCGGTCAGTCATAGTTGATTATAGTAGCCTCCGTCAGTCATAGTTGATTATAGTAGCCACCGTCAGTCATAGTTGATTATAGTAGCCTCGGTCAGTCATAGTTGACTATGGTAGCCTCGGTCAGTCCTATAGCTTGTTTCATAAGTCGTGCCCAACTTTTAAAATCAATATCTTTTAAACCGCTTTTTGTAATTTTTTCAAAATTTGCATGTAATGTTATAATGATTAGAACCCAACAGGGAATTAATTTAATTAAAAACAAACATTTGGTTATTACTATTGCTTATTTGATTTATATAAATTTATAACGACCCATTGATGTAGTCAAAACTTAGTGTTTACAGTATTTAAGTTAAAAATAGCGATTACAAATCTATACACGGTCAAATTTACGATTTTGCACGCTTTAAACGTGAGCTGTCTGACAGAGGCATTGTGTGTTCCATTTCCGTTCATCCATAGGTGTAGACGTGGAACGCTAACATTTATCATGAGTCTTAAAATGAAATTCTGCAGTTTACAAAACATCGCAATAAAAATGTATGACTATTTTTGCAAAGAGGCTTAACGAGGAAGATTATTTCATTCTTTAGAAAACCCTGAGAATAGGACAAGACACATTTTGGATTTATCTAAACGGTCATTTAATCGCTGGATTCAAGCACGTGACCGTCAATGTTCCAATAATACAAAATCACAAGGAAGAGCAAAAATGTTGGATAATTTCGACAGTGAACTTATTAGAAGTGAAATTCGCAAAATGTTGGGTATGAATGAAACTGTTACAATAAGAAAATTAAAAGTATCGCTGAAAAAGACAGTATTGACAACAGTATTGAAATATCAGTCTACATTATGGAGGAATGTGAGAGCTGCAGGCTTTACATTCAGAAAGTATTCCAATGGACGAAACATCATCTGTGAGAAGCCACATATAGTAGTCATGAGAAGCAAGTACTTACGTGAAGTAAAAGAGGTGCGCAAGCAAGGTTATGATATTGTGTACTTGGATGAAACATGGATCAATGCTCACCACACTAACCAAAGGGAATGGCAGTCATCAGATGGAAAGATTAAGAGATTAATACCTAGCAGCAAAGGACAGCGCTTGATAATTGCTCATGCAGGTAGTCGACAACATGGACTAATACAGAATGCAGAGCTCATTTTTCTTTCAAAATCCATAGACAATCGGGATTATCACTCTGAGATGAATGGTCACATATTTAGACATTGGATTGAAAATTCTGTTCTCCCATCACTAGATCGACCATCTTGCCTAATAATGGACAATGCAGCGTACCACAACATTGTTGCACTTGAAGATAAAGTACCGACGTCATCCAGTACAAAAGATGCTATTAAGATATGGCTCACAAAGGAGCACATACAATTTAATAACACATACTTAAAACCTGAATTACTATCTCTAGTAAAGCAAAAACAGAGGACAAAGATTTTTCAAATAGATAAGATTATCCAAGAGCACAGTCATATAAGTTTGAGGCTGCCACCTTACCATGCTCATTTAAATCCAATAGAACTAATCTGGGCAAAATTAAAAGGACAAGTGGCAGATGAAAATACAACATTCAAAATATGCGATGTAAAGACTCTTGCTAATCTCGCTTTATTAAATATAGACAAAGATTATTGGGCTAAATGTGAAGACCACGTCTTAAAACAGGAAGAGGAATATTGGAAAAATGATGGTTTGTGGAATGTTCAACCCCAAACAGTTATTAATCTTTTAGACTCGTCTGATTCAGAATGAAAGTATATAGCCCCCAGAATGTTGGCCCCTATATTACCTTAAATTATTTCAACAAACGGTCCTTTTCAGGACCACACAACTATGAAAATTGGACATACAGCTTGATATTATCGTCCGTCCTCGAACTGAGAAGACAATAATTATCCTGGTGTTTTGTTTTATCCAGTTATTTCCCCATTACGGCCACGCCTTTACCTAGTGAAAATTAATCGTAGACCAGCAACTACGGTAATTTCTATTCTTTAGGGCTTCTTTACAATTTTGACAAACATCAAAGAAATATCGCAGCTTTAAGAAAACTGCAGCTGCAAGATATTTGTTAAATATACATTTAAAGGGTCTTTTGCATTCTAATAACATTTGGAAAATTTCAAAAGTATTTAACAAACGGTTAGAGAGTAATAGCGTTTTGAAGTTGGGCATAAGTTTTGAAACGAGCTATAGTCAGTGAACCAGGACTTTCCAAATGCTACTCCACCTCTTCACTCCGGTGTCCAGAGATATCGACTAATCATTCTAGTCAAGTAAGTCGGGATCGAGAAGGAGGGCAAACTGGTGCTGCGCTCAAACATAGAAAGAAGAACGTAAAGGTAAAGGTAAAGGTAAAGGTAAAGGTAAAGGTAAAGTACGAGACTTGAACCGGCGTCATAGCATGCGTGTTTACATTCATATGTGCTCGGTCGCCTATCCAGAAATGTTCGGAGATTTCTGTATAGTGTCGCCTCAAGCATCGAAACTCAGATGCGAGGCGACATTCCTCACCTTCCCAGGGTAATACCCTGGTACCCATTTCTACCAAAGGCTGGGTCGACCGTGTGGGTATTTTTTTTTCCAACCACGAGTACAATTCACACTGCTCCCAACGGGAATCGAACAGGGGTTGTCCGCAAAGTTGGTAGTCCAATCGGGTGGTTTTCCTAACTTCGGTACCGGGGCCCCAGGAAAGATAGATAGATAGATAGACAGACAGACAGACAGACAAACAGACAGACAGACAGACAGAGAGACAGACAGACAGACAGACAGACAGACAGATAGATAAATAGATAGATAGAAAGATGGATGGATGGATCGATGGATGGATGGATGGATTGATGGATGGATGGATGGATGGATGGATGGATGGATGGATGGATGGATGGATGGATGGATAGGCAGAAAGGCAGAGAGGGAGGAAGAAAGGAATGGAGGGAGGGAGGGAGGAAGGAAAAAAAGAAAGAAAGAATCAATGAAATAAAAGATAAAAGATAGAATCAATGAAAGAAAGAAAGAATGAATGAATGAATGAATGAAAGGGTGAAAAAAGAAAGAAAGAAAGAAAGAGGAAAGGAAGGAAGGATGGAAGGAAGGAAGGAAGAAAGAAATAATAAAAAGAAGGATGAAAGAATTAAAGTAACAAACAAACAAACAAACAAACAAAGAACGAAAGAAAGAAAGAAAGAAATACTCCCGAGATCACAGGATATGAAAGAAAATAGAAAAGAAAGCCAGCCCGGACAGCCTGTGATGTACAAGGGAACACCATTCGATCACTTGTGTTACTGGCAGCTCATATTTAGTCATAATGTCAGAATTACGGCAGTGATGTCCATTGTATTTTTTGTTAATCAGAAAATAAATTGGTGCACGTCTAGGGCGGGGTGAACCTAGAAGCTGTCGATCAGTATCGAGCTTGGCCCCTTGCCAGATCAGTTCACTAAATTCTGATATACCAAGGAAGGAAGGAAGTAAGGAAGTGAGGGAGGGAAGGGAGGAAACAGGGAAGGAAGGAAGAGAAGGAAGGAAGAGGAAGGAAGGAAGGAAGGAAGGAAGGAAGGAAGGAAGGAAGGAAGGAAGGAAGGAAGGAAGGAAGGAAGGAAGGAAGGAAGGATATATCTGTACTTTGTAGTTTGAGTTTTATTTAAACTTCTTCTCAATTTCAACAACTTCTCCATGGTTGTTTTCTAAGTCTAGCACGCAACTATCTCTCTCTCTCTCTCTCTCTCTCTCTCTCTCTCTCTCTCTCTCCGCAGAACACGGTGGTCCCATCAACGAAATCTGTCGACCTTGATAGTCCGCAGGAGGCGATGTCATCAGCACAAGCGGACCGTTTCCTTCAGGATCACCCTGAGGTCCTAAGTCTCTGTGAGGACAAAGTCCTGCTCCCCACAGTTCCTAGGAACTACAGTAAGCTCCCGTCACAGTTGTTTGTCTCTGATTATTTAGTTCATATGTTAATTTGTATCTTCCTGAAGATTGTTGTTGATGTTGTTGTTGTTGTTGTTGTTGCTGCTGCTGCTGTTGTTGTTGTTGCTGTTGTTGTTGTTGTTGTTATTGTTGTTGCGTTCGCCAGCTTTCAACACTGAAAAAGTCCCGAGAGACTGGGAACTGAATTTTGCGTGTTAATGCATTTTTTCCCTGGCAGCCGTGTGCACAGGGGTCCCTCGCCGCACAGGCAGATAACTCCAACTTCGGAGCTACTCATGTTTGTTTTTTTCCGTCGATGAGTAACTGACGTTTCAAGCCGGGCCTCGCTGCTGAGATCAGGGGTGGTTGTCGCAGAGAGAAATCATGAACAAAAATCCTAACTTTTCTTAAGATGAGCATGATTTTAAAAAGTGATGGCGGGCTCTGTACGCACGCAATGGGTAGAGTCATTGTAGAAGTCAAGAATACGTAAGGTCACCTTTGTTTATGTTCCTGGACATGCGGGCGTACGGGGAAATGTAAGAGCGGACAGGTTGGCTAGCGGTGCTATCGTTGATGACTGTCAACTAATGGATCGGGCGGACGTTCACAATGCCCTCCGAGATGTGCGAATGGCACAGGACTTCGACAACCATGAGTCCACGTCACTCCTTCGGATAAAAGAGATGGGAGTTAAGATGGGCACAGCCAGAAACGAGAAACTTAGTGGGCGTGTAAGAAGACTTATCAACCAACACAGAACTGGAGCCGTCAGTCGCTGGACACTGCGGGACTTATGAGGAGGGGATCAGAGCACCTATGGACATGTTCGGGATGCAATGATCATAACCCACATATGATTCAATTTAATCTTTCAAGGAAAATAAAAATACACATACTTCTTATCATCATCAACAAGTACCGGGCTTGCTGGCGTAGGTGATCATGTCTCTCCACAACTTTCGATCTCGACAGTTATTTATCATTTCTGTTGTTGACCTTCTGCCAAGCCATTCTCTTAAGCTTTCTGGTACCTTTTCTCTTTGCTTCCCTCTATCTTTTCATCCCTCAATTCATCACTCCCTTAATCCCTCACTCACTTAATCCCTCACTCACTTAATCCCTCACTCACTTAATCCCTCACTCGCTTAATCCCTCACTCACTTAATCCCTCACTCACTTAATCCCTCACTCACTCAATCCATCACTCACTCAATCCCTCACTCACTCGATCCCTGGTTCAATCAATCATTCACTCAATCCCTCACTCACTCATTCACTCACTCAATCTCTCACTCACTCAATCCCTCACTCACTGACAAAGAAAGAAAAAAGAATGTAAGTGAAAGAAAAAAGAAAGAACTGAAAAAGAAGAAACAAAAAAAAAAGAAAACGTTAATAGAAAAGAAGGAAAGAGAGAAAAAGGAATAAAGGAGGCGAATTCATTAAAAGAAAGAAAGAAAGAAAGATAATTGAATGCACACATAGCCCCTAATCGGGGAAACAAAACAACAAAGAAAACAAAAACAAAACCTTGCATGTAAGCAACAATTTTTTAAACTTTCAGATAACCCACACCCGTTCTCTGCAGCCAGCGAGATAATGTCACTGTCCACTATTGACACCGTTGCAAGGATTCGAGTTCCGCAGAGCCCTAGTGAGGGCCGGATAGATCTACCAGAGAAGCGACCTGTGGACTAGCTTCAGAAAGTGTCAATCCCTATAGAACATCAGCAGAGACAAACTAGGATCGGTAGACTGGGAACATGCAGAGATAACACCAGTTAAAGATTGAAGCTCATGAAACAGAACAGGAATATAAATAAAATGAACGAAAAATGGTTTTCGATTCAATATCTTTTTTATTATTGTTGTTTTTGTTATCATCATCATCATCATCATCATCATTGCCATCATCACCAGCATCACCAGCATCATCGTCATCATCGTCACCATCATCATCATCACCATCATCACCAACATCATCATCATCACTATCATCATCATCAGTATCATCATCATCACCATCATCATCAACATCATCATCATCACCATCAGTATCATCATCATCATCATTGCCATCATCCCCAGCATCACCAGCATCATCATCATCATCATCATCATCATCATCATCATCATCAACAGTATCATCTTCTTCATCAACATCATCAACATCATCATCATCATCATCAGTATCATCATCATCATTGCCATCATCACCAGCATCACCAGCATCATCGTCATCATCGTCACCATCATCATCATCATCATCAACAGTATCATCTTCTTCATCAACATCATCAACATCATCATCACCATCAACATCATCATCAGCATCACCACTGCACACCGGAAGCGCCCATACGTGTTCAGATATCCACACTTGAGAATGAGAATGCCGAGAAAATTCGAAAAGAAACCTGGCGCACGTGCATGAACTACGTGGCCAAGGATACATTGATGTTTATAGTTCTTGTATATAGAAACAGTTCTTAAATGTGATGTAGAGGCAGTCATAACATATGGATGTGAATCATGGATAATATGCCAACAGACAAGAAAATCACTGCAGGCTGTAGAAATGTGGTTTTACAGAAGAATGTTGAGAATACCATGGACAGCTAAGAAGAGTAATGAACACGTTATGAAAGAGGCCAAAGCAAAAAGAGAGCTAATTTCCAATATTAGGAAGAAACAATCATCATTTTTTGGTCATGTAATGAGAAGGGAACAACTGGAATATATTGTAACAACTGGAAAAATTGAGGGACGAAGAGATAGAGGAAAGGTACCAGACAGCTTGAGATAATGGCTTGGCAGAAGGTCAACAACAGAAATTATAAATAACTGTCGAGATCGAAAGTTGTGGAGAGACATGATCACCAATGCCTGCAGGCCCGGTACTTGATGATGCTATAGAACTTACAAGAATGTTGTTCTCACGCGTCTTGATCATTCCAAATTATTGTTTTTGTTTTACCAAGATTGTGTACCATACCGGTTGGCGTAGGCGATCATGTCCTTCTTCATTTTTCTATCTGCATTGCATCGTATCAATTCTCTTATTGGCTGTTTCCCATTCCCTAACACCAGGTCATCTTGCATCTGCTATTTTTGTCACGCGATCTATTTCCTTGTATTTTGCTAGTTGTGACAAAGTATTCCAACATTACTCTTCTTATGGTGAGCCCTAAAAAATGTTCATTATTATTTCATTCTGATGTTGTTATGAGCTACCTTTTTGTGTTGGCCTCTGAGAATTTTGTCGATCGTTTTAGCTGTCCAGGGAACTTTCAACATTCTTCTGTGAAATGCCATCTTTGCGGCCTCTAATCGTCTTTTCGTTTGGTTCTCTAGTGTTCATGACTGGCTTCCTAATGCCAGAATTAGCTCTATACAGTACTGATGAACTCTTTCTCTCACTTCTATATAAAAGAACCTGGGGGAACCTTTGGGGGCCTCGGTAGCCTATTTGAGAAAACCACCCGACTAGACTACAGATGTCCGACAACTCGTGTTAGATTCCCGCTGGAAGCAGTGTGAGGTTTTAGTCGTGGTTGGAAAAAAATACCCCCACGGTCGACCCAGCAGCTGGCAGAAATGGGTACCAGGGTAGTACTCTGGGAAGGTGAGGAATGCCGCCTCGCACCGTGAATTTCGATGCTTAAGGCGACACTGTCCTGAAGTCTGCGACCACTTCTGGATAAGCGACCGAGTACATAAAAGATGAAAATTCGCGTGTTAAGACGCCGATTCAAGTCTCGTACATTACCTTTATACAAAAGAAGCTGACACATAATGCTGATCTGCGACTAGTGCAGTCGCTGCCAAGAAAGAAACAAATGGCATACTACCTTCTCCTTATGTCGAGAAAAATCGTTGCAAAAAAAAAATTATTATCAGCAGCTAAAGACGTTAATTGGGAACAATATAACTCATCATCATCATTATCGCCATCATCATCATCATCATTATTATCGCCATCATCATCGAGTACAGTACCTGCTGGCGTAGGTGATCATGTCTCTCCACAACTCTCGATCTTGACAGTTATTTATCATTTCTGTTGTTGACCTTCTGCCAAGCCATTCTCTTAAGCTGTCTACTATCTTTTCTCTTTGCTTTCCTCTATCTCTTCCTCCCTCAATTTTCCCAGTTGTTACAATATATTCCAGTTGTTCCCTTCTCATTACATGGCTAAAAAGGGATGATCGTTGCTTCCTAATATATAGCTCTTTTCTTGCTTTGGCCTCTCTCAGAACTATTTCATTATTCTTCGTACCTCTACGTGGTATTCTCAACATTCTTCTGTACAATCACATTTTACAAGATCTTTTCTACTTCTTGTTCGTGATCAGTGAACTATAATCATTGCACTTGGACAGCACCACGAGGTCCCTTCTCTAATATCATGGCCTTCTCAGTACATTTCATGAACTTTCCAGCGTTTGAAAGGGACCAAGAGGATTAAGCTCATTGATGTAATCAAATATCGTGACTTTCTTTTGTTACAATCATGCGTTGCCTTCGAAAGATTATCAACATCAAATGGCAGGACAAAGTAACCAACTCTAATGTCTTACAATGAGCCAAACTCACATCCATTATGGCAGGACAAAGTAACCAACTCTAATGTCTTTCAACGAGCCAAACTCCCATCCAACATGTCAGGACAAAGTAACCAACTCTAATGTCTTACAACGAGCCAAACTCACATCCATTATGGCAGGACAAAGTAACCAACTCTAATGTCTTACAACGAGCCAAACTCCCATCCAACATGTCAGGACAAAGTAACCAACTCTAATGTCTTTCAACGAGCCAAACTCCCATCCAACATGTCAGGACAAAGTAACCAACTCTAATGTCTTACAACGAGCCAAACTCCCATCCATCATGGCAGGACAAAGTAACCAACTCTAATGTCTTACAACGAGCCAAACTCCCATCCATCATGGCAGGACAAAGTAACCAACTCTAATGTCTTACAATGAGCCAAACTCCCATCCATCATGTCAGGACAAAGTAACCAACTCTAATGTCTTACAACGAGCCAAACTCCCATCCAACATGTCAGGACAAAGTAACCAACTCTAATGTCTTACAACGAGCCAAACTCACATCCATCATAACAGGACAAAGTAACCAACTCTAATGTCTTACAACGAGCCAAACTCCCATCCATCATGGCAGGACAAAGTAAACAACTCTAATGTCTTACAACGAGCCAAACTCCCATCCATCATGTCAGGACAAAGTAACCAACTCTAATGTCTTACAACGAGCCAAACTCCCATCCATCATGTCAGGACAAAGTAACCAACTCTAATGTCTTACAATGAGCCAAACTCCCATCCATCATGGCAACACTTAGGAATCGTAGACTAAGGTGGCTGGGTCCAGTAAGAAAATAATAAAAGGAATAGTGGTATCTAGTTGAGTGGCAATAGAAGTAGTAGTAGTAGTAGTAGTAGTAGTAGTAGCAGTAGTAGTAGTAGTAGTAGTAGTAGTAGTAGTAGTAGTAGTAGTAGTGTCAACACTTAAGAGACGAAGACTAAGGTGGCTGGGTGATGTTAGAAGAATAGCAAACAATCGTATTGCCAAACAAATATTGTAGGGCGAACTTAAGGACAGAAAGGGGCCAAAGGACAGACCTGTGCTGAGATATAAGGATTTTTGCAGGGCTTCCTTGAGGGAATTCTCTATCAGTGAAAGAAGCTGGGAGAATCTGACTGCAGATTGTAGCACATGGAGAGCAAAAATAAAAAAAAGGCACATCAACATTCGAGGCAGCGCTGATATCAAATTCAGGAGACAAAAGGCGCAGGAGAAAGGAGACAAGCCCAGGCACCACGAATACATCTTGTTTATTCTGCCGATGGATCTGTCTGTCCAATATTGGCAGATTCAGTCACGAGAGAAGCTGTTCAACAAAGTAGCATCCAACATAAGACACTAATACTTTTTACCAAACTACCGACTTATCGCGATTACTTGCTACCAACCGTCTGTCTAGAATGCAAAGGCCATACAATATCGTGATTTAGCTATTTACCTGCAACTGGGGACTATTTTCACCTTTTCTATAAAATGTTTAACAAACAAGAATCCCCTTACGTGTGCAACTTGAACATGGGTGCTACATAATTTGATCATTTTTGAGAGAATGTAACACTGCATGTTTTGCTCATCATCATCATCATCATCGTGTGCCTTCTCCGCAACGAAGGTTGATTACCATTGATCGCCATTCTACTCTGTTTCTTGCTTTGATGGTGCAGGCTGACATAGATTGACTTGTTCATCTTTTGATGCTACTCGTCCGTGTTAGTCTTGGTCTGCCTCTGCCTCTTTTACCGTGTATTTTTCCTTCCAATATTACTTTTAGTAGGCTGTTGTGTCTTTTAACGTGCCCCAAAAATTTCATTTGTCTTGTCTTGATTGTATTTAGTAGTTCTCTTTTTATTTTCAGCTGTTTTAAAACTTCATCGTTTGTTATCTTTTGTTTCCATCTAATTCTACCTATTCTTCTATAAATCCACATTTCAAAGGCTTCAATTTTCTGTTCTGTTTTCTTGTCTAATGTCCATGTTTCTGCACCATAGAGGAATATTGAGAAGACGCAACATTTTGCCATTCTTAGTTTCAGCCCTGCTGATATTTGTTTTGTTGTTAGTATATTTTTCATGGCATTAAAATTACTTTTTGCCATACCTATTCTTTTGTTTATTTCAGTTTTGCATTTTCCATCATTGGTTATAGTATGTCCCAGGTAGTTGTAGCTCTCGGCTGTCTCCAGATGTATTCCCTCAACTGTGATATTTAATTGTAGGTCTTGAGAATTTTCTTTGTTTATTATCATAGTTTTAGTCTTTTTGATATTCATTTCTAGTCCATATTTTTTGCTTGCCATTTTTATTACATTAAGTAACGTACCTGTTTTGCTACTATTGTTTTTAAGTGTCTTTCTGCTATTAGTTTGGAAGCCTTGTCTCCTTCTTCGAGTTCCTGTTACTGTTACTTTATTCCTCCAGTTCTTCGACCTCATCTAATGTGTTCAATCCTCTTATTTCTCTTTCAGCATATTCTTATTTTCCTTTCTCTAGTTTAGTTTATTTTAGTTTAGTTGAGTTGAGTTGAGTTGAGTTGAGTTTAGTTTAGTTTAGTTTAGTTTTATCTAGTCTAATCTAGTCTAGTCTAGTCTAGTTTAATTTGGTAAACTGATTATCCTCTGTGCACTTCAGACACGTCCATATGTGCTCCGATCTTGTCCCCAGTATGACCTACAGTGTGTATAGACTGACCACTTCAGCTCTGTTTTGATTTCTTCCTCTACTGTATCTCCCCGCACAGCGCTCCTTTCTGGCGTCTCCAATTTTGACTGATGTTCGTGCAGTCTGGACATGGTTGTAGATTCATAATCATTGATTAACTCATCAACCTCCCAGAGGGCATTCAGAGTGTCAATCCAGTCCATTCCACCCAGGACAACTGTCCCAGCCAGGTTGCCATCTCGTTTCTTTACCTCACGCTGAAGTATCCAGTGCGCTTGAGGGACTGGTTGGTCTCGAGGCAAGACGCCGGCCTCGAGACAGAGAGGTTGTGGGTTCAAATCCCGGCTACACCAGTTGGGATTTTTATTTACGATTTCTCTCTGCGGCAACCCACCCCTGGTCTCAGCAGCGAGGCCCGGCTTGAAATGTCAATTACTCATCGACGGAAAAAAAATATGAGTGCCTCCGAAGTCGAGTTATCTGCCTGTGCGGTGAGGGACTCCTGTGCACTCGGCTGCTAGGGAAAAATGGATTAACACGGAAGTTTCAGTTCCTAGTCTCTAGAGACCTCGTTATAGGTAAATCCTGGCGTACGAAAAAAAAAAAAAAAAAAAAACGCACCATGTACAATAAAATTGGTTTCCGACCAAAAAAAACCCCACTCAAACGATGCAATAAAGTCAATCATCCAAAATAAAATAAAGAAGGCATCATCTACAATAAAACAGATAAACTAAAATGAATCACTTTGTGTACTGAAATCATCCGCTAGAACATTAAAATAGCTAATTAGAATGCTTAAAAAAATAGTTTGCGACGCTAAAACGAATAGAGCTGTGCGCTAAAATATCTTGTCCTGCTCACAAAGAAACCTATGTTGTGTATATTTACGAGGCAAAATAAAAGGAAAGAGAGATCGCTGACGACAAAGAGAGAAGATACTGGATAGCTTGGTGTCATGGCATGGAAAACAGGCAAGAACAGAACTCATACGATGCACTGTGAATAGAAGATTGTGGAGGGACATGATCGCCAACGCCAACCGGTACGGCACATGATGATGATGAAGAAACCTATGTGCAGAACTCTCGCTATGCCTTTTTTGGCATCCATTTTAGCCATTTACATAGCATGACGTAAGGAAGGAAAATATAAACAAGGACACAAAGTAAACAAAGAATCTGCTGTGAGAAATTCAAAAGAGTTTCCTCGTTTACGTCATTAAGTTATGTGTATACACAGAAGTAAAATGGTAAAAAAATGTAACAATTCGTTATTCTGTATTTATTGAATGGACCGTGTCCATTCAGACAAACACGTTGAGATATAGTCTGTACTTGGTTAGTGTCGAGCAATCATAAACATATGTTTCCTTTCACATGAAAAAATATGGACTACTTTCTATTGAGATCAATATGTAGTCAACATCAGCTCGCATCGGAGCCAAACGTAAACAAACTGACGGAAGGCAACAGAAAACCACCGTCGTAACTTCTTTGTACAATCATGAATCGCTATAATCATCATTTTTTGGCCATGTAATGAGAAGACAACAACTGGAATATATTGTAACAACTGGGAAAAATTGAGGGACGAAGAGATAGAGGGAAGCAAAGAGAAAAAATAATAGACAGCTTAAGAGAATGGCTTGGCAGAAGGTCAACAACAGAAATGATAAATAACTGTCGAGATCGAAAGTTGTGGAGAGACATGATCACCAACGCCAGCAGGCATGGTACTTGATGATGATGATGATCAGGTCGCATGTTCTTTACAGAACGTTACATTCACCACAGCCCGTCTGAAAGAATCTCTGTCTCTAGCCAGATCTCCCACAGAAGGTTACATTCACCACAGCCCGTCTGAAAGAATCTCTGTCTCTAGCCAGATCTCCCACAGAACGTTACATTCACCACAGCCCGTCTGAAAGAATCTCTGTCTCTAGCCAGATCTCCCACAGAACGTTACATTCACCACAGCCCGTCTGAAAGAATCTCTGTCTCTAGCCAGATCTCCCACAGAAGGTTACATTCACCACAGCCCGTCTGAAAGAATCTCTGTCTCTAGCCAGATCTCCCACAGAAGGTTACATTCACCACAGCCCGTCTGAAAGAATCTCTGTCTCTAGCCAGATCTCCCACAGAAGGTTACATTCACCACAGCCCGTCTGAAAGAATCTCTGTCTCTAGCCAGATCTCCCACAGAAGGTTACATTCACCACAGCCCGTCTGAAAGAATCTCTGTCTCTAGCCAGATCTCCCACAGAAGGTTACATTCACCACAGCCCGTCTGAAAGAATCTCTGTCTCTAGCCAGATCTCCCACAGAAGGTTACATTCACCACAGCCCGTCTGAAAGAATCTCTATCTCTAGCCAGATCTCCCACAGAAGGTTACATTCACCACAGCCCGTCTGAAAGAATCTCTGTCTCTAGCCAGATCTCCCACAGAAGGTTACATTCACCACAGCCCGTCTGAAAGAATCTCTGTCTCTAGCCAGATCTCCCACAGAAGGTTACATTCACCACAGCCCGTCTGAAAGAATCTCTGTCTCTAGCCAGATCTCCCACAGAAGGTTACATTCACCACAGCCCGTCTGAAAGAATCTCTGTCTCTAGCCAGATCTCCCACAGAAGGTTACATTCACCACAGCCCGTCTGAAAGAATCATAGTCTCTAGCCAGATCTCCCACAGAAGGTTGCATTCGACACAGCCCGTCTGAAAGAAAGAATCTTTGTCTCTAGCCAGATCTTCCACAGAACGTTGCATTCACCACAGCCCGTCTGAAAGAAAGAATCTCTGTCTCTAGCCAGATCTTCCACAGAACGTTACATTCACCACAGCCCGTCTGAAAGAAAGAATCTCTGTCTCTAGCCAGATCTTCCACAGAACGTTGCATTCACCACAGCCCGTCTGAAAGAATCTCTGTCTCTAGTCAGATCTCTCTCTTCTGTTGTAATGTTCAAGCTCTCTTTGATGTCTTGAAACCACCACCTTCTTGATCTGCCCCTGATGCGTCGCCCATGTACCATGCCTTCCATTATTGTTCTTTCCGACCCGATGATTTTATTTTATTTTATTTTTATTTATGAGTATTAAAATTACATTGGACGTAAAGAAGGTATAGCAGAACGAGTCAAATTAGATATTTATAGATACAATGTGAGACAATAACCTACTGAAAGCCATCTTCAAAGGAATTATACGGGAGAAATGAAGTAGAGGAGGACAAAGACTACAGTAGACTAACTATCATTACGACACATAGTACCATTGCTGGTGTATTTTCAGGGGGCTAAAGACAATGGATGCTTACGCAGAATAAAAGGATGGAAATGGCAGGACAAAATCACTAACATAGAATTATGGAAATGTACCAGTCAAATACCAGTGGATAAAGAGATACAGCGAAGACGATGGCGCTGGATAGGACACACACTACGGAAGCCAACTGAGAGTATTAAACAATAGGCCCTTTTTCGGAATCCCCAGGGGAAAAGACAAATAGGAAGACCAAGGAATTCTTGGAGAAGACAGATAGAAGCAGAGATGAAGATGATGGGGAAGACATGGAATGATCTTAAAAGAATGGCAAAAAACAAAACGACTTGGAAAGTGTTTGTTGAAGACCTATGCTCCACAGGGAGCTAAAAGGTAGAAGAAGAAGAATAAGACAAAACCTGAGGGATAAAGGCGCTTGGTCAAACCAAGAGACAAAGAGAAATGACGATCTTCTGTACTAAGCCTTGAAATGAGACAGCATCATCATCATCAACATCATGGGCCATACCGTTTGGCGTAGGCGATCATGTCCTTCCACAATCTTCTATCTACAGAGCATCGTATCAATTCTGCTGTTGACTGTTCTCCATGCCATGACATCAAGCTATCCGGTATTTACTGCATTTGTCGTCTGCGATCTGTATTTTGCCAGTTGTAACCAAGTATTTCAACTTTCCTCTTCTCATGACGTGCCCAAAAAATGTTGATTGTTTCTTTCTGGTATTTTTTAGGAGTTCCCTTTTTATGTTGGCCTTTTTGAGAATTTCTTCATTGGTCTTTTTAGCTGTCCAGGGAACTTTCATCATTTTTCGGAGAAATCCCATCTCTGTGGCCTCTAATCGTCTTTTCATTTGTTTGTCTACTTGTAACAGTTGGTTGAAGAAAAGGGGGGGGGGAGAATCATAAGACATGGTGGAGTTAGAGGAATCACGGGAAAGTCAGGGTAGAATAACTCAGACGAAAAGACAAGATTCTCATGACTGATAAAAGTAGTAAACAGGAGAAGTGAATGGGTAACGTAGCGGAAAGCTATTGGATGCGAGAGGAAAGGAAGTCATTCTGATTGGTTGGTCGACGAGAAACATAAGAGCAAATAGTGTATATTTACAGAGAGAGAGAGAAATGATGCAAATCACACATCCCAGCCTAACCCTATCACTCAATCTCGTCCTGTTCTCGTTTCGTACTGAGATCAGTCCTAACTAACTAATCGTTGCTTCTGGTTGTCTATCTACTAAAAGACACCAGTTGTGGCCACTGATACTTCCTAACCTAAATGTAAAAGTCCCTTCTTGAATACTTCTAACTAATCCATGACACTACAGTGAGCTTCAACTCACTAACCTGAATGGCTGATGTCTCACGGCGTAGACCTTACGTCTTTCCACCGGTACTATAAACAATGATGGAAAATGTACAACTGAAATAAACAAAAGAATAGGCATGGCAAAAAGTAATTTTAATGTCATGAAAAATATACTAACATCAAGACAAATAACAGTTGGGCTGAAACTAAGAATAGAAAAATGTTACATCTTCTCAATATTTCTGTATGGTGCAGAAACATGGACATTAGACAGGAAAACAGAACATAAAATTGAAGCCTTTGAAATGTGGATTTATAGAAGAATAGGTAGAATTGGATGTAAAGAAAATAAAACAAACGATGAAGTTTTAAAACTGAAAATAAAAAGAGAACTACTAAACACAATTAAGACAAGACAAATGAAATTTTTGAGGCATGTTAAAAGACACAACAGACTACTAAAAGTAATATTGGAAGGGAAAATACAAGGTAAAAGAGGTAGAGGCAGACCAAAACTATCATGGACGAGTAACATCAAAAGATGGACAAGTCAATCTATGACAACCTGCACCATCAAAGCAAGAAACAGAGTGGAATGGCGATCCATGGTAGCCAATCTTTATTGCGGAGACGGCACTCGATGATATTGATGACCGGTCCTTAACAGTAGCCAGTACCCCTCTCTAACATCGTCCATTTGCTTATATTTCTCTTCGACCAACCAATCAGAATGACTTCCTTTCCTCTCGCATCCAATAGCTTTCCGCAACGTCACCCATTCATTTGTCCTGTTTACTACTATTATCAGTCACGATAATCTTGTCTTTTCGTCTGAGTTATTCTACCCTGAGTAACCTAAGGTATGCTGATGATACAGTCTTAATCGCTAAGATTGAAAATGAGTTACAAGAAATGTTGGACATTATAGTGAAAGAAAGCAAAAATATAGGACTCAGCCTTAATAGCAAAAAGACAGAAGTAATGGTAGCAACAAAGAAAAAAACATCACCTCAGTGCAAAATTAAGACAAGTGGAACAATATTAAAACAGGTAAATGATTTTAAATATTTGGGAACTTTGTTAACCTCAGACGGAAGATGTACAGAAGAGGTGAGATGCAGAATGGCTCAGATGAAAGCAGCTTTCCAAAAAATGAGGAAAATACTATGCAATCCATTTTTGACAATAGAAACAAGATAAAGAGTTCTTAACTGTTATCTAGAGCCAGTCTTAACATATGGATGTGAATCATGGACAATAGGACAACAGACAAGAAAATCACTGGAGTCTGTAGAAATGTGGTTTTACAGAAGAATGTTGAGAATACCGTGGACAGCTAAGAAGAGTAATGAAAACGTTCTGAAAGAGGCCAAAGCAAAAAGAGAGCTAATTTCCAATATTAGGAAGAAACAATCATCATTTTTTGGCCATGTAATGAGAAGGGAACAACTGGAATATATTGTAACAACTGGGAAAATTGAGGGACGAAGAGATAGAGGAAAGCAAAGAGAAAAAATAACAGATAGCTTAAGAGAATGGCTTGGCAGAAGGTCAACAACAGAAATTATAAATAGCTGCCGAGATCGAAAGTTGCGGAGAGACATAATCACCTTCGCCAGCAGGCCCGGTACTTGATGCTGATGAATTCTACCCTGACTTTCCCGTGATTCCCCTGACTGTCCCACGTCTTATGACCCCCCCCCCCCCCTCCCCCACCACCACTCTATTCAACCCACTTTCACATACTGTCCGTGATTCGCTTCCATAGGTCAGAATTGGTAACGATACAGCACAAGATGATAAAGACGATGATAAAGAAACAACAGATTACACAAAAACCCCTTTTCAAAACGTAGTGCCATTACCACACTAGTCTTAATTATGCCATCCTACCACACGTCCACGTATTGTTTACCATATTTACACACATTTTTGTTTAATCCAATGAAATAAATGGAGCGTTTTGATTGGCCCACCTTTCTTAATAAATACACGACTTTCCAACTTGTCTCATTGTCCTTCTCTACGGCCTGACAGATAGTCCTTCCACATTTGTATAGGCAGGTTAGAAGATGCACTTCAGGTTTCTTGCGTTGGTTGCTGTTGTCGCGTGCTTCGTGGCAGCAGACGCTCATGTAAGTGATTTCTTCTTTATTGGCAAAGGTAGTCCTATAGAATTTTATTTTTAATTTTCATGATCGCCGTTGCTTGTCAACAATAACAATGTCCTTTCACAAAGTCGAGGTTTTCAGTCTTCTTGTTTAGACGTCATCTTTTGCTATGCATCTTGATTCATTATCTTCGAAGATCTAATTTGGCTATATCTATACATCACAGTTTTAAACAGCGTTTCATTCTTTCGCGGTGCAATTTTGCTGTAAAATTAACTCTAATTCTTCAGCCACCAACTTTTGTTATAATCAATCTCTAATTCTTCAGCCCTCAATTTTTGTTAAAAATCAATCTCTAATTATTCAGTTATCAACTTTTGTTATAACCAATCTCTAATTATTCAGTTATCAACTTTTGTTATAATCAATCTCTAATTATTCAGTTATCAACTTTTGTTATAAATCAATCTCTAATTATTCGGTTATCAACTTTTGTTATAAATCACCCTCTAATTATTCAGTTATCAACTTTTGATACAGATCTAACTCTAATTCTTCAGCCATCAACTTTTACCATTTATCAGGACTGACATGAGTTAACAGAACGGCGCACTTCCGAGTTTCTCTATTTGCCTACAGTTTGTCTCACTGGCTTTCTATTTTATTATATATAACATTATATTTAATTTCTTTTATATTTGATTCTGTTCTTTTTTTTAAGAATATATTCCATTCTATTTCATTAGTCTGAATAGTAAGAAAACAGAAGTAATGGTTATATCGAAGAAACAATCATCACCACCATGCAGCATAAAAATAAACGAGACAGAACTGAAGCAAGTGCAACGTTTCAAATACTTGGGCACAATAATTACATCAGATGGGAGATGCATCACAGAAATAAAAAGTAGAAAAGCTCAGGCCAAAATGGCATTTCAGAAAATGAAAAATATCTTATGCAACAAATCTATATCAATAGAAATGAGAAAGAGAGTTCATCGGTGCTATATAGAACCAATTCTGACCTATGGAAGCGAATCATGGACAGTAGACAAATAAATGAAAAGACGTTTAGAGGCTACAGAGATGGGATTTCTCAGAAGAATGTTGAAAGTTCCCTGGACAGCTAAAAAGACCAATGAGGAAGTTCTCAAAGAGGCCAACACAAAAAGGGAGCTCTTAAAAAACATCAGAAAGAAACAACAATTTTCGGACACATCATGGGAAGAGGAAAGTTGGAATACTTGGTTACAACTGGCAAAAAAAAAGGAAAGAGAGATCGCGGACGACAAAGAGAGAAGATAGCTTGGTGCCGTTGGAGGGTAAACAGCCAACAACAGAATTAATGCGATGCCTTGTGGATAGATGATTGTGGAAGGACATGATCGCAAACGCCAACCAGTAAGGCACATGATGATGACCTGTTTTACGTACTTTAATTCTGGTTTAGAAGAAATCTGTTTTTCTTCTTTTGTGCGACGATTTTTTTCTGTCTCTTTCGCTGTTGAGAAACTCAACGTCCATAAGTTTCATTGTCAACTGATAATGGATGACACCACCGGGTGTGCTCAAAATAGAAGTGAATTAAATTATACTGTACCCCAAAGCCTGACTTAAACGCTAGACTCAAGACGAGTAAAAACAAAAATAAAATCGAGATGAGTTGTTTGTTTGTTCCTGCTGAAGGCCTAATGGGCCGAAACGTCGTTCAAATCTGTGTCGTCTACTAATCACGTAAAGCTTTTACCGTACCATTTTTTCAATTTTTTGTTTCTATTTTCCCTCACATTCAGCTTTACTGCAGCTTCGCATTTTTATGCATTCATTTGATTTCTTTGCCTTAACCCCTGAAAGATGAGTTAGCCAAATGGCAGGAAACAGCCTCAGAGATAAGATTAGAAACGAAGAACTTAGAGAAAGACTAAGAATATTTTCCGTCATTGAATTACATAAATAATCATCATCGTCATCATCATCGCCATCATCATCATCGTCAGGTCGCATGTCCTTTGTAGACCGTTAAATTCATCATAGGTCGTCTGAAAGAATCTCTGTCTCTAGCCAGATCTCCCACTTCTTCTGTTGTCATGTTCACGGTCTCCTTGATTTCTTGAAACCACCTTCTTCTTGGTCTGCCCCAGATGCATCGCTCAGAAACCATTGCTTCGATTATTGTTCTTTTAATTCTGCTTGTGTCTTTTGACGTGGTCATCCTATTTTAATTTCCTTTCTAGAATGATGTTAATAAGTCATCTTGTGTCAATGTTTACGTATTCATGATGTCTTCATTGCTCTTTTCTACTGTCCAAGGTATCTTAAGGATTTTGCTGCAACATTTTGTTTCGAATGAATCAATTTTATTCCTTACTGTTTGATAAAGACAAGAAAAAAAAAACAGATTAAATGATTTGACCACGTGATAAGACAGGAAGATAAAAAAGACAACACAGCGAACCTTCAATATATGTTTCAAGTGCACCAGAATGAAAGATCGGGCACGAAAAAGATGGATTGATAAATAGAATATTAGAAACACTAGGAAACATAATTGCTGTAGAAGCCAACAAAGGCGCAAAAGACTGGAAATTATATATTTTTCCAAAGCTGAAAAGTATATAAGGAAAGAAAATGGAAGACGAAGAAGGAGAAGAAGAAGAGGAAGAAGAAGAATAAGAAGAAGAGGAAGCAGAAGAAGAAGAGGAAGAGAAAGAGGAAGAGGAAGAGAAAGAGGAAGAGGAAGAGGAAGAGGAAGAAGAAGCAAAAGCAGAATCGTGCTCATCTGACATCTCCGCAACGAAGGTTGGCTACCATGGAGCGCCATTCTGCTCTGTCTCTTGCTTTGATGGTGCAGGCTGTCATAGGTTGTCTTGTCCATCTTTTGATGTTACTTGTCCATGTTAGTCTTGGTCTGCATCTGCCTCTTTTACCTTGTATTTTCCCTTCCAATATTACTTTTAGTAGGCTGTTGTGTCTTTCAACATGCCCCCCAAAAAATCTCATTTGTCTTGTTCTCTTTTCTTTCCATCCAATTCTACTTATTCTTAAATAAATCCACATTTCAAAGGCTTCAATTTTCAGTTCTGTTTTCTTGTCTAATGTCCATATTTCTGCACCAGATAGGAATGTTGAGAAAATATAACATTTTGCTATTCTTAGTTTTAGTCCTGGTGTTATTTGTTTTCATATTAGTATACTTTTCATGGCATTAAAATTACTTTTAGTAGTTTTTTTAAATTCTAATATAGAACTTAAATGAGAAATAAAAATAAGAATACGATTAAAAGTTCTCCGCAAACTGTGCTATGGTCAAAGAAAAATGAACGCCACGGTACACGCACGGAGTACGTGTGCGCAAACTAAAGTGACAATGTTTGCAAACAGCACGAATAGAAAGAAGTTCCCACACACAGATCTGTGTGCATACACAAAGCGCAAAGAACAGACCAGAAGAATACAGGGTACCCGAAAGGAGGAAAGATTGAGATGTCGCAGAGTGAGGTAAGAGATGTGGGGAACACCCGAAGTTTTACAATGTGGTCTAGTAGAGAAGAGATGTGGGGAACACCCGAAGTATTACAGTGTGGTCTAGTAGAGAAGAGATGTGAATAGCATAGCATGTGTATATACTAATGTGCTCAAACATGATGCAACAGAGGATATGTAATATGGAAGGAACAGCCACAGTGAAACTATGTGTATGAGTGTGATACATTAATGCCTCGTGTTGTCAGGGAACCCAACTGGTCTACAAGGCGATTCTCCCAGGCAAACCGGCTGCAATCGCTGGAGTGACAGAGGACAATACATGTGATACGGATGTCGTTTTTGCCTTTGTGGGTCGAGGAATTGAAGTGGGACGCCACTGGAGTGCCAGTATTCTGTTGAACATCTCGAAGATGTTCACAAAATTCTTCCGCTAAACGTTTCTCCAAGACCCGCCAATATAATTCTTGTGACATCGTGGCAAATATGACCCATTACATAAAGCTTTAACTACACCGTTTATATATATATATATATATATATATATATATATATATATATATATATACATATATACATTTTGTTTCATTCTCTTTGTATTATATCTATAAAGCAAATAAATGCATTATATACATTTTTTTGCTTTGACTCGATTTCTCTATATGTAGACGGGAACTGGGAGATTATTAAAGTCAAGGTCAGAGCAATATATTTTTAGATGGTTGCTGAGGGACCAGAGAAGAATGGTTAAAGTTAGATCATATGTCAAGGTCACGAGTGAGTGTATGAATTATTATAGATACAGGCCAGACGCTACGTCACCAGACACCACGTCACCAGACACCACGTCACCAGACACTACGTCACCAGACACCACGTAACCAGACACCACGTCATCAGACACCACGTCACCAGACACCACGTTACCAACTAAAGCACGGGAAAAGGAGATACGTAAACCCGTGACTGAGAGAAACACGACACTTAGCACGGAGTATAAGATAGAGCCGGGTCGGGTAACACCGAGAGGGCGTTCGCCCGCAACTCTGAAGGGCAAAGTGCCCAAAGGACACCTCAGATAGAGCAAATGTCTCACACATCTGAAGGATATATCTACCAGAGATGGTA
>JAVIAB010000026.1:27525378-27700378 GCA_032433765.1 Megaustenia siamemsis | reverse complement strand
AGGTGTGTCAGGCAGGTGTGTTCCAATTAGGCGTCACACAGAGACACACATACAATACAAGTGCGGTTCTGTTCTTTCCCCATACAATGAGCTTTCTACTGTTCAAATGTCGAATTTGTCTTCAACAAACACTTTTGACTCTCTGTGAAGCATAGGTCTTCAACAAACACTTTCATCTCCATGTGGAGCATAGGTCTTCAACAAACACTTTTGACTCCCTGTGGAGCATAGGTCTTGAACAAACACTTTCATCTCCCTGTGGAGCATAAGTATTTTATTTCCAACCACGAGTACAATTCACTCTGCTTGCAGTGAGAATCGAACACAGGTTGTCCGAACGTCGGTAGCCCAGTCGGGTAAGCTCTATGTGTTGATAGATGTACAACAGAAGCGAGGTGCAAAATAGCTTAGTAAAAGACGTCAGTCCAAGTACGAATAAATTAATATATAATCCATATTCGATAATTCGTCTTCATCTTCCTTCTTCTTCCCTTCATCATTTACCTTTGAGCGTTTTAGGAGATGTAGATTCAGGGTTATTGCTCTTCTGTTGGCCTCACCTGCTGTTATGTTTACTAGTGTTTCTAATATTCTGTCAATCTATCTTTTTCGTGTGTCGGGCCTTGATAGAGTCTGGTGTTCTCGCAACGTTTATTCAAGGCTCGTTGTGTTGTGTTTTTGATCTTTCTGTCTTATCATGTGGCCAAACAAGTGTATCTGTTGTTTCGTTTTGTATTCGATGACGGGAATTATTATTTGTTTTATTCTAATTACTTTATATACGATCGTATCTCTCAGGCTGATTCTTGCCATTGGTCTGACACATTTCATCTCGGTAATGGTTATTTTTCTTATTGTTCTTGCATCTAGAGTCCAGGACTGGCATTGGTAGCACAACGTTGAGATGAAGATTGTATTGTAGAGTGCCCGTTTTCCCTCCAGAGTTATTTCCTTGTTGGACAATAGTGGTGATAGCTGCCCAATGATTTAACAAGTTTTGTTGCATTTAGGGTCCAGGACTGGAAGATGTACAAAAGAGGTGAGATGCAGAATGGCTCAGGCAAAAGCAGCTTTCCAAAAAATGAGGAAGATACTATGCAATCCATTTTTGACAATAGAATCAAGAAAAAGAGTTCTTAAATGTTATTTAGAGCCAGTCTTAACATATGGATGCGAATCATGGACAATAGGACAACAGACAAGAAAATCACTGGAGTCTGTAGAAATGTGGTTTTACAGAAGAATATTGAGAGTACCATAGACAGCTAAGAAGAGTAATGAAGATGTTCTGAGAGAGGTCAAAGCAAAAGGAGAGCTAATTTCCAATATTAGGAAGAAACAATTATCATTTTTTGGCCATGTAATGAGAAGAGAACAACTGGAATATATTGTAACAACTGGAAAAATTGAGGGACGAAGAGATAGAGGGAAGCAAAGAGAAAAAATAACAGACAGCTTAAGAGAATGGCTTGGCAGAAGGTCAACAACAGAAATGATAAATAGCTGCCGAGATCGAAAGTTGTGGAGAGACATGATCACCTACGCCAGTAGGCCTGGTACTTGATGATGATGAGGGTCCATTGACTGACATTAGTAGCACAAGTTGGGATGAAGATTGTTTTGTAGAGTGCCTGTGTTGCCTCTAGAGTTATTTCCTTTTGGACAATAGTTGTGAGAGCTGTCCAATCATTTGACAAGTTTTGTTGCAGGAGTCCATCTCTCCTGTTTGTGAATTGTCGTTTGTCACTAGACTTCCTATTTATTTAAATTCCTCCACTGTTTTAAATGTCTGACGTATATCGGTTTTATTGATATTCCGCCTTTTTGTTGTTGTTGTTGTTGCAATATTCATGTTTTGTTGATGTTAATTGTCGTGTTATATTGAACGCCTATGCTGTTGAGTCCAGTTAACTATTCTTGTTAATCTTGTATTAATTAATATTTTGTTTGACAATGAAGATGCTAAATAAGGAGAGGGGGGGGTGGAGGGGAGCTGGGTGGTCTAGAGGTTGCAGTGTTGGCTTCAGGACAGGAAAATCCCGGGCTCAAACCCCAGCAGAAGCGGTGATGATTTATCAAAAAATAGGCCAACATTAATCCGTTGGTTTCTGTATGACGTTACCTCCCCTGATCTCTCGAGTTGTAAGATCCGATGTCTGGCCCTCTCGGATAACGGCATTAAACAGGAGATCCGTGTGCCCTCACGCACGTTAAAGATCCCTTGGCATTACAAATCGAAAAAGGTAGGCCGTGAATATGGTCGCTGTCCGGGTAATATTGCCAGCAAAAAAAATCTACGTCCACCGTGAATCCCTGACCGTGCTATGGAGTTCGTGCACGTGACCTCGGATTCTCCTCGGATTTTCTGGAGATTCTGAAAGGAGGGGTGGGGGGGGGGAATTCGAGCACCCATTGCAGTGTTAAGAGAAAAAAATAGTAAAATACCCCCATCACGCCAAGTGGCGTATAGGGAATATGGTGTTAGTGACCATAAATTTTACAGTACTTCTGCACATGATTTTTGGGGGTAATGTGGTCGGTATTACGCCCGTGCCGCTTTACTTTCCCAGAAAAAAAGAATCCGGTACCCATTAAAGGCTGGGTGAACCGGAACCGGACGTCGTCGGTTGGGATTGAACCCTAACTCTTGTCCTTTGTAGTCCAGTTCACTAACCACTGAGCTATCGCGGCTCCCAAGATTCGTGCCGTGTGCATGACATTCCTAACAACAATACAATTAAACAAACTGATAACTTATAACTGATAACTGATAACTTATAACTGATAACTTATAACTGATAACTTATAACTTATAATAGATAACTGATAACTTATAACTGATAACTTATAACTGATAACTTATAACTGATAACTTATAACTGATAACTTATAACTGATAACTTATAACTTATAACTGATAACTTATAACTGATAACTTATAACTGATAACTTATAACTGATAATTTACAACTGATAACTTATAACTGATAACGTATAACTTATAACTGATAATTTACAACTGATAACTTATAACTGATAACTGATAATTTACAAATGATAACTTATAACTGATAACGTATAACTTATAACTGATAATTTACAACTGATAACTTATAACTGATAACTGATAACGTATAACTTATAACTGATAATTTACAACTGATAACTTATAACTGATAACGTATAACTGATAACTTGCAACTAATAACTTTTAATTGATAACCTACAGCTGATAGCTGATAACATACAACTGATTACTGATAACTTGCAAGTGATAACTGATAAATGACAATTAATAACTGATAACTTATAACTCTCCATTAATTATTACAGAGGGAGTAACGTAGTATATGCAGAGTCAAGGGATGAACGTTTAATTACGGTCAATGTGCAGCCATCTGGCAGTTTCTATGACTTCAACACCGCCACTCCGGTAAGTAGACCTACTGTATAGAAAAGTGGAAGCATCGTTTCATCTCCAAATTCTGACAGATATTGTTTGTTCTTCCTTCCTAAACTTACTCAATCTTCTTCTTCTTCCTCTTCTTCTTCTACCTTTTTAGCTCCCTGTGGAGCATAGGTCTTCAACAAACACTTTCCAAGTCGTTCTGTCTTTTGTCATTCTTTTAAGATCATTCCATGTCTTCCCCATCATCTTCATCTCTGCTTCCATCTGTCTTCTCCAAGAATTTCTTGGTCTTCCTCTTTGTCTTTTCCCCTGGGGATTCCAAAAAAGGGCCTGTTGTGTAATACTGTCAGTTGGCTTCCGTAGTGTGTGTCCTATCCAGCGCCATCACTCAATCTTACCTCCGTGTATATGTCCGTTTGTCACAACACAAAATGTTGATTATCATATCAACTTTTCGCATCCTACCAAACTATCGTTGACCATTTCTCTCCGGTTTTTTTCTTCAATATCTTCATTTCTCTATACGTACGGCTGTTACAATACTCCAGATGTTCCCACTTTCAAAATATATCGTAATATAAATAATCTAAGGTATGCTGATGATACAGTCTTATTCGCTAAGAGTTAAAACGAGTTACAAGAAATGTAAGATATTATAGTGAAGCAAAACAAAAATAAAGGATTCAGACTTAATAGTAAAAGGACAGAAGTAATGGTAACAACAAAGAAAAGGACTTCACCGTAATGCACAATAAAGACAAGTGGAATAATATTTTAAAACGTGAATGAATTTAAATATCTGGGAACAATGTTAACCTCAGTTGGTAGATGTACAACAGGAGTGAGATGCAGAATGACTCGGGCAAAAGCAGCTTTCCAAAAAATGAGGAAGATACTATGCAATATATTTTTGACAATAGAAACAAGAAAAAGAGTTCTTAAATGTTATGTAGAGCCAATCTTAACAAATGGATGTGAATCATGGACAATAGGACAACAGACTCACTGGAGTCTGTAGAAATGTGGTTTTACAGAAGAATGTTGAGAATACCATGACCAGCTAAAAAGTGTAAAGATAGCGTTCTGAAAGAGGCCAAAGCAAAAAGAGAGCTAATTTCCAATATTAGGAAGA
This sequence comes from Megaustenia siamemsis, assembly GCA_032433765.1. Classification (NCBI taxonomy): domain Eukaryota; kingdom Metazoa; phylum Mollusca; class Gastropoda; order Stylommatophora; family Ariophantidae; genus Megaustenia; species Megaustenia siamemsis. The sequence continues at coordinate 27,695,837 of JAVIAB010000026.1, read as the reverse complement.
AACAATCATCATTTTTTGGCCATGTAATGAGAAGAGAACAACTGGAATATATTGTAACAACTGGGCAAATTGAGGGACGATAAGATAAAGGGAAGCAAAGAGAAAAGATATTTAATTTTTATTTCGATACGTAGTTTTAGTTTTATTTACATACATATTATCTTTGGGAGAGTGTTATGTATGTTAATAGTGTTATGGATGTTAATAGTGTTATGTATGTTAATAGTGTTATGTATGTTAATAGTGTTATGTGTGTTAATAATGTTATGGATGTTAATAGTGTTATGTATGTTAATAGTGTTATGTATGTTAATAGTGTTATGGATGTTAATAGTGTTATGTATGTTAATAGTGTTATGTATGTTAATAGTGTTATGTATGTTAATAGTGTTATGGATGTTAAGCTCATTTTATTTGCGGGTCGTTTTCATAGCTCATAGAGCATCTCTATCTACTCTACTAAACAGATGTGCACATAATATTTTTGGAGTTGAAGAGTTTAAAACTATCTATTCGTATTGTTCGGCAGATTGTTGTCCTTGCTCCGTTTGGCGAGCCATGCTATGTCAGTAACACAACACTGGACATGAATAGCACGATTGTTAAACTCAACACTATAAACGTAAGTAGCTGTGTGTTCTTTGTACGTAAAAGTTGTGTTTTGAATATGAAAAAGATGTGTGTTCTTTGTACATAAAAGTTGTGTTTTGAATATGAAAAAGACGTGTGTTCTTTGTACATAAAAGTTGTGTTTTGAATATGAAAAAGACGTGTGTTCTTTGTACATAAAAGTTGTGTTTTGAATATGAAAAAGATGTGTGTTCTTTGTACATAAAAGTTGTGTTTTGAATATGAAAAAGATGTGTGTTCTTTGTACATAAAAGTTGTGTTTTGAATATGAAAAAGATGTGTGTTCTTTGTACATAAAAGTAGTGTTTTGAATATGAAAAAGATGTGTGTTCTTTGTACATAAAAGTTGTGTTTTGTATATGAAAAAGATGTTTGTTCTTTGTACATAAAAGTTATGTTTTGTATATGAAAAAGATGTTTGTTCTTTGTACATAAAAGTTGTGTTTTGTATATGAAAAAGATCTTAGTTCTTTGTACATAAAAGCCGTGCTTTGTACATGAAAAAGATGTTTGTTCTTTGTACATAAAAGATGTGTTTTGTACATGAAAAAGATGTTTGTTCTTTGCACATAAAAGTTGTTTTGTATATGAAAACGATGTTTGTTTTTTGTACATAAAAGTTGTGTTTTGTATATGAAAACGATGTTTGTTCTTTGTACATAAAGGCTGTGTTTTGTATATGAAAACGATGTTTGCTCTTTGTACATAAAGGCTGTGTTTTGTATATGAAAACGATGTTTGCTCTTTGTACATAAAAGCTGTGAGCTCTTGGTACATCAAAGCTGCGTAATATGCGACTGCCGTTACTGAAACCCGAATGTGTGCAATATAAGTTGCGCACCTTTTTTTTAAAACGCAACACGCTCACTGGAAATTCGAACGATCAGGATGAGCACTTTGTTAGGTGATGGACCGGGGACTCAGCAGATGTGGGAATGCCCCACATGCAGTGACACAATTCCGTTCTAAATTCTAAGTCTAGTAATGTGTGTACAGGCAGTTATCATTCTTCATCTATATTTGAGAAAGTACCTGTCTTTGTTTTAGGAATAACTTTAATGTACTGTGATAATGTAGATAACATAGAATTATGGAAATGTACCTGTCAAACACCAGTGGATAAAGAGATACAGAGAAGACGATGGCGCTGGATAGGACACACACTACGGAAGCCAACTGAGAGTATTACACAACAGGCCCTTTTTGGGAATCCCCAGGGGAAAAGACAAAGAGGAAGACCAGAGCATTCTTGGAGAAGACAGATAGAAGCAGAGAAGAAGATGATGGGGAAGACATGGAATGATCTTAAAAGAATGACAAAAAACAGAACGACTTGTAAAGTGTTTGTTGAAGACCTATGCTCCACTGGGAGCTAAAAAGGTAGAAGAAGAAGAAGACTGTGATAATGTATCCATGATTCATAATTGTATAAAGAAGTTACGACGGTAGTTTTCTGTTGCCTTCCGTCGGTTTCTTTACGGTTGGTTCCACTAGCCTTTGACTAAAAAGTCTCACCCACAAGGCAGTGGGGTTGTTTTACTTCGGGGTACCCTCCCTTAGCCTTTTACTCTCCCGAGCTTACCTGCAAGGCATCAGAGCAGCCACAGGTTGTACTGTTTACTGCATACAGTCCGGAGTCTGTAGAAATGTGGTTTTACAGAAGAATGTTGAGAATACCATGGACAGCTAAGAAGAGAAATGAAAACATTTTGAAAGAGGCCAAAGCAAAAAGAGAGCTAATTTCCAATATTAGGAAGAGACAATCATCATTTCTTGGCCATGTAATGAGAAGAGAACAGCTGGAAAATTTTGTAACAACTGGGGAAATTGAGGCACGAAGAGATAGAGGAAAGCAAAGAGTAAAAATACCAGACAGCTTAAGAGAATGGCTTGGCAGAGGGTCAACAACAGAAATGATAAATAACTGTCGAGATCGAAAGTTGTGGAGAGACTTGATCACCTACGCTAGCAGGCTTGGTACTTGATGACGATGATGATGAGATGATGATGATGATGATGATGAGATGATGATGAGATGATGATGAGATGATGATGATGATGATGATGAGATGATGATGAGATGATGATGAGATGATGATGAGATGATGATGAGATGATGATGAGATGATGATGATGATGATGATGATGATGATGATGATGATGATGATGATGAGATGATGATGATGATGATGATGATGAGATGAGATGATGATGATGAGATGATGATGATGAGATGATGATGAGATGATGATGATGATGAGATGATGATGATGAGATGATGATGATGATGAGATGATGATGAGATGACGATGATGAGATGATGAGATGATGATGATGATGATGAGATGATGATGATGATGAGATGATAATGATGAGATAATAATGATGATAATGTATACTATTGTTATGAAAGCAAATAAAAATACATGAATATTATTACAGGGGAAAAGTTCTCAGGCGACATGTCAGTGAATGATTTCAGGGAAAAGCGTTCATTATATCATCTAATCATTCGGGTCACCTTTCTGTACGTCCCTGGACATGCGGGAGTACGGGGAAATGAAAGAACGGACAGGTTGTCTAGCTGCGCTGTCGTTGAAGACTATCAACCAATGAATCGGGCGGACGTCATCAAATCCCTTCCGATATGTGGGAAGGGCACAAGACTTCGACAACCATGAGTCCACGTCACTCTTGTGTAATTATGTGTGAGTGTATATATATATATATATATATACTGGTTGACGGGCAACAACAGAAATGATAAATAACTGTCGAGATCGAAAGTTGTGGAGAGACGTGATCACATACGCCTGCAGGCCCGGAACTTGATGATAATGATTTTTTAAAATTTATTCATTTCTCCTCTACAATAAGCTATACTGCAGCTTTGCATTTTTATGCATTTCGTTGCCTTGACCCCTAAACATTTACGCTCACTCCTTCGGATGAAAGAGATGGGAGTTAATTAAGATGGGCACATCCAGAAACGAGAAACTTAGTGGCCGTGTAAGAAGACTTATCAACCAACACAGAACTGGAGTCGTCAGTCGCTGGACACCTGCGGGACTTGCTGAGGAGGGGATCTGAGCACCGTCAACCGTCGTTGACTTTGTTGTTTGAATTTATTTACTTGAGGTGACGACTTATGATTATTACTAGGAAATTACAACGGGGGTTTCCCCATTTGTTTATTTATAGTTGTTTCTGCTACCATGTGACTAACACGTCTTACCCACAAGGCAATGGGTCGGGTTAAGGTGATAAATGCCCTCCGAAATGTGGAAAGGGCACAGGACTTCGACAACCATGAGTCCACGTCACTCCTTCGTATAAAAGAGTTAAGATGGACACAGCCAGAAACGAGAAACTTAGTGGACGTGTAAGAAGACTTATCAACCAACACAGAACTGGAGTCGTCAGTCGCTGGACACTGCGGGACTTGCTGAGGAGGGGATCTGATCACCTATGGACATGTTCGGAGTGCAATGATGATGACCTGCTAATAATTTAATAACATTTACGCTTCAGTTACAATCAGTGCTTCATACAAGTCTCTGCTCACACTGGTCATCTGGATTTTTTAAAAGTAAAGAAAATGGAACATTCTTTTTAGACACCCGGTACATTTAATGTAGCACATGACGTCCCCTACCGAACGAGGGTTTTCCATTGGAATCCCCCTTAACGTTGTTGTCCTTATTTCTATTGTTGTGGTGATTCATAATTGTACAAAGAAGTTACGACGGTGGTTTTCTGTTGCCTTCCGTCGGTTTCTTTACGGTTGGCTCCGCTAGCCTTTGACTAAAAAGTCTCACCAACAAGGCAGTGGGGTTGTTTTACTTCGGGGTACACTCCCTTAGCCTTTTACTCTCCCGAGCTTACCTGCAAGGCAGCAGGGCAGCCACAGGTTTTACTGTTTACTGCATACGGTAGCAGGTAAAATTACCTGAGCTTAAGAGAATGGCTTGGCAGAAGGTAAACAACAGAAATGATAAAGAACTGTCGAGATCGAAAGTTGTGGAGAGACATGATCACCTACGCCAGTAGGCCCGGTACTTGATGATGATGATGATGATGATGATGATGATGATGATGATATTTAATACTTTTCGAAAAGCTGCTTTTGCCTGCGCCATTCTGCATCTCACCTCTGTTGTACATCTTCCATCTGAGGTTAACAATTTTCCCAAATATTTAAATTCATTTACCTGTTTCAATATTATTCCACATGTCTTTATTGTGCGTTGCGGTAATGTCTTTAGCTTACTATTGATGTCGTCGCCTCTCTCTATTAGAATCAATACTTGTACACAATTTCAGGGCACCGTCGTTCCAAATGGTACCGAGACTTTCCTTGATGGCACTGCAGTTCGACTGACTCCAGCGGCGGTCGCAAGACTCACTGGTGCACACCCGGTTGTTAATGATTTGTGCTCCGGTCGGGATATTTTCCCGGCTTACCCTCTAGGAGGTAACATGACTTATAATTGGTCGTTACTTCCCGTTACATCGCTTTATTTTACCTCTTTGTACTTTATTTTACCTCACTTTACTTTACTTTATTTTACTTCGCTTTACTTTACGTCACGTTACTATATTTTACTTCACTTTATTTTATTTTACTTTATTCTACTTTACTTTATTTTATTTTTTTTATATTTTATTTTATTTAACTTTCTTTATTTTACTGTACTTTATTTTATTTTATTTTACTGTACTTTATTCTACTTTACTTTATTTTATTTTATGTTACTTTACTTTATTCTACTTTACTTTATTTTACTGTACTTTATTTTATTTTATTGTATTCTACTTTACTTTATTTTACTGTACTTTATTTTATTTTATTTTACTTTACTTTATTTTACTGTACTTTATTTTATTTTATTTACTTTACTTTATTTTACTGTACTTTATTTTATTTTATTTTATTTTACTGTACTTTATTTTACTGTAATTTATTCTACTTTACTTTATTTTATTTTATTTTACTTTACTTTATTCTACTTTACTTTATTTTACTGTACTTTATTTTATTTTATTTTATTCTACTTTACTTTATTTTACTGTACTTTATTTTATTTTATTTTACTTTACTTTATTCTACTGTACTTTATTTTATTTTATTTACTTTACTTTATTTTACTGTACTTTATTTTATTTTATTTTATTTTACTGTACTTTATTTTACTGTACTTTATTCTACTTTACTTTATTTTATTTTATTTTACTTTACTTTATTCTACTTTACTTTATTTTACTGTACTTTATTTTATTTTATTTACTTTACTTTATTTTACTGTACTTTATTTTATTTTATTTTACTTTCTTTATTTTACTGTACTTTATTTTATTTTATTTTACTTTATTTTACTGTACTTTATTTTATTTTATTCTACTTTACTTTATTTTACTGTACTTTATTTTACTTTACTTTATTCTACTGTACTTTATTTTATTTATTTTTACTTTACTTTATTCTACTTTACTTTATTTTACTGTACTTTATTTTATTCTACTTTACTTTATTTTAGTGTACTTTATTTTATTTTATTCTACTTTACTTTATTTTACTGTACTTTATTTTATTTTATTTTACTTTACTTTAGTTTACTGTACTTTATTTTACTTTACTTTATTTTATTGTACTCTACTTCGCTTTACTTTACCTCACTTTACTATATTTAACTTTATTTTATTTTACTTTATTTTATTTTACTGTACTTTATTTTATTTTACTTTACTTTATTTTACTGTAATTTATTTTACTTAACTTTATTTTATTGTACACTACTTCGCTTTACTTTACCTCACTTTACTATATTTTACTTTAGTTTTTTTCTGTACTTCGTTTTTTTCTACTTTAATATACTTCAATTCGCGTTGCTTTGCTTAATTTTCCCTACTTTACTTTACTTAACTTTACTTTACTTTACTTTACTTGTAGCAGTGACGAAAACACACCATTAATAATTAACACTAGAGAAGTTGTAAGTCAAAATGCCCAGAGCAGCATTTGTCTTCAACATGTCACGTGATGACTGGAAAACGCAAACTAGATTACTTTGAATTTGTATTCTTGTACACATGTCTCTAGTTACACTGCACAAACTCATCTAATTAAAAGTCGTGCTTGCATGTAAGTCTCTCATTGCTCAATGATACTGGTTATTTCCCTCTATGGATATATCCAACTATACATCGTTAGTGGACAATTGTATCTGTGTTTAAAGCAACCGCCGGTGGTATGACACGCCAAATTCTGTAAGAAAATCAGGAAAAATTATCTAGATAACACAAAATAGCATATAATATGATATTAATACATTATTTTAAGCCACAATTTCTTTTAATCAATTTGAGTTTAATAAAAAAAAAAAGGTATGTTTCTTGGCAAGACACAAATTAATAAATCAGCTCAAGTATCAATATGAAACAAGAGTAAGATATTTATTTTTCGTTCTGTAATAAGAGCACGCATATTTTGAGATCATAATTCTCTTCTACATCTCCAGGTGCCCCAACACAATTCCAGGGCCCCACAGGTGTGCTAAAGGTCTTCACACTAGACTCGATTGTGGCCATTAATGTCCCGCGGTCTCGGATAAATAATCGACAATTTAATGGTGATAGCAGCAGCAGCAGCAGCAGTAGCAGCAGTGAGGAAAGAGGCAGGAACCGCGGGAATGACCATAGGCACAGCGGTGGAAACAGACATAACGGTGGACACAGGCATAGCGGTGGACAGAGGCATCGCGGTGGACACAGGCATCGCGGTTAATATAAATATTTAAACTTATCCTGTCAGAAGGACAGTAGATAAACGTTAAAATTGTAAAATTTCTCTGAACTGTCTAAAACACACTATATGAACGTAAAAAAATGTTTAATTTATCTGAACTATCTAAAGCACAATCTATGAGCGGTAAAAGTTATTAAACTCCTCTGAACTGTCTAATGCGCAATGGATAAACGCTAAAAATTGTTAAACTCCTCTGAACTGTCTAAAGCACAATGGATAAACGCTAAAAATTGTTAAACTCCTCTGAACTGTCTAAAGCACAATGGATAAACGCTAAAAATTGTTAAACTCCTCTGAACTGTCTAATGCGCAATGGATAAACGCTAAAAATTGTTAAACTCCTCTGAACTGTCTAAAGCACAATGGATAAACGCTAAAAATTGTTAAACTCCTCTGAACTGTCTAAAGCACAATGGATAAACGCTAAAAATTGTTAAACTACTCTGAACTGTCTAAAAAACACAATATACGAACGTTAAAAATAGTTCAATTCTTTCAACTGTCTAAAGCATTATATAATTATTTTAAAATGGTTACATTCATATTAACTTTGAAAAGCGCACCAGCTGTACGTTAACAAATCCTATATTCGTCTGACTGTTTAAAGCACAACGACTAAACGTTAAAAATTGTTAAATTCGACTGAACTGTTAAATCACTACCGCTGGACGTTAAAAACTGTTAATTTGAACTGTAATCAGATATGTTAAATACATGTGTTCTCGCTATATTACACACAGTTCTTATTTCAATCCAATACACGTGTATTAATTACTGCTAAAGTTACCACAAGAAATTACTGCTAAAGTTACCTAACAAATTACTGCTAAAGTTACCCTTACAAATTACTGCTAAAGTTACCCTTACAAATTACTGCTAAAGTTACTGCAATAAATTACTGCTAAAGTTACCGCAACAAATTACTGCTAAAGTTACCCTTTCAAATTACTGCTAAAGTTACTGCAATAAATTACTGCTAAAGTTACCCTTACAAATTACTGCTAAAGTTACCGCAACAAATTACAGCTAAAGTTACCGCAACAAATTACTGCTAAAGTTACCCTTCCAAATTACTGCTAAAGTTACCGCAACAAATTACTGCTGAAATAAAACAAATGCAATGAAATTATTTGTTGTGTTTACGTTTCTACACACATCATCTTCATCATAACTTCATGATTTCTGTCCTAGTTTGCTAATGCTGCTTTGTTATGCCTTACCATTATCGTTATGTAAAGAGGCATTTAGTGAGATGCGGGTGTGGAGTTTTAATGTGTTGTGCATTACAAAAGCTACAATATCTGGGCTCTTCGGCCCAATGCATCCGACTTCAGAATGACTTTTGGTAGTATGAAGTTGCCTTCCATCTTCGAGTACATTTTCTTAAACTAATTAATGTATGTGTAGATCCAGGATATCGAGAAGGTGAAGTGAAGTCTTGGTCAGTTTTGATTCGCTGATTCTGACGTCATCAGTTATTTATGAACAACTAATTGTATAGTGTAAATCTTGAGGCTCACAGGCGTAGGCGACTACGTCTCTCCTAAACTGTCTACCTCTTTCGTTTTAATTTGGACTGAGGTCACCGCATTTGGAACCTTCCCATTTCCGCTCCACCGACCGTTCCACCAACCATCGAAGTGTTCGTCTGCTGATTACTCCTGTCCTGCATTCATTGACCGTGCTGCGTTCTCTTCCACTGTGGATGCTTCTCCTGCGTCCCCACCCCCTTGGCGTGCACCCCGTTCCATCGTTCCACTGACGTGTATCTTCAACTCCCCTTTCTTTGTCCTCTTCCTGTGACAGTTGATCTCTAATAGCCATCGCGATGCCAGTTATCACAAAACTATTACTATAACTCCATAACTATAGCTAAAAAACTATAATTCAATAACTATAGCTCTATCACTATAACTCAATAACTATAACTCAATAACTATAACTCTATAACTATAGCTCTATAAATATACCTGTATAAAAATAACACTATAACTATAACTCTATCACTAAAGTCGGATGTGTTGGGCCGAAAGGCGCAGATATCACAGTGTTACACTGCAAACTTCAACACAACGTAACTACGTCCACTTAACGTCCTTTTAAGGTCGGATGACGAGGAGGAAGTCTACGGTTCGTATCCGCTAGAATACCTCAAATCATCGGGCGACCGCATCATCATCATCAAATTGTTTTAAGGGGAGGCAACATAGCAGTAACGTTCACTTCTAATATGTACTTTGATTATCTCCCTTTAAAACATTATTACATGTTTGCTGATTAAATGGTTACGATTTTTTTTTTTTAATTTAGATTTCTTCTTCTTTCCTTCCTCATTTGCCTTTCAGCATCGAGGGGAGATATCATTTGTTGTCTTTTGTTTCTCTTTTGGTACCTCCTGCTGTTATGTTTCATTTTGTTTCTAATATTCCGTCAATCCCTTCATTTCGTGGTCTACCCTTGGGTCCGGTGTTCTCGCAACGTTTAATGGGGGCTCGTTGTGTTGTGTTTTGATCTTTCTGCTTTGTCACGTGGGTCAAATCATGTTATCTGTTGTTCCTTTATATATTCTGTGGCGGAAATCATTCCTAGCTTTTTTCTCAGTTCTTCATTTCTGATCTTATCTCTCAGACTGTTTCCTGTCATTCGTCTAACACATTTCATCTCAGTAGATGTTATTTGTCTTATTGTTCTTGCATCTAGGGTCCTGGTCTGACATTGGTAGCACAAGGTTGGGATGAATAGTGTATTATATAGTGCCCGTTTTGCCTCTAGAGTTATTTCCTTGTTGAACAATAGTGGTGATAGTTGTCCGATGATTTGACAAGCTTTGTAGCATCTAGGGTCCAGGTCTGACATTGGTAGCACAACGTTGGGATGAAGATTGTATTGTAGAGTGCCCGTTTTACCTCTAGAGTTATCTCCTTATTGTCCCTCTTGGACAATAGTGGTGATAGCTGTCCGATGGTTTGACAAGATTTCTTACATCTTGATTCTATTTCTGCTCATCATCATCATCGAGTGCCTTCTCCGCAACGAAGGTTGGCTACCATGGATCGCCATTCTACTCTGTTTCTTTCTTTGATGGTGCAGGCTGTCATAGATTGAATTGACCATCTTTTGATGTTACTCGTCCATGTTAGTCTTTGTCTGCCTCTGCCTCTTTTACCTTGTATTTTTCATTCCAATATTACTTTTAGTAGGCTGTTGTGAAAGCTGGAAAACAACAAGAGATATAGAAACAAAGTTGAACGCATTCGAAAATAAATGTCTAAGGAAAATACTTGGTATAGCATGGAACGAATTAAAAACAAACGAGGAAATTAGAGAAATCGCCAATCAACCACTAATATCTTCAGTAATAAAGAAAAGACGATGGTCATACGTTGGACATGTGATGAGAAGAGATATTAACCGAATAGCAAAGCAAGCCCTCATATGGGAAACAACAGGTAAAAGAAAAAGAGGAAGACCCAGGGAGACAATGAGAAGACCATTGATGAGAGAGGCAAGAGCAGCAGGAATCGGCTCCCTCAATGAGATAGAACTGCTTGCACAGAACAGAGACAGATGGCGAGATTTGATAAAATATCTTTAAAAGAAAACTGCTAGAACAAAAAATTCATATAGGAGAAGGTGTATCTTGGTTTACGCCCTATGGGCCGGTTACGGCTCGAAAGGTAGTAGTAGAGAGAGGCTGTTGTGTTTTTTAACATGCTCTAAAAATTTCATTTGTCTTGTCTTAATTGTATTTAATAGTTCTCTTTTTATTTTCAGTTGTTTTAAAACTTTATCGCTTGATATCTTTTTTCCATCCAATTCTACCTATTCTTCTATAAATCCACATTTCAAAGGCTTCAATTTTCTGTTTTGTTTTCTTGTCTAATGTCCATGTTTCTGCACCATACAGGAATATTGAGAAGATGTAACATTTTGCCATTCTTAGTTTCTTCTAAATTTCTTCTTTATTTCTGCTAAACAAGAACAAAGACTGACTAGCATTATTAACTTTGTCCCTTTTCCCCTCTATATTCTTCATTTCTGATCTTATCACTCTGGCTGTTTCTCGAATCAATTCAGAGGATGAGGTATGTTTACAGCACTCGGAAAAAATGACAAATAATCGACAACAGAAAAAATGACAAATAATCAATAACAGAAAAAATGACAAATAATCAACAACAGAAAAAAATGACAAATAATCAACAACAGAAAAAAATGACAAATAATCAACAACAGAAAAAAATGACAAATAATCAACAACAGAAAAAAATGACAAATAATCAACAACAGAAAAAAATGACAAATAATCAACAACAGAAAAAAATATGGACCCAAGCAGGATCGAACCCGTACTCAGTGGCACAGCGTCTTGCCACGAAAAGCCAAACGCTAGGGAACACTGCTACTCTTTTTCTCACCAGCCGTGTCTAACTCACTACCATTATTATTTTGATTGTTCTTGGTCTGTCGGTCAGTCTGCAGCAAGTACATTTTGTTTCAATGTCCCTTTTTCTCAGAATTTATCAAAAATAGTTAATAACAAAAAATAAATAGTAGTTTATTTGTAAGGTTTTCTGAAAGTTTATAGAAAACAAAGTCTAGAAGTCGAAACTATGGAAAGTAAATAAAACTTAAGAGAGATGCACACAGAAATAAAGAGAATGACGAATAAAGATTAAAAAACTGCAGGAAACGGATGTATTGCAATCAAAGAGGGAAGAATGCTAACAGACAACAAAGATATAATAGATAGATGCAAGAATATATAACAGAATTATTTCATGACGAAAGGGACAAAAAGCCAGACATAAAATGTATATACAACTATAAAATCCTGAAATCTGAAGTAGAAAAAAGCTATAAAAACAATGAAAAAGGGAAGAGCAGCAGGACCTGACAATATACAAATAGAGATGATACAGGCTCTAGAAGAGTTTGGCATCGAAGTGATCACAGACATATACAACGACATGTACCATACAGGATACATACCAAACGATCTAAAAACATCAACTTTCATTGCATTGCCTAAAAAGAATGCTGCAGTTGAATGCAGTGATTTCAGAACAATAAGCCTAATGAGCCAGGTAACAAAAATTGTACTAAAAGTTATACAGGGAAGGATTCAGAATAAAATCAATACTGAATTAGATGAGCAGCAATTTGGATTCAGGAAAAACAGTGTGACAAAAGAAGCCATATTCAGCATGAGAACATTGATTGAAAAGTACACAGAAGTAAACAAACCAATATATGCCTGCTTTATGGACTACAACAAAGCTTTCGATAGAATACACCATAACCAACTTATAGACTGCCTAAAGGATATAAATCTCCGACACAGACATACGACAAATATGTAATTTGTACTGGGAGCAAACAGCAATAATAAGATATAACAAGGAGGACTCTACACCCATGGACATAAAAAGAGGAGTAAGACAAGGATGTATCCTATCACCAAGCTTGTTCAATCTATACACTGAGCAAATCTTTAAAAACATCTCAGAGATAACAGGCCTAAACATTAATGGAAAGATAATCAATAACCTAAGATATGCTGATGATACTGTTCTACTAGCAGAAAATACTAAAGACCTACAACAATTGCTTAATGTGATAAACATAACAAGCAAAAAATATGGACTAGAAATGAATATCAAAAAGACTAAAACTATGATCATAAACAAAGAAAATTCTCAAGACCTACAATTAAATATCACAGTTGAGGGAATACATCTGGAGACAGTCCAGAGCTACAACTACCTGGGACATACTATAACCAATGATGGAAAATGCAAAACTGAAATAAACAAAAGAATAGGTATGGCAAAAAGTAATTTTAATGCCATGAAAAATATACTAACAACAAAACAAATATCAGCAGGGCTGAATCTAAGAATGGCAAAATGTTACGTCTTCTCAATATTCCTGTATGGTGCAGAAACATGGACATTAGACAAGAAAACAGAACATACAATTGAAGCCTTTGAAATGTAGATTTATAGAAGAATAGGTAGAATTGGATGGAAACAAAAGATAACAAACGATGAAGTTTTAAAACAACTGAAAATAAAAAGAGAACTACTGAACACAATTAAGACAAGATAAAAGAAAATTTTAGGGCATGTTAAAAGACACACCAGCCTACTAAAAGTAATATTGGAAGGAAAAATACAAGGTAAAAGAGGCAGAGGCAGACCAAGACTAACATGGACGAGTAACATCAAAAGATGGACAAGTCAATCTATGTCAGCCTGCACCATCAAAGCAAGAAACAGAGTAGAATGGCGATCCATGGTAGCCAACCTTCGTTGCGGAGAAGGCACACGATGATGATGATAGAAAACAAAACAAAAAAACTAATAAAAAAAGCCAACCCTAGAAAATTCACGTCAAACGTGTTTACAACACTTCCCTAAACATGGGAAAGCTGGACAACAAAAGAGATTGAGAAAAAAAACTAAACGCTTTTGAAGACAAATGCTTAAGAAGAATACTCTGTGTACAATGGGATGAATTCAAGACTAATATAGAGATATGAGAAATAGTTATACAGCCAACAATCTCATCTACAATGGGATGAGTTCAAGATTAATATAGAGATAAGAGAAATGGTCATACAGCCAACAATCTCATCTACAATGGAATGAATTCAAGATTAATATAGAGATATGAGAAATGGTCATGCAACCAACGATCTCATCTACAATGGAATGAATTCAAGACTAATATAAAGATAAGAGAAATGGCCATGCAACCAACGATATCATCTACAATGGAATGAATTCAAGGCTAATATAAAGGTAAGAGAAATAGTCATACAGCCAACAATCTCATCTACAATGGAATGAATTCAAGGCTAATATAAAGGTAAGAGAAATAGTCATACAGCCAACAATCTCATCTACAATGGAATGAATTCAAGACTGATATAAAGATAAGAGAAATGGGCATGCAACCAACGATCTCATCTACAATTAGGAAGAGAAGATAGACATATGTCGGACATGTAATGCGAAAAGACAACAAGAGCATTTCAAAACAGGCTCTTCTATGGGAAACATCTGGATACAGAAAAGGGGGAAACCTATAGAGACACTGAAAAGAACACTTATAAGAGAAGTAAAGTTGGCAGGCATAGACTCATTAGATAAGATCGAGCATCACCAACAGATTAGAGGTGGATGTTGAAAAACACAAGTCCTATGTTGCGTCACTCGACGCTGGAATGAAACAAAACAATCAAGATTGAAGTTGACATTCTATGCTCATGATTAGTTTCATAACGTTTTTCCCTTGTCTTTTATTGCACTTTTAATAAAAACTTGGTAGCACAACGTTGGGATGAAGATTGTATTGTATACGAGAACATTCAAACGAACAAAACGAGAAAGTTCTCAAAGAGGCCAACACAAAAAGGGAGCTCTTAATAAAACATCAGAAAGAAGCAATCAACATTTTTCAGGCACATCATGAGAAGAGGAAAGTTGGAATACTTGGTTACAACTGGCAAAATAAAAGGAAAGAGAGATCGCGGACGGCAAAGAGAGAAAATACTGGATAGCTTGGTGTCATGACATGGAAAACAGTCAACAACAGAAGTGATACCATGTAGGCTACTGTAGATAGAAGATTGTGGAAGGACATAATCGCCAACGCCAACCGGTACGGCACTTGATGATAATTAATAAAAAACACTCTCTGAGCCATACTGATTTGCAATTGTATGCACACTCCACTCGGGGTCACCAACCTTGAATTATATCTTTATCGCTCCATTAAGATAACGGATGTGTCCAACTAGCTATTTTTTTGTTAAGGGGCAAATTCGATTTGTGCAATGATATATAAGTACTTGTGTTTATGTTGTAAGTTTTGAACATTTAAAATATTTCTTTATTTTACTTTTGTTTCTGTCTTTTACTTACATTTCTTCTCTTCTCCCTTTCCTTTATCTATATATTTTTTTTTCTTTTCATTCTTCATTTTCGTTTTCTTTCTTTTTCTTTCTTTTCAATTTCTTTTCTTTTTTTTCTTCTTTTCTCTCTGTTAGTTTTTTTTTTTTACTCTTTCTTTATTTAATTTTCTTCTTCGTTTATTCTTTCGTTCTTTCTGTCACTCTCCCACTTTCCATTGTTCTTTCTTTATGCTATTTGTTCTTTTTTTTCTTTAATTCTTTCTTCTTTCCTTTCTTTCTTTCTGCCTGTCTTCCCTAACGACCCATCCTCACTTGACCAGACGGGTTAGCCTCTTGCCATAGCTGCTGTGCAGAGATGGGATAACTAGTTTTTGGTTACATCCCTTGACTCAAGCTGTCAGCTATGACACACAAACAAAAGTAAAGTACCCCCGTCACGCCAAGTGGCGTATAGGGAAATATAGTGTTAGTGACCCTATATTTTACAGACCGTCAGCACATGATTTTTGGGGGAATGTGGTCAGTATTACGCCCGTGCTGCTTTACTTTCAAAAAAAAAAAAAATCCGGTACCCATTTAAGGCTGGGTGAACCCGGAAGCCGTCGATTGTGATCGAACCCTACCCCTTGTCCTTTGTAGTCCAGTTCACTAACCACTGAGCTATCACGACTCCATAAGCTGACACAATATTGTATTATATATGACTACCTTTGTCCTCTCCTCAACATCAATCAACATCAAGTCCTCTGGTGCATTCATCATCATCATCATCATCATCATCATCGAGTGTCGTGTCGACTGGCGTAGGTGATCATGTCTCTCCACAACTTTCGATCTCGACAGCTATTTATCATTTCTGTTGTTGACCTTCTGCCAAGCCATTCTCTTAAGCTGTCTGGTATCTTTTCTCTTTGCTTTCCTCTATCTCTTCGTCCCTCAATTTTCTCAGTTGTTTCAATATATGAAAGTTGTTCTCTTCTCATTACATGGCTAAAAACTGATGATTGTTTCTTCCTAATATTGGAAATTAGCTCTCTTTTTGCTTTGACCTCTTTCAGAACGTTTTCATTACTCTTCTTAGCTGTCAATGGTATTCTCAACATCATTCTGTAAAACCACATTTCTACAGACTCCAGTGATTTGTTTGTGTTATCCTGTTGTCCATGATTCACATCAATATGTTAAGACTGGCTCTACATAACATTTAAGAACTCTTTTTCATGCTTCTATTGTCTAACTAATCTACCAACTAATTAATTAACTAACTAATTTACCAACTAATTAACTAACTAATCTACCAACTAATTAATTAACTAATTAACTAACTAATTTACCAACTAATTAACTAACTAATTTACCAACTAATTAACTAACTAATTAACTAATTAACCAATATACATTTATATACTCAGGAAACACAACAGAACATCAAAAGGGGGGAGGGGGGGGGGGGTGTTAGGAATACTGATAAAAAGAGAGCTACAAAAATATATAAGTACCCACTGGACTTACAATGATAGGATTATACTACTCAAGTTGAAAGCAAAACCATTGGACATAGCAATAATACAGACATATGCACCTACTCAAGACTACACAGATGAACAAATAGAGGCATACTATGAAGACCTAAATAAAGTTATGAAGCAAGTGAAATCTTCAGACATCTTGATTGTAATGGGTGACATGAACGCTAAAGTAGGAAAAGGTAGATATAAGACAATTATAGGAAATCATGGTTTAGGAAAAAGAAATGACAGAGGAGAAAGATTAATACAATTCTGTGAAGAAAACAGGCTGATGATATGTAACACCTACTTTGAGCAAGAGAAAAGGAAACTATAAACATGGAAAAACCCTGGAGATAAGAAGAGGAATCAAATAGATTACATAATGATAAAAGAAAGGTTCCGTAACAGCGTCAAGAAAGCTAAAACCTACCCTGGAGCAGATATTAGTTCAGATCACAATCCTGTAATGATTAAAATGAAATCAAACTAAAGAGAAACAAGCAAAAGTCTAATTCATCAACAAATCCACTAGATATAACAGTTTTAAATTTAAAAAATATTAAAGATACCTATACAATACAAGTAAAGAACACATACCAGAAGCTGCCAGAAGAAGGAATTGAGCAATACAGAAGAGAAAATCCTGATGAAAAAGTAACAACCAAATGGCAATGCATAAAGAAAAGATTACAAGAAACCTGCCTTACCTAAAAGAGAAAAGAACAAAGAACAAAAAACAAAAATGGATAACTAACACCATCTTATAAAAAATGGAAGAAAGGAGACAAGCGAAGAACACTGTCCAAAACAATAAAATAGATAATGAAATACGCAAAATGTGCAAAAAGGCAAAAGAAGACTTGCTCAGCCAAAAATGTATAGAAATAAAAACTATGGAAAGCAAACAAGACTTAAGAGGAATGTACACATAAATAAAGAGAATGACTAATAAAAATTTAAAAAGCCGCAGAAGGTGGACGCATTGCAGACAAAAAAAGGAAAAATACTAACAGACAATAAAGATATTATAGATAGATGGCAGGAATATATAACATAACTATTTCATGATCAAAGGGACAAGAAACCAGTTATAAAATGTACATCAGGCTAAATATCAGACCATATATAAGGATAAATCAGTGGTTAGTGAACTAGATTATGTAGGACAAGGGGTAGGGTTCGATCCCAACCGACGGGGGTCCGGTTCACCCTACCTTTAATGGGTACCGGATGTTTTTTCTGGGAAAATAAAGCGGCACTAGCGTAATACCGACCACATTACACCGAAAAGTATGTGCTGAGGGTCTGTAAAATGTTTTGTCACTAACACCATATTCACTATACGCCACATGGCGTGACGGGGGTATTTTACTTTTTACTATATATATATATAACTGCGATCAGGACTCAATCAGAGTAGGATTCCAGACTCTCACATGAGGTCAGGTTAAGTGTATTGATCGCCCCCACAGACAGAACATCACAATTAGAGTCTGCCAGATCCACTCTGATTGAACAGAATATATTACTATATATGAGGATGTTGTTTGTTGTTTCAGTTGAAGTCCTAATTGGCCGAAACATCGTTCTACTTTTGTTTTGTTTCTAACAAAGGGATCGAACCCGTACTCAGTGGCACAGCGCCTTGCGTGTGCTGTAAACATACCTCTTCCTCTGAATTGATTCGCTGATTGTCGCCTCGGAAGTTTCCCTCTATAATAATATTCATTTATTATTATTTGTCTCCAGCTACGCACATAAACACGATCCGACAGACCATTGTTATCACAAACACTGCATGACGTTGTAAGTCGATCAAACCATGGAGAGGCTGAAACTCGGTCAAGTCAACAGCTGAGATATCACGCATGGGCGTGTCCTGGGGGTTATGAACAGGAGAATCAGAGAGGCGGGAACAACCAGATTTCTGTATCCTTCTTTGTCTAACCCCATTAGGAATTATCACTGTTGTACAATAGAGGCCAGTGATAACTGTACAAAGAAACTCATGACGGTGTTTTTCTGGGTTTTTTTTTTTTGTTGGTCATGTAATGAGAAGAGAACAGCTGGAATATATTGTGACAACTGGGAAAATTGAGGGACGAAGAGATAGAGGGAGGCAAAGAGAAAAGATACCAGACAGGTTAAGAGAATGGCTTGGCAGAAGGTCAACAACAGAAACGATAAATAACTGTCGTGATCTAAAGTTGTGGATAGACATGATCACCTACGCCAGCAGGCTTGGTACTTGATGATGACGATGATGATGATGATGATGATGATGATGACGATGATGATGATGATGATGAGTACGAGTGGGTATGAGGTATGGGGACAAAAAGAGCTCTGCTTCCTCATTTCTCTACGTCAGAAGTGGACAGCCTTGTGATCTTCTAAGTACAGGATCTAAAACTATGAAGACACCGAGGGCCAGATACCATCATCTAATGAAGCCTTTATAGAAATTCCCTAATTCTAATTAACAAGCGATTGTAATGTAAAAATCGTGTTGGTGAATCAGAGTAAGTAAAGTAAAGTAAAGTACCCCCGTCACGCCAAGTGGCGTATAGGGAATATGGTGTTAGTGAACATAATTTTTTACAGACCTTCAGCACATGACTTTTGGTGTAATGTGGTCGGTATTATGCCCGTGCTGCATCACTTTCCCATAAAAAATCTGGTACCCATTTAAGGCTGGGTGAACCCGGAAGCCGTCGGTTGGGATCGAACCCAACCGGTGAATCAGAGTGGAAGACAGAAAAGAGCGAAGATTTTTTTCTTTTGCGTTCGTCAGCTTTGACCTCTGACGAAGTCCCTAGAGACTAGCTAGGAACAGAATGTTGCGTGTTAATCCATTTTTCCCTGGCAGCCGAATGCACAGGAGTCCCTCGCCGCACAAGCAGATAACTCCGTCTTCGGAGGTACTCATATTTTTTTTCGTCCATGAGTAATTGACGTTTCAAGCCGGGCCTCGCTGCTGAGACCAGGGGTGGTTGCCGCAGAGAGAAATCATAAATAAACATTTTAACTGGTGCAGCCAGGATTTGAACCCACAACCTCTCTGTCTCGAGGCCGGCGTCTTTCCTCGAGACCAACCAGTCCTCCAGAGAGCGGAATGAAAGGGAGGGGGTGAGGCAGGTAAGTGGAGATGGGGGAGTAAACATCAACAATAGATGAGAAATGGATCGCTTGCTGGTTTAATGAGAAGGTTGTCTCTGCTGATCGTCACGCTCGAGTATGTCCATGTTTGGCGGTGTTCCACTAACATCAACGCCTAGTATGTTTTATAGGAAATAATAGAAGGAAAAGGTATGTGTTAGCACTCGGAAAAAATGACAAATAAACAACAACAGAAAAAAACAAAGAATAATATATGGTCCGAAGTAGGATCGTATCCCGTACTCCATGGCACTGCGCCTTGCCACGAGAAACCGAACGTTTGGTACACAGCCATTCAGCTAATTAAACAATTTATTTCCGATCTGTGATCGTCACCCTATGCTATAGTCATGGGAACGCCTTCGTGTAAGACACTGCTCACAATAGCTAATTTTTAAATTAGCTGAGTGGCTGTGTACCAAGCGTTCGGCTTCTCGTGGCAAGGCGCAGTGCCATGGAGTACGGGTTCGATCCTACTTCGGACCATTATTCTCTGTTTTTTTCTGTTGTTGTTTATTTGTCATTTTTTCCGAGTGCTAACACATACCTTTTCCTTCTATTATTCCCTATTATCGCCTCGGAGGTTTCCCTATTTAATCATATTTATTTATTATTATTTGTCTCAAGTATGTTTTATACATTTCTCTCAGTTAATCAATTTCTTGCTTTTTAATTATTATTTTTTTTTTATCTAAGGGAATGGAGTGTACAGTAAGTGTTTGTAATCAATCATAAAGATCGGCCAGAACAGCTTAGCAGGCCGGTTCTAGACCGCGGGTCGTATGTTGTCCACCTCTGGTCTAACTCTATTAACAATTCTCACTGTTGTACAATCGGGTTCATATCACCCACCCTACTTTCATTCCACTCTCTTTTCTGTCTTCCACTCTTATTCAGGGTTCAATTCCCAGAAGTGATGGATTTGTAGTTTTTTTTTGGGTGGGGGGTGGGGGGCCAGACAAGGCTTCTGGATTCACCCAGCATCGAACGATGTATGCAACAAATTTGTATGGGAAGTAAAGGCGGTTTGGCGTGGTACTGACTGTTATCATCAACTTCTTCTTCATTCCTCACTGAGGAATCTTGGGGATCGTTGGCGCACCACTGACAGATTTCGTTAATCCTGGGGATCATTGGGTCACTACTGACAGATTTCGTTAATCCTGGGGATCATTGGGTCACTACTGACAGATTTCGTTAATCCTGGGGGCCGTTGGCCCACTACTGACAGATTTCGTTAATCCTGGGGGTCGTTGGGACACCACTGACAGACTGTCAACCTGGGGGTCGTTGGGACACCACTGACAGACTGTCAACCTGGGGGTCGTTGGGACACCACTGACAGACTGTCAACCTGGGGGTCGTTGGGACACCACTGACAGACTGTCAACCTGGGGGTCGTTGGACCGCAGGGAAGTGACGTATTTCCCTCTTTTGAGAGTCTAGCATATTATAGCCATGCAGTTTGGTTTTGGACCAGTCAAAACAGTTATTGGGGATATGGGCACAGAGGTTCCTCTACCACTAGAACAGCTCTTGGGGATATGGGCACAGAGGTTCCTCTACCACTAAAACAGCTCTTGGGAATATGGGCACAGAGGTTCCTCTACCACTAGAACAGCTCTTGGGGATATGGGCACAGAGGTTCCTCTACCATTAGAACAGCTCTTGGGATATGGGCACAGAGGCTCCTCTACCACTAGAACAGCTCTTGGGGATATGGGCACATAGGTTCCTCTACCATTAGAAACAGCTCTTGGGATATGGGCACAGAGGCTCCTCTACCACTAGAACAGCTATCAGTAATATGGGCACACAGGCTCCTCTACCACTAGAACAGCTCTTGGGGATATAGGCACACAGGCTCCTCTACCACTAGAACAGCTCTTGGGGATATGGGCACACAGGCTCCTCTACCACCAGAACAGCTATCAGGGATATGGGCACACAGGCTCCTCTACCACTAGAACAGCTCTTGGGGATATGGGCACAGAGGTTCCTCTACCACTAGAACAGCTATCAGGGATATGGGCACACAGGTTTCTCTACCACTAGAACAACTCTTGTGGATTTTGGCACACGGGCTCCTCTACCACTAGAACAGCTATCAGTGATATGGGCACACAGGCTCCTCTACCACTAGAACAGCTATCAGGGATATGGGCACACAGGCTCCTCTACCACTAGAACAGCTATCAGTGATATGGGCACACAGGTTCCTCTACCACTAGAACAGCTATCAGTGATAGGGGCACACATGTTCCTCTACCACTAGAACAGCTATCAGTGATATGGGCACACAGGTTCCTCTACCACTAGAACAGCTATCAGTGATATGGGCACACATGTTCCTCTACCACTAGAACAGCTATCAGTGATAGGGGCACACATGTTCCTCTACCACTAGAACAGCTATCAGTGATATGGGCACACAGGTTCCTCTACCACTAGAACAGCTATCAGTGATAGGGGCACACATGTTCCTCTACCACTAGAACAGCTATCAGGGATATGGGCACACAGGCTCTTCTACCACTAGAACAACTCTTGGGGATATGGGCACACAGGCTCCTCTACCACTAGAACAGCTATCAGTGATATGGGCACACAGGTTCCTCTACCACAAGAACAGCTATCAGTGATATGGGCACACAGGTTCCTCTACCACTAGAACAGCTATCAGTGATAGGGGCACACATGTTCCTCTACCACTAGAACAGCTATCAGTGATATGGGCACACAGGTTCCTCTACCACTAGAACAGCTATCAGTGATAGGGGCACACAGGTTCCTCTACCACTAGAACAGCTAACAGTGATATGGGCACACAGGTTCCTCTACCACTAGAACAGCTAACAGTGATATGGGCACACAGGTTCCTCTACCACTAGAACAGCTAACAGTGATATGGGCACACAGGTTTCTCTACCACTAGAACAGGTAACAGTGATATGGGCACACAGGTTCCTCTACCACTAGAACAGCTATCAGTGATATGGGCACACAGGTTCCTCTACCACAAGAACAGCTATCAGTGATATGGGCACACAGGTTCCTCTACCACTAGAACAGCTAACAGTGATATGGGCACACAGGTTCCTCTACCACAAGAACAGCTATCAGTGATATTGGCACACAGGTTCCTCTACCACTAGAACAGCTATCAGTGATAGGGGCACAAAAGCTTCTTTACCACTTTGCAGTGAAGACATGCCAGATTTTAGTTAAGGAGCCGCGATAGCTCAGTGGTTAGTAAACAGGACTACAAAGGACAAGAGGTAGTATTCGATCCCAACCGACGGCTTTCTGGGTCACCCAGCCTTTAATGGGTACCTGATTTGGGGGCCTCGGTAGCCTAGTTGGGAAAACCACCAGACTGGACTACCGACGTTCGGACAACCCGTGTTCGATTCCCGCTGGGAGCGGTGTGAATTGTACTCGTGGTTGGGAAAAAAAAATACCCCCACGGTCGACCCAGCCGTTGGTGAGGAATGTTGCCTCGCATCTAGGTTTCGATGCTTGAGGCGACACTATACAGAAACCTCCGAACATTTCTGGATAGGCGGCCGAGCACATATGGGTGTAAACTCACGTGCTAAGACGCCGGTTCAAGTCTCGTACTTTACCTTTACCTTTACATGCCAGATGTGAACATGTGTACAGATGCTCTACTGGTAAAGCTTTAAAGAATAAAACCTAATTGTATACTATCTTTTGAGTTATAACGTTGCATGGTGTCAGAACTGATCGATCACAGATGATGTCGTCAGAACTGGCTCATGAAAGTGATTCCGCACCACGCAAGAAGATGAGAAGGACGAAGAGTATAAAGCAGACACGAAGAAATATATGGAGTTATATAAAGAAAACCACAACCGCATCATGTGACATAAGTTGAGGGCTAGCAGACAAACAAAACATCGAACTTGATATTTCTTTTAACACTTAAAGGGATAAGAGGAAGATCAAGAAACAAGAATAAGATCTTATTTGACCTTTTCTCAGCAATAAATTACCCATAGAAAAAGGAACCAATAACAAGAATGGAATCAACGTTGAAATGCACGCAACAAATTTAACATGTCCATAAAAAGAGATGGCTTACGGCTTTACTTCCCATATCACAAAACAGTGGTTCGCAAGCTGTGTCCTAGGGGCGCCGCAAGTGTGGCTGTACCGAGAATATTGTCCTGGGTATAACCAGCGGTATAGAGTTGACACAGCGATCTCTGCAATATGTGCCACTTTGGCACGCAAGGTTTCTGTTTTTGAGATTGTGGTTCTGCCCTATGTGCCGTATCGGTTCGAAAGGACAATAGATAGAGATAGATAGAGTTGACACCACATCGAAACAGAAGTAAGTTTTGCCATAATTAAAATAAAGCCAAGATACCTTGAACTAATCATGTAAATCTCATCCATCTTATTCATCATCATCATTATCTTCATCATCATCATCATCATCATCATCATCATCATCATCATTATCAAGTACCATGCCTGCTGGCGTAGGTGATCATGTCTCTCTACAACTTTCAATCTCGACAGCTATTTATCATTTTCTGTTGTTGCCATTCTCTTAATCTGTCTGGTATCTTTTCTCTTTGCTTCCCTCTATCTCTTCGTCCCTCAATTTTTCCAGTTGTTACAATATATTCCAGCTGTTCTCTTCTCATTACATGGCCAAAAAATGATGATTGTTTCTTCCTAATATTGCAAATTAGCTCTCTTTTTGCTTTGACCTTTTTCAGAACCTCTTCATTACTCCTCTTAGCTGTCCATGGTATTCTCAACATTCTTCTGTAAAACAACATTTCAACATAGAAATATGGAAATTCGTGTCATTAAACAGTGAAATTAAATACATATATTCTCATATTTGTTTGTCATAATATTTTTAAAAAATTGTAAAAAGAAAATGAGATACATTTTCACAGCAGACATTATGGATTTTTTTTTTCTGAGTTGGTGAAATGATTGTATGTTTGTTAAGAAATGTAAAACTGTCATTTGTAAATACCAGTATGATGTAGTTGTTTGTTGTTACTACATGAAATCACTGCTATCATTAATTATTTTATTTTATCACTTTTATCATTAATTATTTTATTTAATCACTTTTATCATTAATTATTTTATTTAATCACTTTTATCATTAATTATTTTATTTAATCACTTTTATCATTAATTATTTTATTTAATCACTTTTATCATTAATTATTTTATTTAATCACTTTTATCATTAATTATTTGATTTAAATCATTGTTATCATTAATTATTTTATTAAATCACTTTTAACATTAATTATTTTATTAAATCACTGTTATCTATCTATCTATCTATTGACCTTTCGAGCCGTAGCCGGCCCATAGGGCGTAAACCAAGATACTCCTTCTCTTATCTCAATTGTTGTTCTAGCAGTTTTCAATTCTTTTAAAGATAGTTTATCAAATCTCGCCATTTGTCTCTGTTCTGTGCAAGCAGCTCTATCTCATTGAGGGATGACACAGTCTTAATAGCAGAGACAGAGAATGAAATACAAGAAATGATAGATATAATAGTAAAAGAAAGTAACAAGAAAGATCTCAGTCTGAATAGTAAGAAAACAGAAGTAATGGTTATATCAAAGAAACAATCATCACCATCATGCTGCATACAAATAAACAGGACAAATCTGAAACAAGTGCAAAGAGGTCAAATACTTGGGTACAAAAATAACATCAGATGGGACATGCGCAACAGAAATAAAAAGCAGAATAGCTCAGGTCATAATTGTATTTCAGAAAATGAAAAACGTCTATGTAACAAGTCTATGTCAATAAATAGACAAACGAATGGACAGACGATTAAAGACCACGGAGACGGGATTTCTCAGAAGAATGTTCAAAGTTCCCTGGACAGCTAAAAAAGACCAATGATGAAATTATCAAAGAGGCCAAACACAAAAAGGGAGCTCCTCAAAAACATAATAAAGAAACAATCAATATTTTTCGGGCACATCATGAGAAGAGGAAAGTTGGAATACTTAATTACAACTGGTAAAATACAGGTAATGGGGGATCGCGGACGACAAAGAGTGAAGATACTAGACATCTTGGTGTCATGGCATGGAAAACAATCAACAACAGAACTGATACGACCTATTGTGGATAGAAGATTGTGGAAGGACATAATCGCCTACTCCAACGGGTATGGCACATGACGATGATGATCTTTTTGTAACTGAACTTCATTTATGTACCTAAAGCAGGGAAACGGATCCGTGGATGTCAACGGTTTTAGAATCCCTGATATATAAAATTAACACGTGATAATTAATGGAAGAAAGAAGGCTATCAACAGTGTGCTATAGTTTACAACAAAATGATATAAAAATCCTTAACTTAATCGCCTGGCGGTGTAAGTCTCGAACGAGCGGCTGTTATTGTATTGTCCTACTGGCAGATGACAGGAAGGTGCTAACGTCGTAAAGATAGTATTTTATTTTATTTTTTTAATTAATAAAAGAATCATCATCATCATGTGCCGGGTCTGATGGCGTAGGTGATCATGTCTCTCCACAACTTTCTATCTCGACAGTTATTTATCATTTCTGTTGTTGACCTTCTGCCAGGTCATTCTCTTAAGCTGTCTGGTATCTTTTCTATTTGCTTCCCTCTATCTCTTCATCCCTCAATTTTCCCAGTTGTTACAATATATTCCAGCTGTTCTCTTCTCATTACATGGCCAAAAAATGATGATTGTTTCTTCCTAATATTGGAAATTAGCTCTCTTTTTGCTTTGGCCTCTTTCAGATCATTTTCATTACTCTTCTTAGCTGTCCATGGTACTCTCAACATTCTTCTGTAAAACCACATTTCTACAGACTCCAGTGATTTTCTTGTCTGTTGCCCTATTGTCCATGATTCACATCCATATGTTAAGACTGGCTCTACATAACATTTAAGAACTCTTTTTCTTGTTTCTGTTGTCAATAATGGATTGCATAGTATATTCCTCATTTTTTTGGAAAGCTGCTTTTGCCTGAGCCATTCTGCATCTCACCTCTGCTGTACATCTTCCGTCTGAGGTTAACAAAGTTCCCAAATATTTCAATTCATTTACCTGTTTTAATATTGTTCCACTTGTCTTTATTTTGCACTGAGGTGATGTCTTTTTCTTTGTTGTTACCATTACTTCTGAAATTTTCACACACACACACACACGCACACGCACACACACACACATATATATCTGCGATCAAGACTCAATCAGAGTAGGATTCCAGACTCTCTCATAAAGTCAGCTGTCTCTTTAAGTGAATATATATATATATATTTTTTTTTAAAATAAAAAGTATCGTTCTCAAATGTTATGTACAGCCAGTCTTAACATATGGATGTGAATCATGGACAATGGGACAGCAGACAAGAAAATCACTGGAGGCTGTAGAAAAGTGATTTTACAGAATAATATTGAGAATACTATGAACAGCTAAGAAGAGTAATGAAAACGTTCTGAAAGAGGCCAAAGCAAAAAGAGAGTTAATTTCCAATATTAGGAAGAAACAATCATCATTTTTTGGGGTCATATAATGGGCAATAGTTGGAATATATTGTAACAACTAGGAAAATTGAGGACAAAGAGATAGAGGGAAGCAAAGAGAACAGATACCAGACAGCTTAAGAGAATGGCTTGGCAGAAGGTCAACAACAGAGATGATAAATAACTGTCGAGATCGAAAGTTGTGGAGAGACATGATCACCTACGCCAGCAGGCATGGTACATAAGACTCGTCGTAGTCTCCAGTCAATTGTCTCTGTTTTGAACGAGCTGTTCGATTACAGATAGTGAGCCTATGCCTGCCTCCTTTGCCTCCTTTGTTAAAGTCCCTTTCAATGTTTCTCAAGGTCGTCCTCTTTTCCTCTGACCTAATGTTTCCCATTTGAGCGCTGCTTAGTAATTCCCTTGTCGTTTTTTCTAAATATATACCCGACATATGTCCATGTCCTTTTCTTAATAGTTATGGATTGTCGAAGGCCCTGGTATCACGCGTCATCATCATGTGCCATACCGGTCGGCGTAGGCGATCATGTCCCTCCACAATCTTCTATCTACAGTGCATCGTATCAGTTCTGTTGTTGAATGTTTTCCTTGCCATGACACCAAGCTATCCAGTATTTTCTCGCTTTGTCGTCCGCGATCTCTCTTTCCTTTTATTTTGCAAGTTGTAACCAAGTATTCCAACTTTCCTCTTCTCATGATGTGCCCGAAAAAATGTTGATTGCTTCTTTCTGATGTTTTTTAAGAGCTCCCTTTTTGTGTCGGCCTCTTTGAGAACTTCCTCATTGTCTTTTTAGCTGTCCAGGGAACTTTCATCATTCTTCTGAGAAATCCCATCTCTGTAGCCTCTAATCGTCTTTTCATTTATTTGTCTACTGTCCGTGATTCGCTTCCATAGGTCAGAATTGGTTCTATATAGCACCGATGAACTCTCTTTCTCATTTTTATTGACATAGATTTGTTGCAGAAGATATTTTTCATTTTCTGAAATGCTATTTTGGCCTGAGCTATTCGGCTTTTTATTTCTGTGGTGCATCTCCCATCTGGTGTTATTATCGTGCCCGGTATCAGTGCAAACGAATTAAAATCCATAATTGCTCATCCCCCAGTGCTAGTTGAATCATCCGAATTAACATCTCTTCTCATTGAAGGATCCAAACAAAGAAAGGCAGCTGCAGTCTCCATCATAGCAGCTACTGCACACGCCAGAAGACATAAGGCCAAGCGACATTGAAAGAGAACGCAGCTGAATTGTCCTTCTTCAAACGATATCATCATTTATCGTAAGCAATCGGAATATCGAAACACAATCCGGATGAAACACACAGCTCACGATGTGCACAGAGCACTAAACTCAGTAGCTCCAGCAGCAAGTTCTTAATAGTAGGCAGAATAAATGGTTGCAATGACATTTCTCTTATTTCAGCGTTAGTCTTGAATTCACTCAATTTAATGCAAAGTGTCTTTATTAGACATTTGTCTTCAGAAGGGTTGAGTTTTTTTCTCAATCTCCTTTGTTGTTTTCCAGCTTTCACACACACAATGGAAAAAAAAGGGGGGGGGGATATTACGTTTGTGTTGGCAATTCTCTGTTTTGTAAATGTAACTGCATATCTACAAACTGGCAATAGTTATGATCACTGAGTAGAACATTGATGAGAGAGGCAAGAGCAGCAGGAACCGGCTCCCTATCAACCGAGATAGAGTTGATTGCACAGAACAGACAAATGGGGAGATTTGATGAAAGATCTTTACAGGAATTGAAAACTGTTAGAATAAAATATAGATAAGAGAAAGAGTATCTGGGTCTATGCCCTATAGGCCGGCTACGGCTGGAAAGGTCAATAGATAGACAGACAGACAGATAGACAGACATACAGATAGATAGATAGATAGATAGATAGACAGACAGACAGATAGACAGACAGACAGACAGACAGACAGACAGACAGACAGACAGATAGACAGATAGACAGATAGATAGATAGATAGATAGATAGATAGATAGATAGATAGATAGATAGATAGATAGATAGATAGATAGATAGATAGATAGATAGATAGATAGATAGATAGATAGATAGATAGATAGATAGATAGATAGATAGATAGATAGATAGATAGATAGATGGCTACGATGACAGCTGAAGGGAGTAATGTAGACCTCATGCATGACGTCTGTGCACAAAGAAAACTTAACAAGCCATCATCATCATCATCATAGAGTGCCGTCTCCGCATCGAAGATTGGCTACGATGGAGCGCCATTCCACTCTGTCTCTTGCTTTGATGGTGCAGATTGTCATAGGTTGACTTGTCCATCTTTATTAGCTTTTTGTTTACATATGGTTGTAACTATAAGGCTAGTAACGACTTAATGTAGATGCGCATGAAGTGGCTTGTTGGTCCAACTTGTGAAACTATGCCTCCTAAAAATGTTCCAACATCAAAGAATGCTGCTTTACCTGTTCGGGCCTCAACCTCTAAAGCTAAATCAATACTACCTCAATATGTTTTTAAACATTCTGCATCAAAGACCAAGACTGGTGTTACAAGTGTTAACAAAAGCCCAAAAGGAGGACGTGAACTTCCGGTATATGGTGGGTAGGCGGCAGGAACCATTGAAGGCTATGCCTGAAAAGTGTTCCTTGTTGCAGTTTCCTCATATTCCAAGTCTGGCTTGTTGCAGGAGCTACTGAGTTAAGTGCTCTGTGCACACCGTGAGCTGTGTGTCTCATCCGTTTTGATCATGTTTCGATATTCCAATTGTTTACGATGAATGATGATATCGTATGACAGGGAACAGTTCGCTGTGTTCACTTTCTACGCGGTTTCGCCTTATGTCTTTTAGCGTGTGCTGAGATTGCTACGATGGGGACTACAGTTATCTTTCTTTGTTTGGGAGATGAGATATTAATTCGGATAATTAACCTGGCACGGGCGGTTGAGCAATTATGGATTTTTAATTCGTTTGCAGTGATACCGGGGCCTTCCATAACCAAATCTTTTGAGGTTACTCGTCCATGTTAGTCTTGATCTGCCTCTGCCTCTTTTACCTTGCATTTTCCCCTTCAAGATTACTTTTAGCAGGCTGTTGCGTCTTTTAACATGGCCCAAAAATTTCATTTACTTGTTTGAAATGTGTTTAGTAGTTCTCTTTTCATTTTTAGTTATTTTCAAACTTCATCGTTTGTTTTCTTTTCTTTCCATCCAATTCTACCTATTCATCTATAAATCCACATTTCGAAGGATTCAACTTTCTGTCCGGTTTTCTTGCCTAATGTCCATGTTTCTGCACCGTACAGGAATATTGAGAAGATGTAACATTTTGCTATTCTTAGTTTTAGCCCTGGTGTTATTTGTTTTAATGTTAAGATATTTTTCATGGCATTAAAATTACTTTTTACCATTCCTATTCTTTTAATTATTTCAGTTTCACATTTTCCATCACTGGTTATAGTGTGTCCCAGGTGGTTGTAGCTTTGAACTGCCTCTATGTGTATTCTTTCAACTGTGATTTTATTTGTGAGTCTTGAGAATTTCTTTGTTTATGATCATAGTTTTAGTCTTTTTGATATTCATATCTAGTCCATATTTGTTGCTTGTCATGTTTATCACATTAAGTAATAACAGCAACCCTTACAAGAAGACTTTTTTTAATGGGGGTGGGGGTGTCGTTTTCGTTTGTTATGTCATAATGGAAGCTTAAAACATATGGGGATAACGGAAAATAAAGAAGGAAAAGAGAGAAATGAACAGCAAGAACATACACAACTAATCTAAACAAGTACAAAGTAACAGTATGGCACAGAAAGAGATTAAATTCCGGCTTGCTGCCGGACCTACTGAGTTTAGTGCTCTGTGCACACCGTGAGCTGTGTTTTTCATCCGGATCGTGTTTCAATATTCCGATTGTTTACGATGAATGATGATATCGTATGAAGGACAGTTCAGCTGCTCTCAATTTCGGTGCCGCTTGGCCTTATGTCTTTTGGCGTGTACTGTAGCTGTTATGATGGGGACTGCAGCTGCCTTTCTTTGTTTGGATCATTCTATGAGACGAGATAGTAATTCGGATGATTCCACTGGCACAAGCGGTTGAGCATTATGGATTTTAATTCGTTTGCAGTGATATTGGGGCCTTTGACTAACCATAACAAGAAAAAAAAATACTAGCAATCTAAATATGTAAACGAATATTACTGCAAAAAAAAAAAACACCTAAGGAAAAACACACAAACACAACACAAACGAGCCTTCAATAAACATTGCGAGAACATCAGACCCAAGGGCCGATCTCGAAAAAAGATGGATCGACGGAATAGTGGAAACACAAGAAAACAAAAAGAGAAAAAGTCTGCGAAAGATTCGGTAAATCAATTCTACTTATGGTGCAGCCCTTCTTTGCTACATGATACTCCATGTATTCGCCCCTTTGAACTCGTTCCACGCTTGAAAAGAACAACTCATGACGACATAGGCCTATGGTTGTATTTTCATTTTATTGTTAAGTCCTACTCGAAATAACGATCATTTCGTGACCCCAAGTAAATCCATACCTTATTACCTCTCTCTCTCTCTCTCTCTATATATATATATATATATATATATATATATATATATATATATATCAGGTATAAATCTCATTCAATCTCTATCTGCAACTGTACCTGTCCACGTGTAGGAAGGACACATGATCACCTACATTGATCTCCCTCGGGCAAATATTGAATCGAAATAACTCAACAAAAATTCAGAATAAATCACTCATTTAGTCAACCACACAAGTGTTTACAGTACGACCATACTCTGGCTTAGTCAATGGTAGAATCGACCTTGACACAAAGGGGGTTATTACACATTTTCAAAATATTAACTAAACGTGTTTAACTTGAAGCAAAACAGTATATTTAAATAAAATTTATTATTGTGATCCTAATTTATTTAGTTAAATGTAAAAAATAAATAAATGCAGCAGTTTCAGAATTAAATCGTAATAATCAAAAACAAAGGGAGCCAAAAATGATGGGGGCAAAGGTCAAAGTTCACATTGTTA
The DNA here is from genome assembly GCA_032433765.1 of Megaustenia siamemsis. Lineage (NCBI taxonomy): Eukaryota > Metazoa > Mollusca > Gastropoda > Stylommatophora > Ariophantidae > Megaustenia > Megaustenia siamemsis. The sequence goes on along the minus strand of JAVIAB010000026.1, from coordinate 27,663,213 downwards.
TCTCCCAGGTCACTTATTTAAATGTTTGCCTGAGTGGCGTGTTCTTCCTTCTCTGTCAGAAAAAAACCTAACAAACATGGCACGTAAGTGTTCTTGTATTTATTGATGTCACATATTACATAAAAAATAAACAAAAATTATTGCAAGTTCCTTTCATATAATTCTTTATGATACTGTAATTTCCAAACAAATGATTCGAATTATTGCATTTTTCCCTCTGGAAATAAACGCAACAAAGTGTTGACATCTGTCACTGTTGGGGGTTGACGGATAAATTCAGAGGAAGAGGATTGTTTACAACAACACTCGGGCAAAATGACAAATAATCAACAACAATAAAAGAACAATATATGGTCCGAAGCAGGATCGAACCCGTACTTCTTGGCACAGCGCCTTGCCACGAAAATTTGGATTGGTGGACATGGCAGAAAGCAACAAAAAAGATCTCAGTCTGAATAGTTAAGTAAGAAAACAGAACTGAGAAGTCATGGTTATATCGAAGAAACAATCACCACCTTCATGCAGCATAAAAATAAACGAGACAAATCTGAAACAGGTTCACCATTTCAAATACTTGGGCACAATAATAACATCGGGTGGGAGATGCACCACAGAAATGAAAAGCAGAATAGCTCAGGCCAAAATAGCATTTCAGAAAATGAAAAATATCTTATGCAACAAATCTATGTCAAAAGAAATGAGAAAGAGAGTTCATCGGTGCTATATAGAACCAATTCTGACCTACGGAAGTGAATTATGGACAGTAGACAAACAAATGAAAATACGATTAGAGGCCACAGAGATGCGATTTCTCAGAAGAATGTTGAAAGTTCTCTGGACAGTTAAAAAGACTAAAAGACCAATGAGGAAGTTCTCAAAGAGGCCAACACAAAAAGGCAGCCCCTAAAATACATCAGAAAGAAACAATCAACATTTTTCGGGCACATCATGAGAAGAGGAAAGTTGGAATACTTGGTTACAACTGGCAAAATAAAAGGAAAGAGAGATCACGGACGACAAAGAGAGAAAATACTGGATAGCTTGGTGTCATGGCATGGAAAACAGTCAACAACAGAACTGATACGATGCACTGTAGATAGAAGATTGTGGAGGGACATGATCGCCTACGCCAACTGGTATGGCACATGATGATGATGATGATGATCATGGCAGCTGGTGTCTTCTCTCTCCTGTCTTTTATTGGACTTGGATATCATCATCATGGGTCAGGATATAGAAGAACTGTAGGGAATCTAGATACACTTGTCGGCATTAAGTAGTAATAATAACAATTTAAAGGAGAGATACACTGAGAACAACATTGATGAGAGAGGCAAGAGTAGCAGGAATCGGCTCCTCAATGAGATAGAGTTGCTTGCACAGAACAGTGACAGATGGCGAGATTTTATAAAATATCTTTACAAGGATTGAAAACTGCTAGAATGTAAATTTAGATAAGAGAAAGAGTATCTGGGTCTATGCCCTATGGCCCGGCTACGGCTCGAAAGGTCAATAGATAGGTAGAAAGTAGAATGGATTCACATAAGCCGGGCTTAAATTTGCTTAGGACAGACATTTGAGACATTAGACAACAATCATAAACAAGATGATGATTGAATATTTTAGAGGCTTTACTTGTTTATAAACAGGACCTTTAATATTGTTCTATTGTAATAAAAGCAGCTTTCCAGAAAATGAGGAAGATACTATCCAATCCATTTTTGACAATAGAAATAAGAAAAAGAGTTCTCAAATGTTATGTAGAGCCAGTCTTAACATATGGATGTGAATCATGGACAATAGAACAACAAACAAGAAAATCACTGGAGGCTGTATAGATGTGGTTTTACAGAAGAATGTTTAGAATACCATGGACAGCTAAGAAGAGTAATGAAGATGTTCTGAAGAGGTCAAAGCAAACAGAGAGTTAATTTCCAATATTAGGAAGAAACAATCATCATTTTTTAGCCATGTAATGAGAAGGGAACAGCTGGAATATATTGTAACAACTGGAAAAATTGAGGGACGAAGAGATAGAGGGAAACAAAGAGAAAAGATACCAGACAGCTTAAGAGAATGGCTTGGCAGAAGGTCAACAACAGAAATGATAAAGAACTGTCGAGATCGAAAGTTGTGGAGAGACATGATCACCTACGCCAGTAAGCCCGGTACTTGATGATGATGATTGTAATAATAATAATTTAAATCCATTTTTGACAATAGAAACAAGAAAAAGAGTTCTTAAATATTATGTAGAGCCAGTCTTAACTTATGGATGTGAATCAGGGACAATAGGACAACAGACAAGAAAATCACAGGAAGCTGGAGAAATGTGGTTTTACAGAAGAATGTTGAGAATACCAGGGACAGCTACGAAGAGTAATGAAAAGGTTCTTTAGGAAGAAATAATCACCTTTTTTTGGTCATGTAATGAGAAGGGAATAGCTGGAATATATTGTAACAACTGGGAAAATTGAGGGACGAAGAGATAGAGGGAGGCAAATAGATAAGATGCCAGACAGCTTAAGAGAATGGCTTGGCAGAATGTTAACAACAGAAATGATAAATAACTGTTGAGATTGAAAATTGTGGAGAGACATGATCACCTACGCCAGCAGGCCCGGTACTTGATGATGTTGATGATGATTGTAATAACGGTAATAGTATAGAGTTGTAGTTGTGCTTATAGAAGTATGACGATGACCAGTCCATACATGATATACCATGCGTCCTCAGGATCAGAGATTGAGGTGGAAATTGGTTGTTGATTGCCAGATTAGACTGTAGATAGAAAATAAAATCATTCAAGCAAAAGATGAATGATTAAATAATTCAGTAAAAATCTGTCTATTGACTTTTCGAGCCATGGCCGGCCCATAAGGCATAGACCCAGATACTCTTTCTTTTATCTAAATTTTTATTCTAGAAGTATTCAATCCTTGTGAAGATCTTTTATCAAATCTCGCCGTTTGTCTCTGTTCTGTGCAAGCAGCTTTATCTCATTGTGGGAGCTGATTCCTGTTGCTCTGCCTCTCTGATCAATGTTCTTCTCAGTATCTCGCTGGGTCGGCCTCTTTTTCTTTTACCTTTTGTTTCCCACATAAGAGCTATCAGGTCTACGTTTCATTAACAAAAGCGTTTTTTTAATGATAGCGGCTTTTTAATCCTGTGATCAACGGTTCTATACCAAGCCGGAGAAAAACAAATCCTCCATTTTGGATCCAACTGGAAACAATCCGGTAATCTATCAATCAGTAAAAATAATGTATAATATTTTGTTTCAAGAATCATAATGACTTAGACTTTGCTGATGACATAGCTCTCCTATCACACAACCATCAACAGATGCAAGATAAAATGATCATACTTGATGAGATATCACAACAGCTGGGACTGAAAATAAATAGAGATAAGACCAAAATTATGAGAATTAATGCAGTTGGCAATAACCAAATAACAATTGGAGAAATACCTCTACTAGACGAACAATCTTACAAATATCTGGGCAGTAATATAGATAAAGAGGGAAGAACTAAGAATGCTGACTTTTGTCCATCTTTTGATGTTACTTGTCCATGTCTTGGTCTGCCGTTGCCTCTTTTACCTTGTATTTTCTCTTCCAAGATTACTTTTAGTAGGCTGCTGTCTTAACATGACCCAAAAATCTCATTGTTTTGTTTGAATTGTATTCAGTAGTTCTCTTTTAATTTTTAGTTGTTTTAAGACTGTCTTCTTTTCTTTCCATCCAATTCTACCTATTCTTCTATAAATCCACATTTCAAAGGCTTAAATTTTCTGTTCTGTTTTCTTGTCTAATGTCCATGTTTCTGCACCGTACAGGAATATTGAGAAGATATAGCATTTTGCTATTCTTAGATTTATCCCCAGTGTTATTTGTTTTGATGTTAGTATATTTTTCATGGCATTAAAATTACTTTTGGCTGGCTACGGCTCAAAAGGTCAATAGATAGACAGAAAATTAATTTTTGCCATTCCTATTCTTTTGTTTATTTCAGTTTTACATTCTCCATCACTGGTTATAGTATGTCCAAGATAGTTGTAGCTCTAAACTTTTTAAGGTTAAATAAAAATTATTATTAAGCAAACAAATGAACACATTGTGGTTGTCTTTGTAAGGAAATTTAATAACTTTCAATGCTTTTATCAAGATACAACAAAGCTTGTTAAATCTTTGGACAGCTATCACCACTATTGTCGAACAAGGAAATAGCTCTAAAGGCAAAATGAACACTCTACAATACAATCTTCAATCCCAACGTTGTGCTACCAATGCCAGTCCTGGACCCTAGATGCAAGAACAATAAGAAAAATAACCTCTACTGAGATGAAATGTGTTAGACGAATGACAGGAAACAGCATGAGAGATGAGATCAGAAATGAAAAACTGAGAAAAAAACTTGGAATAGCCCCCGCCATAGAATGTATAAAGAAACAATAGATAAAATTATTTGGCCACATGGCAGAAAGATCAAAATAGAACACAATGAGCCTTCAGTAAACGTTGCGAGAACACCAGACCCAAAGGCCTGACCACAAAAAAGATGGATCGATGGAATACTGAAAACACTAGGAAACATAAAGACCACAAATTATATCTCCCCTCGACACCGAAAGACAAATGAGGAAGGAAAGAAGGAGAAGAATGCTTTTGGAAAAAAAACACTAATGTACCTAGCACAACACAAGAACCAAACTAGGGTTATGAAAGAATTATTTACTTTCATCACTTTTTTTGCTCTGATCTGAGTACTGAGATCAATTAAATTAAAACATCCAAGGCTGTCATTTATTATTTCATGTGATAAATCGTCCTGAAAAGAAAAATAGTTGCAGAATATTTGGATGAAATAGTTCAATACCCAGACCACAAACATCCTGGTTCAGTTCCCAGCAGTGGCGCACCAAAAAATACATATTTCTTGGTCAAAAATTTCTGAATGTTCTGCAAATTAGCAGCAGAGAATTTTTTTGTGAAAATGCATGGTGGATTGGCATAATACGGACCACTAAAAGAAATAATATAGAATACCTCTGAAGTCGGAGAATATCTGCTTGAAGGGTGGGGGACACCTGAGTACATGAGTGCCAGTGTGAACAATATTAGAAAGTAATATTCACACATATACTGATCAGAGAGGCAAGAGCAGCAGGGATCGGCTCCCTCAATGAGATAGCACTGCTTGCACAGAACAGAGACAAATGGCGAGTTGATAAAAGATCTTTACAAGGATTGAAAACTGCTAGAATAAAAATTTTGATAAGAGAAAGAGTATCTGGCTCTGTGCCCTATGGGCCAACTACGGCTCAAAAGGTCAATAGATAGATAGAATATTCACACAAAACTCTGTTACTCGGGATTTTGTTACATATAATCTGTCTCTAAACACTCTAGACAAGTGGAACAATATTAAAACAGGTAAATGAATTTAAATATTTGGGAACTTTGTTAACCTCAGACGGAAGATGTACAAAAGAGGTGAGATGCAGAATGGCTCAGGCAAAAGCAGCTTTCCAGAAAATGAAGAAGATACTATGCAATCCATTTTTGACAATAGAAACAAGAAAAAGAGTTCTTACATGTTATGTAGAGCCAGTCTTAACATATGGATGTGAATCATGGACAATAGGACAACAAACAAGAAAATCACAGGAGTCTGTAGAAATGTGGTTTTACAGAAGAATGTTGAGAATACCATGGATAGCTAAGAGGAGTAATGAAAATGTTCTGAAAGAGGCAAAGCAAAAATAGAGCTAATTTCCAATATTAGGAAGAGACAATCATCATTTTTTGGCCATGTAATGAGAAGGGAACAGCTGGAATATATTGTAACAACTGGGAAAATTTAGGGACGAAGAGATAGAGGGAAGCAAAGAGAGAAAATACCAGACAGCTTAAGAGAATGGCTTGGCAGGTCAACAACAAAAATGATAAAGAACTGTCGAGATAGAAAGTTGTGGAGAGACATGATCACCTACGCCAGTAGGCCCAGTACTTGATGATGATGATGATGAATCTGTCTCTGGACTTTGTTATAGATATAAAGTTGGCTCTGGACTTTGTTATAGATATAAAGTTGGCTCTGGACTTTGTTATAGATATAAAGTTGGCTCTGGACTTTGTTATAGATATAAAGTTGGCTCTGGACTTTGTTATAGATATAAAGTTGGCTCTGGACTTTGTTATAGATATAACGCTGTCTTTGGACTTTGTTATAGATATAAAGTTGGCTCTGGACTTTGTTATAGATATAAAGTTGGCTCTGGACTTTGTTATAGATATAAAGTTGGCTCTGGACTTTGTTATAGATATAAAGTTGGCTCTGGACTTTGTTATAGATATATAAAATTGGCGTACACAAACAAACAGCTGTGAACCATGGTACTACACCTACTTAACACACTTTTTAAGCTGGCAATAATTATCAGTAGATGTCAGTTGAAAGCAGAAGAATGCGATTTTGTTTGTTTCGCCCCACAAATTGTCATAAGGCACAGTTGTGACTGGCTGTTTAGTTCCTCCAAGGTCAAGGACAAGAGATTAAGAATTAGATTAGATGAACCACAAGTGACCTACGAAAAAAAAGTGCATTTCGTCACTTATCACCAGTTATCTTGGTCAAATGGTAATATGATGTGGATATTACGTTCCTGCTGGGTCACTTCAGTGTTGAGATTAAGGTTAAAAAGGTAAAATGAAAGAAATCTGTCTTATCTCAGGCCAATTTGTTTGTCATTGATAATTTAGTTCATTTGCTCCGCTGCGTTCTTTCTAGGAAGATAAAATACATCTATTTCTTCAATTAAACTTTCAACGTTTTTAGAATAAGCTGACAACATTATTAGAATAAGGTGACAACACTATCAGAAGAAGCTGACAACACTATAAGAAGAAGCTGACAACATTATTAGAAGAAGCTGACAATGTTATTAGAAGAAGCTGACAATGTTATTAGAAGAAGCTGACAATGTTATTAGAAGAAGCTGACAACACTATAAGAAGAAGCTGACAATGTTATTAGAAGAAGCTGACAACACTATAAGAAGAAGCTGACAATGTTATTAGAAGAAGCTGACAACACTATAAGAAGAAGCTGACAATGTTATTAAAAGAAGCTGACAACATTATTAGAAGAAGCTGACAATGTTATTAGAAGAAGCTGACAACACTATAAGAAGAAGCTGACAATGTTATTAGAAGAAGCTGACAACACTATAAGAAGAAGCTGACAATGTTATTAAAAGAAGCTGACAACATTATTAGAAGAAGCTGACAATGTTATTAGAAGAAGCTGACAACATTATTAGAAGAAGCTGACAACACTATAAGAAGAAGCTGACAATGTTATTAGAAGAAGCTGACAACACTATAAGAAGAAGCTGACAATGTTATTAAAAGAAGCTGACAACATTATTAGAAGAAGCTGACAATGTTATTAGAAGAAGCTGACAACATTATTAGAAGAAGCTGACAATGTTATTAGAAGAAGCTGACAATGTTATTAGAAGAAGCTGACAATGTTATTAGAAGAAGCTGACAATGTTATTAGAAGAAGCTGACAATGTTATTAGAAGAAGCTGACAACACTATAAGAAGAAGCTGACAACATTATTAGAAGAAGCTGACAATGTTATTAGAAGAAGCTGACAACACTATAAGAAGAAGCTGACAACATTATTAGAAGAAGCTGACAATGTTATTAGAAGAAGCTGACAACACTATAAGAAGAAGTTGACAATGTTATTAGAAGAAGCTGACAACACTATAAGAAGAAGCTGACAATGTTATTAAAAGAAGCTGACAACATTATTAGAAGAAGTTGACAATGTTATTAGAAGAAGCTGACAACACTATAAGAAGAAGTTGACAATGTTATTAGAAGAAGCTGACAACACTATAAGAAGAAGCTGACAATGTTATTAAAAGAAGCTGACAACATTATTAGAAGAAGCTGACAATGTTATTAGAAGAAGCTGACAACACTGTAAGAAGAAGCTGACAATGTTATTAGAAGAAGCTGACAACACTATAAGAAGAAGCTGACAATGTTATTAGAAGAAGCTGACAACACTATAAGAAGAAGCTGACAACACTATAAGAAGAAGCTGACAATGTTATTAGAAGAAGCTGACAACACTATAAGAAGAAGCTGACAATGTTATTAGAAGAAGCTGACAATGTTATTAGAAGAAGCTGACAATGTTATTAGAAGAAGCTGACAATGTTATTAGAAGAAGCTGACAATGTTATTAGAAGAAGCTGACAACATTATTAGAAGAAGCTGACAACATTATTAGAAGAAGCTGACAACATTATTAGAAGAAGCTGACAACATTATTAGAAGAAGCTGACAACACTATAAGAAGAAGCTGACAACGTTATTAGAAGAAGCTGACAACATTATTAGAAGAAGCTGACAACATTATTAGAAGAAGCTGACAACATTATTAGAAGAAGCTGACAACACTATAAGAAGAAGCTGACAACGTTATTAGAAGAAGCTGACAACATTATTAGAAGAAGCTGACAACATTATTAGAAGAAGCTGACAACATTATTAGAAGAAGCTGACAACATTATTAGAAGAAGCTGACAACATTATTAGAAGAAGCTGACAACATTATTAGAAGAAGCTGACAACATTATTAGAAGAAGCTGACAACACTATAAGAAGAAGCTGACAACGTTATTAGAAGAAGCTGACAACATTATTAGAAGAAGCTGACAACATTATTAGAAGAAGCTGACAATGTTATTAGAAGAAGCTGACAATGTTATTAGAAGAAGCTGACAATGTTATTAGAAGAAGCTGACAATGTTATTAGAAGAAGCTGACAATGTTATTAGAAGAAGCTGACAACGTTATTAGAAGAAGCTGACAATGTTATTAGAAGAAGCTGACAATGTTATTAGAAGAAGCTGACAACACTATAAGAAGAAGCTGACAACGTTATTAGAAGAAGCTGACAATGTTATTAGAAGAAGCTGACAACGTTATTAGAAGAAGCTGACAATGTTATTAGAAGAAGCTGACAACATTATAAGAAGAAGCTGACAATGTTATTAGAAGAAGCTGACAACACTATAAGAAGAAGCTGACAATGTTATTAGAAGAAGCTGACAATGTTATTAGAAGAAGCTGACAATGTTATTAGAAGAAGCTGACAACACTATAAGAAGAAGCTGACAACGTTATTAGAAGAAGCTGACAACACTATAAGAAGAAGCTGACAATGTTATTAGAAGAAGCTGACAATGTTATTAGAAGAAGCTGACAATGTTATTAGAAGAAGCTGACAATGTTATAAGAAGAAGCTGACAATGTTATAAGAAGAAGCTGACAATGTTATTAGAAGAAGCTGACAATGTTATTAGAAGAAGCTGACAACACTATAAGAAGAAGCTGACAATGTTATTAGAAGAAGCTGACAACATTATTAGAAGAAGCTGACAATGTTATTAGAAGAAGCTGACAACACTATAAAAAGAAGCTGACAACATTATTAGAAGAAGCTGACAACACTATAAAAAGAAGCTGACAACATTATTAGAAGAAGCTGACAACATTATAAGAAGAAGCTGACAATGTTATTAGAAGAAGCTGACAATGTTATTATAAGAAGCTGACAATGTTATTAGAAGAAGCTGACAATGTTATTAGAAGAAGCTGACAATGTTATTAGAAGAAGCTGACAATGTTATTAGAAGAAGCTGACAATGTTATTAGAAGAAGCTGACAACACTATAAGAAGAAGTTGACAACGTTATTAGAAGAAGCTGACAATGTTATTAGAAGAAGCTGACAACACTATAAGAAGAAGCTGACAATGTTATTAGAAGAAGCTGACAATGTTATTAGAAGAAGCTGACAACACTATAAGAAGAAGCTGACAATGTTATTAGAAGAAGCTGACAATGTTATTAGAAGAAGCTGACAATGTTATTAGAAGAAGCTGACAATGTTATTAGAAGAAGCTGACAACATTATTAGAAGAAGCTGACAATGTTATTAGAAGAAGCTGACAATGTTATTAGAAGAAGCTGACAACATTATTAGAAGAAGCTGACAATGTTATTAGAAGAAGCTGACAATGTTATTAGAAGAAGCTGACAATGTTATTAGAAGAAGCTGACAATGTTATTAGAAGAAGCTGACAATGTTATTAGAAGAAGCTGACAATGTTATTAGAAGAAGCTGACAACACTATAAGAAGAAGCTGACAACACCATAAGAAGAAGCTGACAATGTTATTAGAAGAAGCTGACAACATTATAAGAAGAAGCTGACAACATTATAAGAAGAAGCTGACAACACTATAAGAAGAAGCTGACAACACTATAAGAAGAAGCTGACAACGTTATTAGAAGAAGCTGACAATGTTATTAGAAGAAGCTGACAACATTATAAGAAGAAGCTGACAATGTTATTAGAAGAAGCTGACAACGTTATTAGAAGAAGCTGACAACACTATAAGAAGAAGCTGACAACACTATAAGAAGAAGCTGACAATGTTATTAGAAGAAGCTGACAACACTATAAGAAGAAGCTGACAATGTTATTAGAAGAAGCTGACAACACTATAAGAAGAAGCTGACAATGTTATTAGAAGAAGCTGACAACACTATAAGAAGAAGCTGACAATGTTATTAGAAGAAGCTGTCAACGTTATTAGAAGAAGCTGACAACACTATAAGAAGAAGCTGACAACACTATAAGAAGAAGCTGACAATGTTATTAGAAGAAGCTGACAATGTTATTAGAAGAAGCTGACAACATTATAAGAAGAAGCTGACAACACTATAAGAAGAAGCTGACAACACTATAAGAAGAAGCTGACAATGTTATTAGAAGAAGCTGACAATGTTATTAGAAGAAGCTGACAACATTATAAGAAGAAGCTGACAATGTTATTAGAAGAAGCTGACAACGTTATTAGAAGAAGCTGACAACACTATAAGAAGAAGCTGACAACACTATAAGAAGAAGCTGACAACACTATAAGAAGAAGCTGACAATGTTATTAGAAGAAGCTGACAATGTTATTAGAAGAAGCTGACAACATTATAAGAAGAAGCTGACAACACTATAAGAAGAAGCTGACAATGTTATTAGAAGAAGCTGACAACACTATAAGAAGAAGCTGACAATGTTATTAGAAGAAGCTGACAACATTATTAGAAGAAGCTGACAATGTTATTAGAAGAAGCTGACAACATTATTAGAAGAAGCTGACAATGTTATTAGAAGAAGCTGACAACGTTATTAGAAGAAGCTGACAATGTTATTAGAAGAAGCTGACAACACTATAAGAAGAAGCTGACAACACTATAAGAAGAAGCTGACAATGTTATTAGAAGAAGCTGATAATGTTATTAGAAGAAGCTGACAATGTTATTAGAAGAAGCTGACAACACTATAAGAAGAAGCTGACAATGTTATTAGAAGAAGCTGACAACACTATAAGAAGAAGCTGACAATGTTATTAGAAGAAGCTGACAATGTTATTAGAAGAAGCTGACAACACTATAAGAAGAAGCTGACAATGTTATTAGAAGAAGCTGACAACACTATAAGAAGAAGCTGACAATGTTATTAGAAGAAGCTGACAATGTTATTAGAAGAAGCTGACAACACTATAAGAAGAAGCTGACAATGTTATTAGAAGAAGCTGACAATGTTATTAGAAGAAGCTGACAATGTTATTAGAAGAAGCTGACAATGTTATTAGAAGAAGCTGACAACATTATTAGAAGAAGCTGACAATGTTATTAGAAGAAGCTGACAATGTTATTAGAAGAAGCTGACAACATTATTAGAAGAAGCTGACAATGTTATTAGAAGAAGCTGACAATGTTATTAGAAGAAGCTGACAATGTTATTAGAAGAAGCTGACAATGTTATTAGAAGAAGCTGACAATGTTATTAGAAGAAGCTGACAATGTTATTAGAAGAAGCTGACAACACTATAAGAAGAAGCTGACAACACCATAAGAAGAAGCTGACAATGTTATTAGAAGAAGCTGACAACATTATAAGAAGAAGCTGACAACATTATAAGAAGAAGCTGACAACACTATAAGAAGAAGCTGACAACACTATAAGAAGAAGCTGACAACGTTATTAGAAGAAGCTGACAATGTTATTAGAAGAAGCTGACAACATTATAAGAAGAAGCTGACAATGTTATTAGAAGAAGCTGACAACGTTATTAGAAGAAGCTGACAACACTATAAGAAGAAGCTGACAACACTATAAGAAGAAGCTGACAATGTTATTAGAAGAAGCTGACAACACTATAAGAAGAAGCTGACAATGTTATTAGAAGAAGCTGACAACACTATAAGAAGAAGCTGACAATGTTATTAGAAGAAGCTGACAACACTATAAGAAGAAGCTGACAATGTTATTAGAAGAAGCTGTCAACGTTATTAGAAGAAGCTGACAACACTATAAGAAGAAGCTGACAACACTATAAGAAGAAGCTGACAATGTTATTAGAAGAAGCTGACAATGTTATTAGAAGAAGCTGACAACATTATAAGAAGAAGCTGACAACACTATAAGAAGAAGCTGACAACACTATAAGAAGAAGCTGACAATGTTATTAGAAGAAGCTGACAATGTTATTAGAAGAAGCTGACAACATTATAAGAAGAAGCTGACAATGTTATTAGAAGAAGCTGACAACGTTATTAGAAGAAGCTGACAACACTATAAGAAGAAGCTGACAACACTATAAGAAGAAGCTGACAACACTATAAGAAGAAGCTGACAATGTTATTAGAAGAAGCTGACAATGTTATTAGAAGAAGCTGACAACATTATAAGAAGAAGCTGACAACACTATAAGAAGAAGCTGACAATGTTATTAGAAGAAGCTGACAACACTATAAGAAGAAGCTGACAATGTTATTAGAAGAAGCTGACAACATTATTAGAAGAAGCTGACAATGTTATTAGAAGAAGCTGACAACATTATTAGAAGAAGCTGACAATGTTATTAGAAGAAGCTGACAACGTTATTAGAAGAAGCTGACAATGTTATTAGAAGAAGCTGACAACACTATAAGAAGAAGCTGACAACACTATAAGAAGAAGCTGACAATGTTATTAGAAGAAGCTGATAATGTTATTAGAAGAAGCTGACAATGTTATTAGAAGAAGCTGACAACACTATAAGAAGAAGCTGACAATGTTATTAGAAGAAGCTGACAACACTATAAGAAGAAGCTGACAATGTTATTAGAAGAAGCTGACAATGTTATTAGAAGAAGCTGACAACACTATAAGAAGAAGCTGACAATGTTATTAGAAGAAGCTGACAACACTATAAGAAGAAGCTGACAATGTTATTAGAAGAAGCTGACAATGTTATTAGAAGAAGCTGACAATGTTATTAGAAGAAGCTGACAATGTAATTAGAAGAAGCTGGCAATGTTATTAGAAGAAGCTGACAACACTATAAGAAGAAGCTGACAATGTTATTAGAAGAAGCTGACAACACTATAAGAAGAAGCTGACAACACTATAAGAAGAAGCTGACAACACTATAAGAAGAAGCTGACAACACTATAAGAAGAAGCTGACAAGACTATAAGAAGAAGCTGACAATGTTATAAGAAGAAGCTGACAATGTTATTAGAAGAAGCTGACAACACTATAAGAAGAAGCTGACAATGTTATTAGAAGAAGCTGACAATGTTATTAGAAGAAGCTGACAACGTTATTAGAAGAAGCTGACAACACTATAAGAAGAAGCTGACAATGTTATTAGAAGAAGCTGACAATGTTATTAGAAGAAGCTGACAACGTTATTAGAAGAAGCTGACAACACTATAAGAAGAAGCTGACAACACTATAAGAAGAAGCTGACAACACTATAAGAAGAAGCTGACAACACTATAAGAAGAAGCTGACAATGTTATAAGAAGAAGCTGACAATGTTATTAGAAGAAGCTGACAATGTTATTAGAAGAAGCTGACAACGTTATTAGAAGAAGCTGACAACACTATAAGAAGAAGCTGACAATGTTATTAGAAGAAGCTGACAATGTTATTAGAAGAAGCTGACAATGTTATTAGAAGAAGCTGACAATGTTATTAGAAGAAGCTGACAACACTATAAGAAGAAGCTGACAACGTTATTAGAAGAAGCTGACAATGTTATTAGAAGAAGCTGACAACGTTATTAGAAGAAGCTGACAATGTTATTAGAAGAAGCTGACAACGTTATTAGAAGAAGCTGACAATGTTATTAGAAGAAGTTGACAATGTTATTAGAAGAAGCTGACAACACTATAAGAAGAAGCTGACAACGTTATTAGAAGAAGCTGACAATGTTATTAGAAGAAGCTGACAACGTTATTAGAAGAAGCTGACAATGTTATTAGAAGAAGCTGACAACATTATAAGAAGAAGCTGACAATGTTATTAGAAGAAGCTGACAACACTATAAGAAGAAGCTGACAATGTTATTAGAAGAAGCTGACAATGTTATTAGAAGAAGCTGACAATGTTATTAGAAGAAGCTGACAACACTATAAGAAGAAGCTGACAACGTTATTAGAAGAAGCTGACAACACTATAAGAAGAAGCTGACAATGTTATTAGAAGAAGCTGACAATGTTATTAGAAGAAGCTGACAATGTTATTAGAAGAAGCTGACAATGTTATAAGAAGAAGCTGACAATGTTATAAGAAGAAGCTGACAATGTTATTAGAAGAAGCTGACAATGTTATTAGAAGAAGCTGACAACACTATAAGAAGAAGCTGACAACACTATAAGAAGAAGCTGACAACATTATTAGAAGAAGCTGACAATGTTATTAGAAGAAGCTGACAACACTATAAAAAGAAGCTGACAACATTATTAGAAGAAGCTGACAACACTATAAAAAGAAGCTGACAACATTATTAGAAGAAGCTGACAACATTATAAGAAGAAGCTGACAATGTTATTAGAAGAAGCTGACAATGTTATTATAAGAAGCTGACAATGTTATTAGAAGAAGCTGACAATGTTATTAGAAGAAGCTGACAATGTTATTAGAAGAAGCTGACAATGTTATTAGAAGAAGCTGACAATGTTATTAGAAGAAGCTGACAACACTATAAGAAGAAGTTGACAACGTTATTAGAAGAAGCTGACAATGTTATTAGAAGAAGCTGACAACACTATAAGAAGAAGCTGACAATGTTATTAGAAGAAGCTGACAATGTTATTAGAAGAAGCTGACAACACTATAAGAAGAAGCTGACAATGTTATTAGAAGAAGCTGACAATGTTATTAGAAGAAGCTGACAACACTATAAGAAGAAGCTGACAATGTTATTAGAAGAAGCTGACAATGTTATTAGAAGAAGCTGACAACACTATAAGAAGAAGCTGACAATGTTATTAGAAGAAGCTGACAACACTATAAGAAGAAGCTGACAATGTTATTAGAAGAAGCTGACAATGTTATTAGAAGAAGCTGACAATGTTATTAGAAGAAGCTGACAATGTTATTAGAAGAAGCTGACAACACTATAAGAAGAAGCTGACAACACTATAAGAAGAAGCTGACAACACTATAAGAAGAAGCTGACAACACTATAAGAAGAAGCTGACAACACTATAAGAAGAAGCTGACAACACTATAAGAAGAAGCTGACAACACTATAAGAAGAAGCTGACAACACTATAAGAAGAAGCTGACAACACTATAAAAAGAAGCTGACAACACTATAAGAAGAAGCTGACAACATTATAAGAAGAAGCTGACAACACTATAAGAAGAAGCTGACAATGTTATTAGAAGAAGCTGACAATGTTATTAGAAGAAGCTGACAACGTTATTAGAAGAAGCTGACAACGTTATTAGAAGAAGCTGACAATGTTATTAGAAGAAGCTGACAACACTATAAGAAGAAGCTGACAACATTATAAGAAGAAGCTGACAATGTTATTAGACGAAGCTGACAACGTTATTAGAAGAAGCTGACAACGTTATAAGAAGAAGCTGACAACATTATAAGAAGAAGCTGACAACGTTATTAGAAGAAGCTGACAACGTTATAAGAAGAAGCTGACAACATTATAAGAAGAAGCTGACAACGTTATTAGAAGAAGCTGACAACGTTATTAGAAGAAGCTGACAACGTTATTAGAAGAAGCTGACAATGTTATTAGAAGAAGCTGACAACGTTATTAGAAGAAGCTGACAATGTTATTAGAAGAAGCTGACAATGTTATTAGAAGAAGCTGACAATGTTATTAGAAGAAGCTGACAATGTTATTAGAAGAAGCTGACAATGTTATTAGAAGAAGCTGACAACGTTATTAGAAGAAGCTGACAACACTATTAGAAGAAGCTGACAATGTTATTAGAAGAAGCTGACAATGTTATTAGAAGAAGCTGACAACGTTATTAGAAGAAGCTGACAATGTTATTAGAAGAAGCTGACAACGTTATTAGAAGAAGCTGACAACATTATTAGAAGAAGCTGACAACACTATAAGAAGAAGCTGACAACATTATTAGAAGAAGCTGACAACGTTATTAGAAGAAGCTGACAATGTTATTAGAAGAAGCTGACAACGTTATTAGAAGAAGCTGACAACGTTATTAAAAGAAGCTGACAATGTTATTAGAAGAAGCTGACAACGTTATTAGAAGAAGCTGACAACATTATTAGAAGAAGCTGACAACATTATTAGAAGAAGCTGACAACATTATTAGAAGAAGCTGACAACATTATTAGAAGAAGCTGACAACATTATTAGAAGAAGCTGACAACGTTATTAGAAGAAGCTGACAATGTTATTAGAAGAAGCTGACAACGTTATTAGAAGAAGCTGACAACATTATTAGAAGAAGCTGACAATGTTATTAGAAGAAGCTGACAACGTTATTAGAAGAAGCTGACAACATTATTAGAAGAAGCTGACAACATTATTAGAAGAAGCTGACAATGTTATTAGAAGAAGCTGACAATGTTATTAGAAGAAGCTGACAACGTTATTAGAAGAAGCTGACAATGTTATTAGAAGAAGCTGACAACACTATAAGAAGAAGTTGACAACGTTATTAGAAGAAGCTGACAATGTTATTAGAAGAAGCTGACAACATTATTAGAAGAAGCTGACAACGTTATTAGAAGAAGCTGACAACACTATAAGAAGAAGCTGACAATGTTATTAGAAGAAGCTGACAATGTTATTAGAAGAAGCTGACAACGTTATTAGAAGAAGCTGACAACGTTATTAGAAGAAGCTGACAATGTTATTAGAAGAAGCTGACAATGTTATTAGAAGAAGCTGACAATGTTATTAGAAGAAGCTGACAACGTTATTAGAAGAAGCTGACAATGTTATTAGAAGAAGCTGACAACACTATAAGAAGAAGTTGACAACGTTATTAGAAGAAGCTGACAACATTATTAGAAGAAGCTGACAACGTTATTAGAAGAAGCTGACAATGTTATTAGAAGAAGCTGACAATGTTATTAGAAGAAGCTGACAACATTATTAGAAGAAGCTGACAACGTTATTAGAAGAAGCTGACAATGTTATTAGAAGAAGCTGACAACATTATTAGAAGAAGCTGACAATGTTATTAGAAGAAGCTGACAACACTATAAGAAGAAGTTGACAACGTTATTAGAAGAAGCTGACAACATTATTAGAAGAAGCTGACAACGTTATTAGAAGAAGCTGACAACATTATTAGAAGAAGCTGACAATGTTATTAGAAGAAGCTGACAACACTATAAGAAGAAGTTGACAACGTTATTAGAAGAAGCTGACAACATTATTAGAAGAAGCTGACAACCTTATTAGAAGAAGCTGACAACATTATAAAAAGAAGCTGACAACGTTATTAGAAGAAGCTGACAATGTTATTAGAAGAAGCTGACAATGTTATTAGAAGAAGCTGACAACATTATTAGAAGAAGCTGACAACGTTATTAGAAGAAGCTGACAACGTTATTAGAAGAAGCTGACAACACTATAAGAAGAAGCTGACAACGTTATTAGAAGAAGCTGACAATGTTATTAGAAGAAGCTGACAACGTTATTAGAAGAAGCTGACAATGTTATTAGAAGAAGCTGACAACATTATTAGAAGAAGCTGACAATGTTATTAGAAGAAGCTGACAACGTTATTAGAAGAAGCTGACAATGTTATTAGAAGAAGCTGACAACGTTATTAGAAGAAGCTGACAACGTTATTAGAAGAAGCTGACAACGTTATTAGAAGAAGCTGACAATGTTATTAGAAGAAGCTGACAACGTTATTAGAAGAAGCTGACAACACTATAAGAAGAAGCTGACAACGTTATTAGAAGAAGCTGACAACACTATAAGAAGAAGCTGACAACGTTATTAGAAGAAGCTGACAATGTTATTAGAAGAAGCTGACAATGTTATTAGAAGAAGCTGACAACACTATAAGAAGAAGTTGACAATGTTATTAGAAGAAGCTGACAACACTATAAGAAGAAGCTGACAACACTATAAGAAGAAGCTGACAACACTATAAGAAGAAGCTGACAATGTTATTAGAAGAAGCTGACAACACTATAAGAAGAAGCTGACAACGTTATTAGAAGAAGCTGACAACGTTATTAGAAGAAGCTGACAACACTATAAGAAGAAGCTGACAATGTTATTAGAAGAAGCTGACAACACTATAAGAAGAAGCTGACAATGTTATTAGAAGAAGCTGACAACACTATAAGAAGAAGCTGACAACACTATAAGAAGAAGCTGACAATGTTATTAGAAGAAGCTGACAATGTTATTAGAAGAAGCTGACAATGTTATTAGAAGAAGCTGACAATGTTATTAGAAGAAGCTGACAATACTATAAGAAGAAGCTGACAATGTTATTAGAAGAAGCTGACAACACTATAAGAAGAAGCTGACAATGTTATTAGAAGAAGCTGACAATGTTATTAGAAGAAGCTGACAATGTTATTAGAAGAAGCTGACAACACTATAAGAAGAAGCTGACAATGTTATTAGAAGAAGCTGACAATGTTATTAGAAGAAGCTGACAACGTTATTAGAAGAAGCTGACAACACTATAAGAAGAAGCTGACAATGTTATTAGAAGAAGCTGACAATGTTATTAGAAGAAGCTGGCAATGTTATTAGAAGAAGCTGACAACACTATAAGAAGAAGCTGACAATGTTATTAGAAGAAGCTGACAACACTATAAGAAGAAGCTGACAACACTATAAGAAGAAGCTGACAACACTATAAGAAGAAGCTGACAACACTATAAGAAGAAGCTGACAACACTATAAGAAGAAGCTGACAATGTTATAAGAAGAAGCTGACAATGTTATAAGAAGAAGCTGACAATGTTATTAGAAGAAGCTGACAATGTTATTAGAAGAAGCTGACAATGTTATTAGAAGAAGCTGACAACACTATAAGAAGAAGCTGACAACACTATAAGAAGAAGTTGACAACGTTATTAGAAGAAGCTGACAACACTATAAGAAGAAGCTGACAATGTTATTAGAAGAAGCTGACAACACTATAAGAAGAAGCTGACAATGTTATTAGAAGAAGCTGACAACGTTATTAGAAGAAGCTGACAACACTATAAGAAGAAGCTGACAATGTTATTAGAAGAAGCTGACAACGTTATTAGAAGAAGCTGACAACACTATAAGAAGAAGCTGACAACGTTATTAGAAGAAGCTGACAACACTATAAGAAGAAGCTGACAACACTATAAGAAGAAGTTGACAACGTTATTAGAAGAAGCTGACAATGTTATTAGAAGAAGCTGACAACACTATAAGAAGAAGCTGACAATGTTATAAGAAGAAGCTGACAATGTTATTAGAAGAAGCTGACAACACTATAAGAAGAAGCTGACAATGTTATTAGAAGAAGCTGACAATGTTATTAGAAGAAGCTGACAACACTATAAGAAGAAGCTGACAATGTTATTAGAAGAAGCTGACAATGTTATTAGAAGAAGCTGACAATGTTATTAGAAGAAGCTGACAATGTTATTAGAAGAAGCTGACAACACTATAAGAAGAAGCTGACAACACTATAAGAAGAAGCTGACAACACTATAAGAAGAAGCTGACAACACTATAAGAAGAAGCTGACAACACTATAAGAAGAAGCTGACAACACTATAAGAAGAAGCTGACAACACTATAAGAAGAAGCTGACAATGTTATTAGAAGAAGCTGACAACACTATAAGAAGAAGCTGACAACACTATAAGAAGAAGCTGACAACACTATAAGAAGAAGCTGACAACACTATAAGAAGAAGCTGACAACACTATAAGAAGAAGCTGACAACACTATAAGAAGAAGCTGACAACACTATAAGAAGAAGCTGACAACACTATAAGAAGAAGCTGACAACACTATAAGAAGAAGCTGACAACACTATAAGAAGAAGCTGACAACACTATAAGAAGAAGCTGACAACACTATTAGAAGAAGCTGACAACACTATAAGAAGAAGCTGACAACACTATAAGAAGAAGCTGACAATGTTATTAGAAGAAGCTGACAACACTATAAGAAGAAGCTGACAACACTATAAGAAGAAGCTGACAACACTATAAGAAGAAGCTGACAACACTATAAGAAGAAGCTGACAACACTATAAGAAGAAGCTGACAACACTATAAGAAGAAGCTGACAACACTATAAGAAGAAGCTGACAACACTATAAGAAGAAGCTGACAACATTATAAGAAGAAGCTGACAACACTATAAGAAGAAGCTGACAATGTTATTAGAAGAAGCTGACAATGTTATTAGAAGAAGCTGACAACGTTATTAGAAGAAGCTGACAACGTTATTAGAAGAAGCTGACAATGTTATTAGAAGAAGCTGACAATGTTATTAGAAGAAGCTGACAATGTTATTAGAAGAAGCTGACAACACTATAAGAAGAAGCTGACAATGTTATTAGAAGAAGCTGACAACGTTATTAGAAGAAGCTGACAACGTTATTAGAAGAAGCTGACAATGTTATTAGAAGAAGCTGACAATGTTATTAGAAGAAGCTGACAACGTTATTAGAAGAAGCTGACAACATTATTAGAAGAAGCTGACAACACTATAAGAAGAAGCTGACAACACTATAAGAAGAAGCTGACAACGTTATTAGAAGAAGCTGACAACATTATAAGAAGAAGCTGACAACACTATAAGAAGAAGCTGACAACACTATAAGAAGAAGCTGACAATGTTATTAGAAGAAGCTGACAATGTTATTAGAAGAAGCTGACAATGTTATTAGAAGAAGCTGACAACACTATAAGAAGAAGCTGACAACATTATAAGAAGAAGCTGACAATGTTATTAGAAGAAGCTGACAACACTATTAGAAGAAGCTGACAACGTTATTAGAAGAAGCTGACAATGTTATTAGAAGAAGCTGACAACGTTATTAGAAGAAGCTGACAACACTATTAGAAGAAGCTGACAACGTTATTAGAAGAAGCTGACAACGTTATTAGAAGAAGCTGACAACGTTATTAGAAGAAGCTGACAACATTATTAGAAGAAGCTGACAACACTATTAGAAGAAGCTGACAACATTATTAGAAGAAGCTGACAACATTATTAGAAGAAGCTGACAACATTATTAGAAGAAGCTGACAACATTATTAGAAGAAGCTGACAACATTATTAGAAGAAGCTGACAACGTTATTAGAAGAAGCTGACAACATTATTAGAAGAAGCTGACAACATTATTAGAAGAAGCTGACAACGTTATTAGAAGAAGCTGACAATGTTATTAGAAGAAGCTGACAACACTATAAGAAGAAGCTGACAACGTTATTAGAAGAAGCTGACAACATTATTAGAAGAAGCTGACAACGTTATTAGAAGAAGCTGACAACATTATTAGAAGAAGCTGACAATGTTATTAGAAGAAGCTGACAACACTATTAGAAGAAGCTGACAACATTATTAGAAGAAGCTGACAACATTATTAGAAGAAGCTGACAACGTTATTAGAAGAAGCTGACAATGTTATTAGAAGAAGCTGACAATGTTATTAGAAGAAGCTGACAACGTTATTAGAAGAAGCTGACAACATTATTAGAAGAAGCTGACAACGTTATTAGAAGAAGCTGACAACATTATAGAAGAAGCTGACAACGTTATTAGAAGAAGCTGACAATGTTATTAGAAGAAGCTGACAATGTTATTAGAAGAAGCTGACAATGTTATTAGAAGAAGCTGACAACGTTATTAGAAGAAGCTGACAACGTTATTAGAAGAAGCTGACAACACTATTAGAAGAAGCTGACAACGTTATTAGAAGAAGCTGACAATGTTATTAGAAGAAGCTGACAACGTTATTAGAAGAAGCTGACAACACTATAAGAAGAAGCTGACAACGTTATTAGAAGAAGCTGACAACACTATTAGAAGAAGCTGACAACGTTATTAGAAGAAGCTGACAATGTTATTAGAAGAAGCTGACAATGTTATTAGAAGAAGCTGACAACACTATAAGAAGAAGCTGACAATGTTATTAGAAGAAGCTGACAACACTATAAGAAGAAGCTGACAACACTATAAGAAGAAGCTGACAACACTATAAGAAGAAGCTGACAATGTTATTAGAAGAAGCTGACAACATTATTAGAAGAAGCTGACAACGTTATTAGAAGAAGCTGACAACGTTATTAGAAGA
Source organism: Megaustenia siamemsis (assembly GCA_032433765.1). Classification (NCBI taxonomy): domain Eukaryota; kingdom Metazoa; phylum Mollusca; class Gastropoda; order Stylommatophora; family Ariophantidae; genus Megaustenia; species Megaustenia siamemsis. Next base: position 27,640,506 of record JAVIAB010000026.1, on the reverse strand, counting down.
AGCTGACAACATTATAAGAAGAAGCTGACAACGTTATTAGAAGAAGCTGACAATGTTATTAGAAGAAGCTGACAACATTATTAGAAGAAGCTGACAACGTTATTAGAAGAAGCTGACAATGTTATTAGAAGAAGCTGACAATGTTATTAGAAGAAGCTGACAACGTTATTAGAAGAAGCTGACAATGTTATTAGAAGAAGCTGACAACGTTATTAGAAGAAGCTGACAACGTTATTAGAAGAAGCTGACAACACTATTAGAAGAAGCTGACAACGTTATTAGAAGAAGCTGACAACGTTATTAGAAGAAGCTGACAACGTTATTAGAAGAAGCTGACAACGTTATTAGAAGAAGCTGACAACACTATTAGAAGAAGCTGACAACGTTATTAGAAGAAGCTGACAACGTTATTAGAAGAAGCTGACAACATTATTAGAAGAAGCTGACAACATTATTAGAAGAAGCTGACAACATTATTAGAAGAAGCTGACAACATTATTAGAAGAAGCTGACAACACTATAAGAAGAAGCTGACAACATTATTAGAAGAAGCTGACAACATTATTAGAAGAAGCTGACAACGTTATTAGAAGAAGCTGACAACGTTATTAGAAGAAGCTGACAACATTATTAGAAGAAGCTGACAACGTTATTAGAAGAAGCTGACAACGTTATTAGAAGAAGCTGACAATGTTATTAGAAGAAGCTGACAACACTATAAGAAGAAGCTGACAACATATTAGAAGAAGCTGACAACGTTATTAGAAGAAGCTGACAACGTTATTAGAAGAAGCTGACAATGTTATTAGAAGAAGCTGACAATGTTATTAGAAGAAGCTGACAACACTATAAGAAGAAGCTGACAACATTATTAGAAGAAGCTGACAACGTTATTAGAAGAAGCTGACAATGTTATTAGAAGAAGCTGACAATGTTATTAGAAGAAGCTGACAATGTTATTAGAAGAAGCTGACAACATTATTAGAAGAAGCTGACAACGTTATTAGAAGAAGCTGACAACGTTATTAGAAGAAGCTGACAACGTTATTAGAAGAAGCTGACAATGTTATTAGAAGAAGCTGACAATGTTATTAGAAGAAGCTGACAATGTTATTAGAAGAAGCTGACAATGTTATTAGAAGAAGCTGACAACGTTATTAGAAGAAGCTGACAACGTTATTAGAAGAAGCTGACAACACTATAAGAAGAAGCTGACAACGTTATTAGAAGAAGCTGACAACGTTATTAGAAGAAGCTGACAACACTATAAGAAGAAGCTGACAACACTATAAGAAGAAGCTGACAACGTTATAAGAAGAAGCTGACAACGTTATAAGAAGAAGCTGACAATGTTATTAGAAGAAGCTGACAATGTTATTAGAAGAAGCTGACAATGTTATTAGAAGAAGCTGACAACACTATAAGAAGAAGCTGACAACACTATAAGAAGAAGCTGACAACACTATAAGAAGAAGCTGACAACACTATAAGAAGAAGCTGACAATGTTATTAGAAGAAGCTGACAACACTATAAGAAGAAGCTGACAACGTTATTAGAAGAAGCTGACAACGTTATTAGAAGAAGCTGACAACATTATAAGAAGAAGCTGACAACGTTATTAGAAGAAGCTGACAACGTTATTAGAAGAAGCTGACAACATTATAAGAAGAAGCTGACAACGTTATTAGAAGAAGCTGACAATGTTATTAGAAGAAGCTGACAACACTATAAGAAGAAGCTGACAACACTATAAGAAGAAGCTGACAACACTATTAGAAGAAGCTGACAACACTATAAGAAGAAGCTGACAACACTATAAGAAGAAGCTGACAACGTTATTAGAAGAAGCTGACAACGTTATTAGAAGAAGCTGACAATGTTATTAGAAGAAGCTGACAACGTTATTAGAAGAAGCTGACAACGTTATTAGAAGAAGCTGACAATGTTATTAGAAGAAGCTGACAATGTTATTAGAAGAAGCTGACAATGTTATTAGAAGAAGCTGACAATGTTATTAGAAGAAGCTGACAACACTATAAGAAGAAGCTGACAACACTATAAGAAGAAGCTGACAACACTATAAGAAGAAGCTGACAACGTTATTAGAAGAAGCTGACAACGTTATTAGAAGAAGCTGACAACGTTATTAGAAGAAGCTGACAACACTATAAGAAGAAGCTGACAACGTTATTAGAAGAAGCTGACAACACTATAAGAAGAAGCTGACAACACTATTAGAAGAAGCTGACAACACTATAAGAAGAAGCTGACAACACTATAAGAAGAAGCTGACAACACTATAAGAAGAAGCTGACAACACTATAAGAAGAAGCTGACAACACTATAAGAAGAAGCTGACAACGTTATTAGAAGAAGCTGACAACACTATAAGAAGAAGCTGACAACGTTATTAGAAGAAGCTGACAACACTATAAGAAGAAGCTGACAACGTTATTAGAAGAAGCTGACAACACTATAAGAAGAAGCTGACAACACTATAAGAAGAAGCTGACAACACTATAAGAAGAAGCTGACAACGTTATTAGAAGAAGCTGACAACACTATAAGAAGAAGCTGACAATGTTATTAGAAGAAGCTGACAACACTATAAGAAGAAGCTGACAACACTATAAGAAGAAGCTGACAACACTATAAGAAGAAGCTGACAACGTTATTAGAAGAAGCTGACAACACTATAAGAAGAAGCTGACAACACTATAAGAAGAAGCTGACAACACTATAAGAAGAAGCTGACAACGTTATTAGAAGAAGCTGACAACACTATAAGAAGAAGCTGACAACACTATAAGAAGAAGCTGACAACGTTATTAGAAGAAGCTGACAATGTTATTAGAAGAAGCTGACAATGTTATTAGAAGAAGCTGACAATGTTATTAGAAGAAGCTGACAACACTATAAGAAGAAGCTGACAATGTTATTAGAAGAAGCTGACAACGTTATTAGAAGAAGCTGACAACGTTATTAGAAGAAGCTGACAATGTTATTAGAAGAAGCTGACAATGTTATTAGAAGAAGCTGACAACGTTATTAGAAGAAGCTGACAACATTATTAGAAGAAGCTGACAACACTATAAGAAGAAGCTGACAACACTATAAGAAGAAGCTGACAACGTTATTAGAAGAAGCTGACAACATTATAAGAAGAAGCTGACAACACTATAAGAAGAAGCTGACAACACTATAAGAAGAAGCTGACAATGTTATTAGAAGAAGCTGACAACGTTATTAGAAGAAGCTGACAATGTTATTAGAAGAAGCTGACAACACTATAAGAAGAAGCTGACAACATTATAAGAAGAAGCTGACAATGTTATTAGAAGAAGCTGACAACACTATTAGAAGAAGCTGACAACGTTATTAGAAGAAGCTGACAATGTTATTAGAAGAAGCTGACAACGTTATTAGAAGAAGCTGACAACACTATTAGAAGAAGCTGACAACGTTATTAGAAGAAGCTGACAACGTTATTAGAAGAAGCTGACAACGTTATTAGAAGAAGCTGACAACATTATTAGAAGAAGCTGACAACACTATAAAAAGAAGCTGACAACATTATTAGAAGAAGCTGACAACATTATTAGAAGAAGCTGACAACACTATAAGAAGAAGCTGACAACATTATTAGAAGAAGCTGACAACATTATTAGAAGAAGCTGACAACGTTATTAGAAGAAGCTGACAACATTATTAGAAGAAGCTGACAACATTATTAGAAGAAGCTGACAACGTTATTAGAAGAAGCTGACAATGTTATTAGAAGAAGCTGACAACACTATAAGAAGAAGTTGACAACGTTATTAGAAGAAGCTGACAACATTATTAGAAGAAGCTGACAACGTTATTAGAAGAAGCTGACAACATTATTAGAAGAAGCTGACAATGTTATTAGAAGAAGCTGACAACACTATAAGAAGAAGTTGACAACATTATTAGAAGAAGTTGACAACATTATTAGAAGAAGCTGACAACGTTATTAGAAGAAGCTGACAATGTTATTAGAAGAAGTTGACAATGTTATTAGAAGAAGTTGACAACGTTATTAGAAGAAGCTGACAACATTATTAGAAGAAGCTGACAACGTTATTAGAAGAAGCTGACAACATTATAAAAAGAAGCTGACAACGTTATTAGAAGAAGCTGACAATGTTATTAGAAGAAGCTGACAATGTTATTAGAAGAAGCTGACAATGTTATTAGAAGAAGCTGACAACGTTATTAGAAGAAGCTGACAACGTTATTAGAAGAAGCTGACAACACTATAAGAAGAAGCTGACAACGTTATTAGAAGAAGCTGACAATGTTATTAGAAGAAGCTGACAACGTTATTAGAAGAAGCTGACAACACTATAAGAAGAAGCTGACAACGTTATTAGAAGAAGCTGACAACACTATAAGATGAAGTTGACAACGTTATTAGAAGAAGCTGACAATGTTATTAGAAGAAGCTGACAATGTTATTAGAAGAAGCTGACAACACTATAAGAAGAAGTTGACAATGTTATTAGAAGAAGCTGACAACACTATAAGAAGAAGCTGACAACACTATAAGAAGAAGCTGACAACACTATAAGAAGAAGCTGACAATGTTATTAGAAGAAGCTGACAACACTATAAGAAGAAGTTGACAACGTTATTAGAAGAAGCTGACAACGTTATTAGAAGAAGCTGACAACATTATAAAAAGAAGCTGACAACGTTATTAGAAGAAGCTGACAATGTTATTAGAAGAAGCTGACAACATTATAAAAAGAAGCTGACAACGTTATTAGAAGAAGCTGACAATGTTATTAGAAGAAGCTGACAACGTTATTAGAAGAAGCTGACAATGTTATTAGAAGAAGCTGACAACACTATAAGAAGAAGCTGACAACATTATAAGAAGAAGCTGACAATGTTATTAGAAGAAGCTGACAACACTATTAGAAGAAGCTGACAACGTTATTAGAAGAAGCTGACAATGTTATTAGAAGAAGCTGACAACGTTATTAGAAGAAGCTGACAACACTATTAGAAGAAGCTGACAACGTTATTAGAAGAAGCTGACAATGTTATTAGAAGAAGCTGACAACGTTATTAGAAGAAGCTGACAACATTATTAGAAGAAGCTGACAACACTATAAAAAGAAGCTGACAACATTATTAGAAGAAGCTGACAACATTATTAGAAGAAGCTGACAACACTATAAGAAGAAGCTGACAACATTATTAGAAGAAGCTGACAACATTATTAGAAGAAGCTGACAACGTTATTAGAAGAAGCTGACAACATTATTAGAAGAAGCTGACAACATTATTAGAAGAAGCTGACAACGTTATTAGAAGAAGCTGACAATGTTATTAGAAGAAGCTGACAACACTATAAGAAGAAGTTGACAACGTTATTAGAAGAAGCTGACAACATTATTAGAAGAAGCTGACAACGTTATTAGAAGAAGCTGACAACATTATTAGAAGAAGCTGACAATGTTATTAGAAGAAGCTGACAACACTATAAGAAGAAGTTGACAACATTATTAGAAGAAGTTGACAACATTATTAGAAGAAGCTGACAACGTTATTAGAAGAAGCTGACAATGTTATTAGAAGAAGTTGACAATGTTATTAGAAGAAGTTGACAACGTTATTAGAAGAAGCTGACAACATTATTAGAAGAAGCTGACAACGTTATTAGAAGAAGCTGACAACATTATAAAAAGAAGCTGACAACGTTATTAGAAGAAGCTGACAATGTTATTAGAAGAAGCTGACAATGTTATTAGAAGAAGCTGACAATGTTATTAGAAGAAGCTGACAACGTTATTAGAAGAAGCTGACAACGTTATTAGAAGAAGCTGACAACACTATAAGAAGAAGCTGACAACGTTATTAGAAGAAGCTGACAATGTTATTAGAAGAAGCTGACAACGTTATTAGAAGAAGCTGACAACACTATAAGAAGAAGCTGACAACGTTATTAGAAGAAGCTGACAACACTATAAGATGAAGTTGACAACGTTATTAGAAGAAGCTGACAATGTTATTAGAAGAAGCTGACAATGTTATTAGAAGAAGCTGACAACACTATAAGAAGAAGTTGACAATGTTATTAGAAGAAGCTGACAACACTATAAGAAGAAGCTGACAACACTATAAGAAGAAGCTGACAACACTATAAGAAGAAGCTGACAATGTTATTAGAAGAAGCTGACAACACTATAAGAAGAAGTTGACAACGTTATTAGAAGAAGCTGACAACGTTATTAGAAGAAGCTGACAACATTATAAAAAGAAGCTGACAACGTTATTAGAAGAAGCTGACAATGTTATTAGAAGAAGCTGACAACATTATAAAAAGAAGCTGACAACGTTATTAGAAGAAGCTGACAATGTTATTAGAAGAAGCTGACAACACTATAAGAAGAAGCTGACAACACTATAAGAAGAAGCTGACAACACTATAAGAAGAAGCTGACAACACTATAAGAAGAAGCTGACAACACTATAAGAAGAAGCTGACAACGTTATTAGAAGAAGCTGACAATGTTATTAGAAGAAGCTGACAACGTTATTAGAAGAAGCTGACAACGTTATTAGAAGAAGCTGACAATGTTATTAGAAGAAGCTGACAATGTTATTAGAAGAAGCTGACAATGTTATTAGAAGAAGCTGACAATGTTATTAGAAGAAGCTGACAACACTATAAGAAGAAGCTGACAACACTATAAGAAGAAGCTGACAACACTATAAGAAGAAGCTGACAACGTTATTAGAAGAAGCTGACAACGTTATTAGAAGAAGCTGACAACGTTATTAGAAGAAGCTGACAACACTATAAGAAGAAGCTGACAACGTTATTAGAAGAAGCTGACAACACTATAAGAAGAAGCTGACAATGTTATTAGAAGAAGCTGACAACACTATAAGAAGAAGCTGACAACGTTATTAGAAGAAGCTGACAACACTATAAGAAGAAGCTGACAACACTATAAGAAGAAGCTGACAACACTATAAGAAGAAGCTGACAACACTATAAGAAGAAGCTGACAACGTTATTAGAAGAAGCTGACAACACTATAAGAAGAAGCTGACAACGTTATTAGAAGAAGCTGACAACACTATAAGAAGAAGCTGACAACGTTATTAGAAGAAGCTGACAACACTATAAGAAGAAGCTGACAACACTATAAGAAGAAGCTGACAACACTATAAGAAGAAGCTGACAACGTTATTAGAAGAAGCTGACAACACTATAAGAAGAAGCTGACAATGTTATTAGAAGAAGCTGACAACACTATAAGAAGAAGCTGACAACACTATAAGAAGAAGCTGACAACACTATAAGAAGAAGCTGACAACGTTATTAGAAGAAGCTGACAACACTATAAGAAGAAGCTGACAACACTATAAGAAGAAGCTGACAACACTATAAGAAGAAGCTGACAACGTTATTAGAAGAAGCTGACAACACTATAAGAAGAAGCTGACAACACTATAAGAAGAAGCTGACAACACTATAAGAAGAAGCTGACAACACTATAAGAAGAAGCTGACAACACTATAAGAAGAAGCTGACAACACTATAAGAAGAAGCTGACAACACTATAAGAAGAAGCTGACAACACTATAAGAAGAAGCTGACAACACTATAAGAAGAAGCTGACAACGTTATTAGAAGAAGCTGACAACGTTATTAGAAGAAGCTGACAACACTATAAGAAGAAGCTGACAACACTATAAGAAGAAGCTGACAACACTATAAGAAGAAGCTGACAACGTTATTAGAAGAAGCTGACAACACTATAAGAAGAAGCTGACAACGTTATTAGAAGAAGCTGACAACACTATAAGAAGAAGCTGACAACACTATAAGAAGAAGCTGTCAACACTATAAGAAGAAGCTGACAACACTATAAGAAGAAGCTGACAACACTATAAGAAGAAGCTGTCAACACTATAAGAAGAAGCTGACAACACTATAAGAAGAAGCTGACAACACTATAAGAAGAAGCTGTCAACACTATAAGAAGAAGCTGACAACACTATAAGAAGAAGCTGACAACACTATAAGAAGAAGCTGACAACACTATAAGAAGAAGCTGACAACACTATAAGAAGAAGCTGACAACACTATAAGAAGAAGCTGACAATGTTATTAGAAGAAGCTGACAATGTTATTAGAAGAAGCTGACAACGTTATTAGAAGAAGCTGACAACACTATAAGAAGAAGCTGACAACACTATAAGAAGAAGCTAACAACACTATAAGAAGAAGCTGACAATGTTATTAGAAGAAGCTGACAATGTTATTAGAAGAAGCTGACAACACTATAAGAAGAAGTTGACAATGTTATTAGAAGAAGCTGACAATGTTATTAGAAGAAGCTGACAACACTATAAGAAGAAGCTGACAACATTATAAGAAGAAGCTGACAACATTATAAGAAGAAGCTGACAATGTTATAAGAAGAAGCTGACAATGTTATAAGAAGAAGCTGACAATGTTATAAGAAGAAGCTGACAACATTATAAGAAGAAGCTGACAACGTTATTAGAAGAAGCTGACAACACTATAAGAAGAAGCTGACAATGTTATAAGAAGAAGCTGACAATGTTATTAGAAGAAGCTGACAATGTTATTAGAAGAAGCTGACAACACTATAAGAAGAAGCTGACAACGTTATTAGAAGAAGCTGACAACGTTATTAGAAGAAGCTGACAACACTATAAGAAGAAGCTGACAACACTATAAAAAGAAGCTGACAACACTATAAAAAGAAGCTGACAACGTTATAAGAAGAAGCTGACAATGTTATTAGAAGAAGCTGGCAACACTATAAAAAGAAGCTGACAACACTATAAGAAGAAGCTGACAACGTTATTAGAAGAAGCTGACAACGTTATTAGAAGAAGCTGACAACACTATAAGAAGAAGCTGACAATGTTATTAGAAGAAGCTGACAACACTATAAAAAGAAGCTGACAATGTTATTAGAAGAAGCTGACAACACTATAAAAAGAAGCTGACAACACTATAAGAAGAAGCTGACAACGTTATTAGAAGAAGCTGACAACACTATAAGAAGAAGCTGACAACGTTATTAGAAGAAGCTGACAACACTATAAGAAGAAGCTGACAACGTTATTAGAAGAAGCTGACAACACTATAAGAAGAAGCTGACAACGTTATTAGAAGAAGCTGACAACACTATAAGAAGAAGCTGACAACGTTATTAGAAGAAGCTGACAACGTTATTAGAAGAAGCTGACAATGTTATTAGAAGAAGCTGACAACACTATAAGAAGAAGCTGACAACGTTATTAGAAGAAGCTGACAACGTTATTAGAAGAAGCTGACAATGTTATTAGAAGAAGCTGACAACGTTATTAGAAGAAGCTGACAATGTTATTAGAAGAAGCTGACAACACTATAAGAAGAAGCTGACAACACTATAAGAAGAAGCTGACAATGTTATTAGAAGAAGCTGACAACACTATAAGAAGAAGCTGACAACACTATAAGAAGAAGCTGACAATGTTATTAGAAGAAGCTGACAACACTATAAAAAGAAGCTGACAACACTATAAGAAGAAGCTGACAACGTTATTAGAAGAAGCTGACAACACTATAAGAAGAAGCTGACAATGTTATTAGAAGAAGCTGACAACACTATAAGAAGAAGCTGACAACGTTATTAGAAGAAGCTGACAACACTATAAGAAGAAGCTGACAACGTTATTAGAAGAAGCTGACAACGTTATTAGAAGAAGCTGACAATGTTATTAGAAGAAGCTGACAACACTATAAGAAGAAGCTGACAATGTTATTAGAAGAAGCTGACAACGTTATTAGAAGAAGCTGACAATGTTATTAGAAGAAGCTGACAACGTTATTAGAAGAAGCTGACAATGTTATTAGAAGAAGCTGACAACACTATAAGAAGAAGCTGACAACACTATAAGAAGAAGCTGACAACGTTATTAGAAGAAGCTGACAACACTATAAGAAGAAGCTGACAACGTTATTAGAAGAAGCTGACAACGTTATTAGAAGAAGCTGACAACGTTATTAGAAGAAGCTGACAACGTTATTAGAAGAAGCTGACAATGTTATTAGAAGAAGCTGACAACGTTATTAGAAGAAGCTGACAATGTTATTAGAAGAAGCTGACAACACTATAAGAAGAAGCTGACAATGTTATTAGAAGAAGCTGACAATGTTATTAGAAGAAGCTGACAATGTTATTAGAAGAAGCTGACAACGTTATTAGAAGAAGCTGACAATGTTATTAGAAGAAGCTGACAATGTTATTAGAAGAAGCTGACAATGTTATTAGAAGAAGCTGACAACACTATAAGAAGAAGCTGACAACACTATAAGAAGAAGCTGACAACACTATAAGAAGAAGCTGACAACATTACTAGAATAAGGTGACAACGTTATTAGAAGAAGCTGTATTTCAAAACTTATTTACTTTCCCTGGTGTCTGGATAATGAAACCCAATGTCCAGCCCTCTTGAAAAGTGGCAAAAAACAAGAAGTTCGGTGTGTACTCATGCACATTAAAGAACTCTTCACAGTTAAAAATTAAAAAGAGCACGCCAAAAATGGTCGCTGTCCTGGCAAACTTTGTTAAGCAAATCTACTCATCCATGCTGAAGATGGATGTGTCAGGCCGAAAGGTGCAGATACTGCGGTATTGCCATAAACTAGCGATACAACAATTCTCACTAATTTAACAGGTAAACACTAAGTGTTTCGATATTCCGATTGCTTACGATGAATGATGATATCATATGAAGGGGAACAGATTTCTGTGTTCATTTTCTGTGCGGTTTCGCCTTATGTCTTTTGGCGTGTTTTGAGACTGCTATGATGGGGACTGCAGCTACCTTTCTTTGTTCGGGAGATGAGATATTAATTTGGATGATTGCACTGGCACAGAGGAGCCGTGATAGCTCAGTAGTTAGTGAACTGGACTATAAAGGACAAGAGGTAGGGTTTGATCCCAACTGATGGCTTCTGGTTCACCCAGCCTTTAATGGGTACCGGATTTTTTTCTGAGAAAGTAAAGTGGCACGGGCGTAATACCGACCACATTACCCCAAAAATCATGTGCCGAAGGTCTGTAAAATTTATGGTCACTAACGCCATATTCCCTGTACGCCACTTGGCGTGACGAGGGTACTTTACTTTTTTTTTACACTGGCATGGGCGGTTTAGCAATTATGGATGTTAATTCATTTGCAGTGATACCGGGCCTTCGACTCACCATAACAACCATTTTAATATTAGTCTTGAATTCAATCTATTGTATACATTGTATTTTTCTTAGGCATTTGTCTTCAAAAGCATACATTGTATTTTTCTTAGGCATTTGTCTTCAAAAGCATACATTGTATTTTTCTTAGGCATTTGTCTTCAAAAGCGTTTAATTTTCTCTCAATCTCTTTTGTTATTTTCCAGCTTTCACATGCATAGATGAGAGTTGATAATACGTTTGTATTGAATATTCTAAGTTTTGTTTTCATGCTTAGCATTACTGATTTTCATATTTTGTTCAGGTTTTTAAAATTTGCAGATCATCAGATACATTATCAGATAATTATTTGGTGTCTTTCCTGTTGAACTTATATTTTCAGAAGAAAGTGGCCACTTTGCTCAGTACCTCACCAGGGAACAGGAAGACAAGCTCCGACAAACTGCTCTTGCCATTGTTACTCCAAGGAAGGGTATCTTGGCTGCTGATGAGTCTGTTGGTGAGTTGTTATTGTAGCTGCTCAAGTTGTTATTGTTGCTGCTAAAGTTATTGTTGTTGCTGAAGTTGTTATTGTTGCTGCTCAAGTTGTTATTGTTGCTGAAGTTGTTATTGTTGCTGCTAAAGTTATTGTTGTTGCTGAAGTTGTTATTGTTGCTGCTCAAGTTGTTATTGTTGCTGAAGTTGTTATTGTCACTGCTCAGTTTGTTATTGTTGCTGCTCAAGTTGTTATTGTTGCTGTTCAACTTGTTATTGTTGCTGCTCAAGTTGTTATTGTTGCTGCTCAAGTATTGTTGCTGTTAAACTTGTTATTGTTGCTGCTCAAGCAGTTATTGTTGCTGTTCAATGTGTTATTGTTGCTGCTCAAGTTGTTATTGTTGCTGTTCAACTTGTTATTGTTGCTGCTCAAGTAGTTATTGTTGCTGTTCAATGTGTTATTGTTGCTGCTCAAGTTGTTATTGTTGCTGTTCAACTTGTTATTGTTGCTGCTCAAGTTGTTATTGTTGCTGCTCACGTAGTTATTGTTGTTGTTAAACTTGTTATTGTTGCTGCTCAAGTAGTTATTGTTGTTGTTAAACTTGTTATTGTTGCTGCTCAAGTAGTTATTGTTGTTGTTAAACTTGTTATTGTTGCTGCTCAAGTAGTTATTGTTGTTGTTAAACTTGTTATTGTTGCTGCTCAAGTTGTTATTGTTGCTGCTCATGAAGTTATTGTTGTTGTTAAACTTGTTATTGTTGCTGCTCAAGTTGTTATTGTTGCTGTTTAACTTGTTATTGTTGCTGCTCAAGTTGTTATTGTTGTTGTTAAACTTGTTATTGTTGCTGCTCAAGTAGTTATTGTTGTTGTTAAACTTGTTATTGTTGCTGCTCAAGTTGTTATTGTTGCTGCTCAAGTAGTTATTGTTGTTGTTAAACTTGTTATTGTTGCTGCTCAAGTAGTTATTGTTGCTGTTCAACTTGTTATTGTTGCTGCTCAAGTTGTTATTGTTGCTGCTCAAGTTGTTATTGTTGTTGTTAAACTTGTTATTGTTGCTGCTCAAGTTGTTATTGTTGCTGTTTAACTTGTTATTGTTGCTGCTCAAGTAGTTATTGTTGCTGTTTAACTTGTTATTGTTGCTGCTCAAGTTGTTATTGTTGCTGTTTAACTTGTTATTGTTGCTGCTCAAGTTGTTATTGTTGCTGTTCAACTTGTTATTGTTGCTGCTCAAGTAGTTATTGTTGCTGTTCAACTTGTTATTGTTGCTGCTCAAGTTGTTATTGTTGCTGTTCAATGTGTTATTGTTGCTGCTCAAGTTGTTATTGTTGCTGTTCAACTTGTTATTGTTGCTGCTCAAGTAGTTATTGTTGCTGTTCAATGTGTTATTGTTGCTGCTCAAGTTGTTATTGTTGCTGTTCAACTTGTTATTGTTGCTGCTCAAGTTGTTATTGTTGCTGCTCACGTAGTTATTGTTGTTGTTAAACTTGTTATTGTTGCTGCTCAAGTTGTTATTGTTGCTGCTCAAGTAGTTATTGTTGTTGTTAAACTTGTTATTGTTGCTGCTCAAGTAGTTATTGTTGTTGTTAAACTTGTTATTGTTGCTGCTCAAGTAGTTATTGTTGTTGTTAAACTTGTTATTGTTGCTGCTCAAGTTGTTATTGTTGCTGCTCATGAAGTTATTGTTGCTGCTCAAGTTGTTATTGTTGCTGCTCAAGTTGTTATTGTTGCTGTTTAACTTGTTATTGTTGCTGCTCAAGTTGTTATTGTTGTTGTTAAACTTGTTATTGTTGCTGCTCAAGTAGTTATTGTTGTTGTTAAACTTGTTATTGTTGCTGCTCAAGTTGTTATTGTTGCTGCTCAAGTAGTTATTGTTGTTGTTAAACTTGTTATTGTTGCTGCTCAAGTAGTTATTGTTGCTGTTCAACTTGTTATTGTTGCTGCTCAAGTTGTTATTGTTGCTGCTCAAGTAGTTATTGTTGTTGTTAAACTTGTTATTGTTGCTGCTCAAGTTGTTATTGTTGCTGTTTAACTTGTTATTGTTGCTGCTCAAGTAGTTATTGTTGCTGTTTAACTTGTTATTGTTGCTGCTCAAGTTGTTATTGTTGCTGTTTAACTTGTTATTGTTGCTGCTCAAGTTGTTATTGTTGCTGTTCAACTTGTTATTGTTGCTGCTCAAGTAGTTATTGTTGCTGTTCAACTTGTTATTGTTGCTGCTCAAGTTGTTATTGTTGCTGTTCAACTTGTTATTGTTGCTGCTCAAGTTGTTATTGTTGCTGTTTAACTTGTTATTGTTGCTGCTCAAGTTGTTATTGTTGCTGTTCAACTTGTTATTGTTGCTGCTCAAGTTGTTATTGTTGCTGTTTAACTTGTTATTGTTGCTGCTCAAGTTGTTATTGTTGCTGTTCAACTTGTTATTGTTGCTGTTCAACTTGTTATTGTTGCTGCTTAAGTAGTTATTGTTGCTGTTCAACTTGTTATTGTTGCTGCTCAAGTTGTTATTGTTGCTGTTTAACTTGTTATTGTTGCTGCTCAAGTTGTTATTGTTGCTGTTCAACTTGTTTTTTTGTTGCTGTTCAACTTGTTATTGTTGCTGCTTAAGTAGTTATTGTTGCTGTTCAACTTGTTATTGTTGCTGCTCAAGTAGTTATTGTCACTGCTCAATTTGTTATTGATACAGCTCAAGTTGTTATTGTCACTGCACAAGTTGTTATTGTCGCTGCTCAGTTTGTTATTGTCACTGCTCCTGTTGTTATTGTTACAGCTCAAGTTGATATTGTTGCTACTCAAGTTGTTATTATTGCTGCTCAATTTGTTATTGTTGCTGTTAAATGTGTTATTGTTTCTGCTGAAGTTATTATTGTCTCTCCTCAGTTGTTACTGTTGCTGCTCAAGTTGTTATTGTTTCTGCTCAAGTTGTTATTGTCGCTGCTCAAGTTGTTATTGTTACTGCTCAAGTTTTTATAGTTGCTGCTGAAGTTGTTATTGTTACTGCTCAAGTTGTTATTGTCATTCCTCAAGTTGTTATTGTTACTGCTCAAGTTGTTATTGTCATTCCTCAAGTTGTTATTGTTACTGCTCAAGTTTTTATAGTTGCTGCTGAAGTTGTTATTGTCATTACTCAAGTTGTTATTGTCGCTGCTCAAGTTGTTATTGTTGCTGCTCAAGTTTTTATAGTTGCTGCTGAAGTTGTTATTGTCATTCCTCAAGTTGTTATTGTTGCTACTCAAGTTGTTATTGTCATTCCTGAAGTTGTTATTGTTGCTGCTCAAGTTGTTATTGTCATTCCTGAAGTTGTTATTGTTGCTGCTAAAGTTGTTATTGTCACTGCTCAAGTTGTTATTGTCATTCCTGAAGTTGTTATTGTCACTGCTAAAGTTGTTATTGTCACTGCTAAAGTTGTTATTGTCACTGCTCAAGTTGTTATTGTCACTGCTAAAGTTGCTATTGTCACTGCTCAAGTTGTTATTGTCATTCCTGAAGTTGTTATTGTTGCTACTCAAGTTGTTATTGTCATTCCTCAAGTTGTTATTGTTGCTGCTCAAGTTGTTATTGTCATTCCTGAAGTTGTTATTGTTGCTGCTCAAGTTGTTATTGTCATTCCTGAAGTTGTTATTGTTGCTGCTAAAGTTGTTATTGTCACTGCTAAATTTTTTATTGTCACTGCTCAAGTCATTATTGTCTAATAATTTGAGTGCTCCAGCTTGAAATTCTTTGATTGAACCAACTGTTAATGCGTACCTGACTTACATAGTTACCGACTCTGTTCTGTTTATGGAATCATAACTGCAGTCAGGAATTTCCTATAACCACTCCACTCTTGTCACAGCTTCTACCAAAGTGTGCTGGTCTTGGCAAAATCTCTAGAAATGGTCAACATGCAGCCATAATCTGTCAAGTGATGATTCCTAGCGACTTCCATCAATAGAGAGAGCATGGTCAATCCCTGACTCCATGGAGACGAAGGCGCGCCTACCAGCACCAGAGCTGGAAGTTGTCAGCGACCCACAGCTGATGGCTTGCGCCAGGATCGGTGAACCAAAACCATCCAGACCCTGCTCCACCTCTCCGTGGTGCCTCCAGTAACAGACTAACCTGTCTAGTCTGGCCAAGTGTGCAGGGATCAAAGAGGGAAGACAACCCGGTACTCAAAAATGTCGTGCTGAAGTTGGATGTGTTGGGCTGAAAGGCACAAATATCACAGTTATACTGCAAACCACAACACAATGCAGACACGTCCACGACATCCTTGTAAGGGCGGATGATGTAGAGGAATATTCTAGTCTACTACAATACTCTAGAATACTTTAGTCATTGGGCGAACGCAACCAACCAACCAATCCCTGACTCCAATCTCCTCAAAAACACACATTTAAAACAAACAAAGCAATAGAAACTGTTTAAGCCACTGTGTTAGTCTCTTTGCTAAAACAGGGAGACACACATCCAATTTGCTTTGTTGATTGTAAGCAAATGGGAAACTCCTGTCCGAGCCAAGTTAAGCTGCATGGGCGAAAATTTCAAATAACACTGAAAATAGAGTGTCCACAGTCAACTCCAACTCCAAATCACTCTAATAAATCTAAAAAATTACAAACTGCTGCAGTGATGGCCCTTTCTAAATGGGCGTGCCAGTATGGACGCCATCTTCCCAGAAGTCTTCCGGCTAGAGGAAGACCCGCTCCCCACTAAGAGATGGGCAAACAGAACATCTGATATAGAGATAAGCACAGATCTAAAATATAATGCTCGTATATAATGTATCATGCATAGACTTGGATAAAGCTGTAAAAAATTGTTCATTTTTTCCTTGGGCCAAAGATGGCACATAGGTTGGAAGTCATAGTGGAGAGATGATGAATGATGATATCGTATGACAGGGAACAGTTGGCTGTGTTCACTTACTGTGCGGTTTCGCCTTATGTCTTTTGGCGTGTGCTGAGACTGCTATGATGGGGACTACAGCTACCGTTCTTTGTTTGGGAGATGAGATAGTAATTTGGATGATTCCACTGGCATGGGCGGTTGAGCAATTATGGATTTTTAATTCGTTTGCAGTGATACCGGAACCTTCCATAACCAAACCAACCAAAGTTCTCCACAACTGACGATTTGCTGCTAGCTCTTGCAGTTCTTGGTTGTTTCTTAGTCCCATGGTTCAACCTTCCCTAGTAACTGTTCTGCATAGTGATTCTCTTGGTCTGCCTTATTTCCTTTTTCCAGATCATTTCCACATGAATGGCCTGACAGGGAAATCTTTCTTCATTCATTCTCAGCACATGACCGATGTATTTCCATCTTCTTCTTATAAAGTTCGGCATGTTTACTTGTTTATATTCATCCCTTATCTGTTCATCTGTAGCCAGATCTCCCACAGAATGCTACATTCACCACAGCCTGTCTGAAAGAATCTCGGTCTCTAACCCGATCTCCCACAGAATGCTACATTCACCACAGCCTGTCTGAAAGAATCTCGGTCTCTAACCCGATCTCCCACAGAATGCTACATTCACCACAGCCTGTCTGAAAGAATCTCGGTCTCTAACCCAATCTCCCACAGAATGTTGTTGTGTCTTTTGGCGTGGCCATAGTATTTTAATTTCCTTTGCAGAATGGCATTTGTAAATCAATTCTTTTTAACGTTTAAATCTTTTAATATGTCTTCATTGCTCGTTTTTCATTCTTCAAGGTATCTTAAGGATATTTCTGTGTAAATTTATTTCAAATGAATTGATTTTCTTCTTTGCTGTTGAGAGATTGTCCATGATTCATAACCTTAAGTTGCTATTATAAAGATACATCCCATCTGTAATTTTAAATTTACATCACATTATTTGAACAACAGAACGCTGACAGACGAGCTAAAGGCCACAAATTGTATCTCTCTTTGATATTTAATATATACTGTCCAAATGACAAATTACTGAAGCTGGAGTCAATGGAAATAACGCCATCAAAGTGTCTGGTAGTAGGAGACTTTAACAGCCACTCTGAAAGATGGGGATATAAGGAGTCCAATGTTCGAGGTGAAGAAGTGGAAGAATGGGAAATAGACAACAACCTATTCCTCATAAACTCTAGGGAGGACCCCCCCAACCTTCAACTTCCACTCCCGACCTAGCATTTGCAACTGTACACAGACTTGAGAAGAGCAATGTGGTCCACACCCACCTCCCTGGAAGAGAAACTATATGGGGTAATCGATTCGCTTAAACAGACAGCTGACTTCATGAGAGAGTCTGGAATCCTACTCTGATTGAGTCTTGATCGCAGAGAGAGAGAGAGAGAGAGAGACTGAGAGAGAATGAGAGAGAGAGAGACAGAGAGAGAGAGAGAGAGAGAGAGAGACTGAGAGAGAGAGAGACTGAGAGAGAGAGAGAGACTGAGAGAGAGAGAGAGAGACTGAGAGAGAGAGACTGAGAGAGAGAGAGACTGAGAGACTGAGACTGACTAAGAAGAAGAGGAACTTCATTTTAAAATCCCTTCTACCCAGATTTTATTTGCAGTTTATTTGTCTCTATTTCAGGTACCCTGGGAAAGCGGTTTGAGTCAATCGGATTAGAGAACAGTGAAGAGAATCGACGACTATATAGAGAGTTGCTTTTTACTGTAGCTGGTCCCTTAGAAGATAGTATCAGCGGAGTGATCCTGTTTGATGAAACCTTTAGACACAGCACATCAGATGGAAAACCATTTGTAAAGGTAGATCTTTATTTTTATTTTCTGTTTTGTAATTTCAGATGTACAACTGAAATAAACACAAGAATAGGAATGGCAAAAAGTAATTTTAATGTCATGAAGAACATACTAACATTAAAACAAATAACACCAGGGCTAAAACTAAGAATAGCAAAATGTTATGTTTTCTCAATATTCCTATATGGTGCAGAAATATGGACATTAGACAAGAAAACAGAACAGAGAATTGAAGCCTTTGAAATGTGGATATATAGAAGAATAGGTAGAATTGGATGGAAGGAAAAAAAAACAAATGATGAAGTTTTAAAACAACTAAAAATGAAAAGAGAACTACTAAATACAATTCAAACAAGACAAATGCGATTTTTGGGCCATGTTAAAAGACACAACAGCCTACTAAAAGTAATCCTGGAGCGGAAAATACATGGTAAAAGAGGCAGAGGCAGACCAAGACTAACATGGACGAGTAACATCAAAAGATGGACAAATCAGCCTATGACAACCTGCACCATCAAAGCAAGAGACAGAGCAGAATGGTGCTCCATGGTAGCCAACCTTCGAAGGCACTCGATGATGATGATAAATTTCAGATTAGTGCCTGCTCTTCGTGTTTGTATTTGCATTAAAATCTGTTCATTTGAACCACACTTGAACCATTTATATACATTGACCTGTTTTAATATTGCCCTCTGTCCCATTTACTATAATTGAGTTTTTAATAGCTTTTACACCCTAATATCTACCTACCTGCCTACCTACATGCCTACCTAGCTACCTTTTGAGCTGTAACTGGCCCATAGGGCATAGACTCAGATACACTTTCCCTGTTTCTAAATTTTCTTTCTAGCAGTTTTTAATTCTTTTAAAGATATTTTATCAAATCTCGCCATTTGTCTCTGTTCTGTGCAAGCATCTCTATCTCATTGAGGGAGCCTTTTCCTGCTGCCTTTACCTCTCTGATCAATGTTCTTCTCAGTGTCTCTCTGGGTCGGCCTCTTTTCCCCCTACCTGTTGTTTCCCACATGAGGGCTTGCTTTGCTTTTTGGTTACTATCTCTTCTCATCATATGTCCTACATATATCAATCGTCTTTTCTTGATTACTGATGATATTAGTGGTTGATTGGCAATTTCTCTTATTTCCTCACTTGTTTTGAATTTCTTCTACGCTATACCTACCAAAGAAGGGTCCAGTTTAATAATTCACTCCTCTAAAACTTGTCACAGAACATTTGTTACCTAGAATGTGATGAACAGTAACAAGAAGCTAGGATGACACCTGATAGCATTTGGTGTGTTCATGCGTCTTGTGTATGATCTGCACGAACTTTGACCCCAATGGCAGATAATGAGATTGTTATTGCCATGATAACGTTCACCCTGACATTGTAGTGCATGGTTCTCGTAACAAGTTGACAAGTGTTGTATCACATGAATTGTAAGATAAAATAGTTTAGGGCTTTAGTCATATCAAATTAATTATATCTTGAGCCGCATTATTATATTTTAATATATAACAACCAAAGCAGCTTTCCAAAAAATGAGGAAGATACTATGCAATCAATTTTTGACAATAGAAATAAGAAAAAGAGTTCTTAAATGTTATGTAGAGCCAGTCTTAACATATGGATGTGAATCATGGACAATAGGACAACAGACAAGAAAATCACTGGAGTCTGTAGAAATGTGGTTTTACAGAAGAATGTTGAGAGTACCATGGACAGCTAAGAAGAGTAATGAAGAGGTTCTGAGAGAGGTCAAAGCAAAAAGAGAGCTAATTTCCAATGTTAGGAAGAAAAAATCATCATTTTTTGGCCATGTAATGAGAAGAGAATAACTGGAATATATTGTAACAACTGGAAAAATTGAGGGACGAAGAGATAGAGGGAAGCAGAGAGACAAGATACCAGACAGCTTAAGAGAATGGCTTGGCAGAAGGTCAACAACAGAAATGATAAATAACTGTCGAGATAAAAAATTGTGGAGAGACATGGTCACCTATGCCAGCAGGCCCGGTACTTGATGATGATTTTATAATAACCAGAATGAACAAGAGAATATTGATGATTAGAGTAGAATAGTTTGTTAACTCAGTACGATTGAAAACTAATGCAGAGAAAACTAAGATTATGAGGATTATGCCAAAAGTACAAAGAAAGTTACATTCAATGGAGTGGGACTAAAGTAGTGGATCACTTTAAAAGCCTCATCAAGTACCGTGCCTGCTGGTATAGGTGATCATGTCACTCCACAACTCTCAATCTCGACAGTTATTTATCATTTCAGTTGTTATCCTTCTGCCAAGCCATTCTCTTAAGTTGTCTGGTATTTTCTCTCTTTGCTTCCCTCTATCTCTTTGTCCCTCAATTTTTCCAGTTGTTACAATATATTTCAGTTGTTCTCTTCTCATTACATGGCTAAAAATTGATGATTGTTTCTTCCTAATATTGGAAATTAGCTCTCTTTTTGCTTTGGCCTCTTTCAGAACGTTTTCATTACTCTGCTTAGCTGTGCATGGTATTTATTCTCAACATTCTTCTGTAAAACCACATTTCTAAAGCCTCCAGTGATTTTCATGTCTGTTGTCCTATTGTCCATGATTCACATCCATATGTTAAGACTGGCTCTACATAACATTTAAGAACTCTTTTTCTTGTTTCTATTGTCAAAAATGGATTGCATAGTATCATACTCATTTTTTGGAAAGCTACTTTTGCCTGAGCCATTCTGCACCTCATCACCGTTGTACATCTACCATCTGATTTTAACCATGTTCCCAGATACCTAGGAAGCTATATTTCATCAAATAGTGACATTGAGAAAGAGATCTCTGCTAGAATAGGCATGTCAGCCCAGACATTCAATAGACTTAGAAACATTTGGCGTTCAATTAGACTATATCTCAGCACCATGCTTGGAATTCAAATTTGAAGTTCAGTTGTGAGATCCATACTCCTAACTCTTTCTGTACGGAATCTTTTTATCGACGCAACGGAAGAGATTTCATAGACAACATTTTTCGTGGTTTTAAGAATCAATCTACATATTTATATTTATCTAAGATATAACATATTATATATGAATTTTTGGTAGCTGTGATAGCTCAGTGGTTAGTGAACTAGACTTGAAAGGACGAGAGGTAGGGTTCGATCCCAATCAATGGCTTCTGAGTTCATCCAGCCTTAAATGAGTACCAGATTTTTTTCTGGAAAAGTAAATCGGCACGGGCGTGATACCGACCACATAACCTCAAAAATCATGTGCCAAAGGTCTGTAAAATTATGGTCACTAACACCATATTTCCCTATATGCCACTTGGCATGACAGGGTTACTTTACTTTTACTTTTATATATGAATTTTTAGATAATTGAACAAGTTATTAGATTTCCCTAATATCAAGATGATACAAGACATGTAAAAAGAATATAGTTGGATGGCGTTCACATGAATAAATGTGAGCGTGGCGCACTATGCGGCGAAACATACGGAAAGAGTTAAGTGCAGCAGAATCGTGGAGAGAGAACAGTAAGATAGAAAGTCAGCTTGAAGAATTTGATGGTCGCTCATAAGAAGATTCTAAACATCCGTTGGGTTCAATACATCACAAATAAGTCGCCAGAAGTTCAGGCATTAATGACATTAATCAAGAAGTGAAAAGAGGTCATTAGAAATGGCTAGGCCACGTTCTACAAATTGAACGAAACAGGCATCCACACCTAGTATTAACGTGGACACCACCTGGCAAATGAAGAAAAGGCAGACCATTGTGAACATGGCGAAGAACCAAACATGATGAAAATAAAAGGTTGGCGGGAGTTGCCCGTTGTTGCTCTAGACAGGATTGAGTGATCTCTCTTGTGAAGGACCAATGCTCCGATTGGAGTTCAGATCAAGAAGAAGAAACGTAATATCAACCATATGTTGTAAAAGGGGCTCTATTGTATTATATGATATCTCCATATATCTGTGGTCTGCTAGGTTTGAGGGGAATGGAAGTTACAAATAAGTTTTTGTTTATGTTATCTATGTTCTCTTTGTGTTATCTATGTTCTCTTTATGTAATCTATGTTCTCTTTATGTTATCTGTGTTCTCTTTATATTATCTGTGTTCTCTTTATGTTATCTGTTTTCTCTTTATGTTATCTATGTTCTCTTTATGTTATCTATGTTCTCTTTAAGTTATCTATGTTCTCTTTATGTTATACTCTTGTTCTTGTGTTTATGTCTTGTTGTTTACTCTGACAGACAAGCATGAATGATCAACTTGGCTGTTGTCTGAAGCACTTCTGTAACCCCATACCTATTTGCTGTAATTCTGAGTCTTTATGTCAATTAATTATTTGTCATTATTCATCATGTGCCATACTGGTTGGCTATTTTGACCTGAGCTATTCTGCTTTTTATTTCTGTGGTGCATCTTCCATCCGATGTTATTATTGTGCCCAAGTATTTGAAACGTTGTACTTGTTTCAGATTTGTCTCGTTTATTTTTATGCTGCATGCTGGTGATGATTGTTTCTTCGTTATAACCATTACTTCTGTTTTCTTACTATTCAGACTTAGACCTTTTTTGTTGCTTTCTTTTACTATTATGTCTATCATTTCTTGTAGTTCATTCTCTGTCTCTGCTATTAAGACTGTGCCATCCGCATATTGCAAATTATTTATGTTGTGACCGTTGACTTCAATTCCTTTTTTGTCTACTATTGATCTCATAATATGTTCGCTGTAAAGTGAAAACAAATCAGGTGACAGAACACAGCCTTGTCTGACTCCTTGTTTTTTAAGTTGAAATTGTCCTGTTTGGTTGTTAATTCGTATTGCTGGTGTTTGTTGCCAGTACATGTTTTTTTATAATTCGCAGATCCTTGACTATTTATAATATAAATTATTTGTAGTTACTCACATATGGAGCAGTTTTGTAGATTATGTTCTGTAAAAAAAAATTGCAAGTTATAGCAATCTTTTTAGTTTGTTTAGCTGGTAGTGTGCTGAAATGTAGGTCTCTTGTTGCAAGGTGCTGTGTCGAGGAGTACAGATTCGATCCTAATTTGGGCTGTCTATTGTTCTCTATTTTTCTTTTTGTTAATTTGTGGATTTTTCCGAGTTGTAAACATATCCATTGTCCTTTGTCTGTTTGTTTGTCTCTCACCTCGAAAGTTTGCAAATACATATTTATTTATTTACTATTATTGTTATTATATATATGGTCTTCAGTATCACGACAGATGGTCAGCAGGAAGCAATCATGATAAATCAGTAGTTTGGTAAAAATGTTAGTATTTTATGCTGCTTTATTGAGCAGCTTCTCTTGTGGCTGACTCTGCCAATATTGGATAGAGAGATCAGAATACAGAATGAACAAGATGTATTTGTGGTGCCTGGCCTCGTCTCCTTTCTCCTGTGCCTTTTGTCTTCTGAATTTGGTATCAATGCTGCCTCAAATGTTGCTGTGCCATTTTTTTATCTTTGTTCTTCATGTATCTGATGCTAGATTTTTCAACTTTCATTCGCTGAAAGAAGCCCTGCAAACATAACTCATCACTGGTCTGCCATTGGTCTCTTCCGTCCCTAAGTTTACCATAATGAATGTTCTCTATTCTTCTTACATGACACAGCCAACTTAGTCTCCGACTACTAAGTATTGCCATGATAGGAGTCTGGTTCATAAGACATTAGAGTTGGTTACTTTGTCCTGCCATTTGATGTTCATTATTCTGATAGGGCAATGCACATGAAAGCTAACCTTTTCTCCTGCCCTGCATAAGTAGTCCAAGTTTATGATCTGTGTGGAAGTGAACTATGTAAATTAATATCGTTTTAAAGTATATGTATACTAGTTTGATCACCTAGCAGGTGTACACAGTATGGGCATAAGAGGAAGTTAAGAAAGAAAGAGAACACAGTGAGTTATATGATAGCTGAAGTTAACACGTTCTTTTCTTTTATGGATGATACTGGTAGACGTTTGGCCATTTCTCTTATTATCTTGAATTCATTTCTTGGTAGACAAAGTATTCTCCTGAGCCATCTATTTTTGAATGCAAATAAAACTTATCTCCAAAAGAGTTAATTCACTCAGCCACCGATTAAAAAAAAAGATTATAAACGAAAGAAAATGACAAATATACATAGATTATTTATTTCTTGTTAATACCTTACAAGATTTAGTTATTTCTTGTTAATACCTTACAAGATTCAGTTATTTCTTGTTAATACCTTACAAGATTTAGTTATTTCTTCTTAAAACCTGAAAAGATTCAACTATTTCTGTTATCGTAATAAGTAGGCCAAACAATGAAGCTGCAGAAATATCAGTCAAGGCTAAAGTGTAAACAACGTGTTATGTTGGTGACAAAGCACAAACTGATAAAGATAAAGACATGTACAAAAGTTGATAATAGTTGAAGTAACATGACAAATAATTATTCAGGGGCATAGACTAGGGGGAGGTCTACCATCTCATTCAATGAAATAAAATTAGAGCACAAACTGAGCAAATAACACAGTCATTTGTTAGTTATATTTTAGATGATCATTTTTTTCTTTCCTCAATCAGAGAATACATATACTTCTATCTTCTTCTTCTTTCCTTCCTCATTAGCCTTTCAGCGTCGAGGGGAGATATAATATGCGGTCTTTTGCTCTTCTGTTCACTTCTGCTAATGTTATGTTTCCTAGTGCTTCTAATATTCCATTGATCCATCTTTTTCATGGTTGACCTTTGGGTCTTCCCTGGTCACATCGGTATTGCGGGAAATGAGAGAACGGATAGGTTGGCTAAACTGGGAGCATCTCTACCACAGCTTCCTGTTCAAGTTAGCCTCAAAACATGTAAGCAAATTTTGAGAAACAACTACCACGAGGAATGGTTAAATATGTGGGCTTCAGCTAAGACTGGACACCTACTCTACAGATATCAAACAAAACCAGACCCCCTCGACCCTGTGCAGGAGCTCAGATGAAGGGATCAAAGCCTGATATTCTAGCTGAGAACAGGCCATGCTCCTACCAATCAACACCTGAGCAGAATAAAAACACAACATGATCCAATCTGCAGACACTGCCGTCAACAATCTGAGACAGTACAACCTGCTACTACACTGTCCCCATTTACAAAACCGATGGAGCATGTTACTCCCACTACTTCCATCCATCAATAGCACACTGTACTCGGCAGCTGTACAACTGAGAAGGACCTGCGCCTTCCGTCGAGAGGCATTAAGCTGTAAAGAGCTCATAGCTCATGGCTAACAAGGGGATTAAGTCAAGTCAAGTCCAGTCAAGACCTTTGGGTCTGGTGTTCTCGCAATGCTTATTGAAGGCTTGTTGTGTTGTGTTTTGATCACTCTGCCTTGTCATGTGGCCAAACCATTTTATCTGTTTTTTTTATATATTCTATGGCGGGGGCTATTCCTAGCTTTTTTTTTCAGTTCTTCATTTCTGATCTTGTCTCTCAGGCTGTTTCTTGTCATTTGTCTAACATGATTAATTTCTATGATGCATGCAAAATGATTAGATCGGTTTGTATCATCAGAAATACAAACATTTGTGGCTAAAAATAGAACATATCACACTAGGATGTCTTAGATTTGGTGATCTCTATTTTTTTCTCAATCTTCACCCCATAAGTAAAGGTAAAGGTAAAGTTAAAGGTAAAGGTAAAGTTAAAGGTAAAGTTAAAGGTAAAGGTAAAGTTAAAGGTAAAGGTAAAGTTAAAGTTAAAGGTAAAGTTAAAGGTAAAGTTAAAGGTAAAGGTAAAGTTAAAGGTAAAGTTAAAGGTAAAGGTAAAGTTAAAGGTAAAGGTAAAGTTAAAGGTAAAGTTAAAGGTAAAGGTAAAGTTAAAGGTAAAGGTAAAGTTAAAGGTAAAGTTAAAGGTAAAGGTAAAGTTAAAGGTAAAGTTAAAGGTAAAGTTAAAGGTAAAGTTAAAGGTAAAGTTAAAGGTAAAGTTAAAGGTAAAGGTAAAGTTAAAGGTAAAGGTAAAGTTAAAGGTAAAGGTAAAGGTAAAGGTAAAGTTAAAGGTAAAGGTAAAGTTAAAGGTAAAGTTAAAGGTAAAGGTAAAGTTAAAGGTAAAGGTAAAGTTAAAGGTAAAGTTAAAGGTAAAGGTAAAGTTAAAGGTAAAGTTAAAGGTAAAGTTAAAGGTAAAGGTAAAGTATGAGAATTGAATCGGCATCTTAGCACGCGAGTTTTCACCCATATGTGCTCTACTGTCTATCCAGAAGTGTTCGGAGATCTCATCTCTGTGGTGACAAGCTTTCTTTTATGGTTAGATGTAATTGACCATGTTTGGCATTGGTAGCACAATGCAGGAATGAATATACTCTGTATAAGATCTTTCATTTTGGAAATGGGTATTGCCTTATGTTGAAGTGTAAAAAAAAAAAAAGTAAAGTACCCCCGTCACGTCAAGTGGCGTGTAGGGAATATGGCGTTAGTGACCATAAATTTTACAGACCTTCGGCACATGATTTCTGGGGTAATGTGGTCGGTATTACGCCCGTGCCTCTTTACTTTCCCATAAAAAAATCCGGTACCCATATGTTGTGTAGCAGCCCCAATATTTGGTTGATTCTTTTGCATCGTTATGTCTTTTTCTTTATTAAATTTTATTTAATAAAAAAAGATAATTTGCTATTAAAATATCATTGATACATAAATATTTACTATTTCTTGCAGTTGTTGCAAGAGAGAGGAATTATTCCGGGAATCAAAGTGGACACAGGAATTGTCCCTCTTGGTGGGACTCACGGTGAAGGCACGACACAAGGTGACATTTTATTACTTTTAGTGATTTCTGTCTTCTTCTACCTTCCAGCCCCCTGTGGAGCATAGGTCTTCAACAAACACTTTCCAAGCCATTCTGTTTCTTGCCATTCTTTTAAGATCATTCCATGTCTTCTCCATCATCTTCATCTCTGCTTCCATCTGTCTTCTCCATGAATATTTTGGTCTTCCTCTTTATCTTTTTCCTTGGGGATTCCAAAAAAAAGGTCTGTTTTGTAACACTCTCAGTTGGTTTCTGCAGTTTGTGTCTTATTATGTGCCATTTTCTTCGCTGTATCTCTTTATCCACGGGTATTTGACTGGTACATTTCCATAATTCTATGTTAGTAATTTTGTCCTGCCATTTCCATCCTTTTACTCCACGTAAGCATACATTAATGAAGGTCTTCATCTTCTTGACTGCCATTTTTGTTGTTTTCTGTGTACTGATTTCAATGCTTTCAAACGTCATGGCAACTTCTTTGACCAAGTGGCCATTATCCCTCTGGTCCTGCCATGAGCCCAGCGACATACACCAGCTATGGTGATATGTGTCGTAAAGATAGTTTTGTTTTATTCAATGCTTATGTATGTTTTATTGGTGTCACGTTGGGTCTATGCATAGCTGGTTGTTTTAGACTCAAAAGTGGCATTTTAGTGTGAATGCCTTAACCTGTTTGAGATTTATGAATGGGAATCTCTAAACCTGTTTGATATTTATGAATGTGAATCTCTAAACCTGTTTGATATTTATGAATGTGAATCTCTAAACCTGTTTGACATTTATGAATGTGAATGCCTTAACCTGTTTGATATTTATAAATGTGAATCTCTAAACCTGTTTGATATTTATGAATGTGAATCTCTTAACCTGTTTGATATTTATGAATGTGAATCTCTAAACCTGTTTGACATTTATGAATGTGAATGCCTTAACCTGTTTGAGATTTATGAATGTGAATCTCTAAACCTGTTTGATATTTATGAATGGGAATCTCTAAACCTGTTTGATATTTATGAATGGGAATCTCTAAACCTGTTTGATATTTATGAATGTGAATCTCTAAACCTTTTTTTTATATTTATGAATGGGAACCTCTAAACCTTTTTTTATATTTATGAATGGGAATCTCTAAACCTGTTTGATATTTATGAATGTGAATCTCTAAACCTGTTTGATATTTATGAATGTGAATCTCTAAACCTGTTTGATATTTATGAATGTGAATCTCTAAACCTGGTTGATATTTATGAATGAAGTCCTGAGGAGACTACATTCCTCTCATTCTTGAGACTGATATTGCGTTGAAGTGGTTCAAATTTGTGAGAATGCACAATAATAGTCTAGCTTCATTAATTTGTGACAGAGCACAATAATAGGACTAGTCTAGCTTCATTAATTTGTGACAGAACACAATAATAGGACTAGTCTAGCTTCATTAATTTGTGACAGTGCACAATAATAGGACTAGTCTAGCTTCATTAATTTGTGACAGAGCACAATAATAGGACTAGTCTAGCTTCATTAATTTGTGACAGTGCACAATAATAGGACTAGTCTAGCTTCATTAATTTGTGACAGTGCACAATAATAGGACTAGTCTAGCTTCATTAATTTGTGACAGAGCACAATAATAGGACTAGTCTAGCTTCATTAATTTGTGACAGAGCACAATAATAGGACTAGTCTAGCTTCATTAATTTGTGACAGAGCACAATAATAGGATTAGTCTAGCTTCATTAATTTGTGACAGAGCACAATAATAGGACTAGTCTAGCTTCATTAAACCTATGCAAAGCAGGAGGGAAGGCTAAATTCATTCAAAATGCGATGTCTACGCCATATTCTTGGTATCACCTGGAAGGATAAAGTGACAAACGTGGAGGTCATGACTTGTACAGGCCTCCCAAACATCTACATGCTGCTCAAACAACGTAGGTTACGCTGGCTTGGTCACGTACACCTATTGAAAGATGGTCGAATACCAAAAGATGCTGTACGGACAACTGGCAGATGACAAAAGGACCAGGGGGCGACCTGCATCCAGACTTCGATGTGTAGACATGGGTAAACGTGACTTGAAGACTCTGAACAGAAACCCTGCGGCCTGTGAAGACATAGCTGCAGACCGCAATCTTTGGAAAAACACTCTAAAGGTTCACCTCAAACAAGAACCAGACAGATTCATAGAGAAGGAGAATACACGGCGAAAGGAAAGACAAGAAAAAATAACACTTCTAGGGGCGTAGAAAAATCCAGTCATCTATGACTGACGGAGGCTACTAACTAACTAGCTTCATTAATTGTATGCTGTTAGTATTTTTAGTTCCTTAACTCTTTCCGTACAGAAGCCTTTCATCAATGCAAATGAATGTTTAGATAATTGAACAAGGAATTAGATTTCACCAATATCAAGATGATACAAAACATATCAAAAGAATATGGTTTGATGATGATTCACACTAATAAAATTGAGCATAGCGCACTATGTGGCAAAACGTATGCAGCTGAAATCAGCATGGCGCACAGTGCAGTGAAGCGTACTGAAAGAGTTAATGTTTATGAAAATAAATCTTTCAAAATTTTATAAATTTGTCCCTTTCTTTTGTAAAATAATCATAATTTAATCACAAATATTGTAAAAATGTATTAAAAAAAGCATCTTTTGTGATCATTTTAAATGTAAAATAGCAAAATTATCAAAACTACTAAAGTATCGTCAGAAAACAGCTGTGTATTGTTTACTATCTATCTATTGACCTTTCGAGCCGTAACCGGCCCATAGGGCGTAGACCAAGATACACCTTCTCCTATATGAATTTTTGTTCTAGCAGTTTTCTTTTAAAGATATTTTATCAAATCTCGCCATCTGTCTCTGTTCTGTGCAAGCAGTTCTATCTCATTGAGGGAGCCGATTCCTGCTGCTCTTGCCTCTCTCATCAATGTTCTTCTCAGTGTCTCCCTGGGTCTTCCTCTTTTTCTTTTACCTGTTGTTTCCCATATGAGGGCTTGCTTTGCTATTCGATTATTATCTCTTCTCATCACATGTCCAACGTATGACCATCGTCTTTTCTTTATTACTGAAGATATTAGTGGTTGATTGGCGATTTCTCTAATTTCCTCGTTTGTTTTGAATTCGTTCCATTCTATACCAAGTATTTTCCTTAGACATTTATTTTCGAATGCGTTCAACTTTGTTTCTATATCTCTTGTTGTTTTCCAGCTTTCACACGCATACGTAAGGGTTGATAGTACATTTGATTTGAATAGCCTAAGTTTTGTGTTTGTGCTAATGAGTTTTGATTTCCACAACTTTTCAAGGCTTCTGAAAGACATTGCTGCTTTAGCCAGTCTGATTCTAATTTCTTTGCTCGTATCCCCTTCTCGATCAATGTGACTTACAAGATAGATAAAGTGATCGATCTCTTCTACTGGTTTGTTTTCCATGTATATTTTGTCACTTGTTGGAATTAAACTTTTCATGACTTTAGTCTTTTCATGATTGACCTCAAGCCCAATTTTGCTGGCTATTGATGATAGTTCATTTGTGTTTTCCTGCATCGTTTTTATCTGACTGCTGATGAGAACTATGTCATCAGCAAAGTCGAGGTCCTCCAAATGGTCTTGTATCCATTCGATGCCTTTATTACCAGTGCAGCATTTCTTCATTATGAAGTCCATAACAATTCCAAATAACAAGGGCGATAAAATACATCCTTGTTTAACCCCAGTTTCTATTGGGAAACATTCGCTCAGTCCTTCCTCTGTTCGAACTGCACATGTGTAACCATCATACATGTCTTTGATAATATTTATGATTTTTGATGGTAAACCATATTGCTTCAGAATTTTCCACAAAGAATCTCTATGAATACTATCAAATGCTTTTTTGAAGTCGATGAAGTTAAGTACAAAAGGTTTTTGCTTTTCAATGTGTTCCTCCAATATAAGTCGTAGAGTGAAAATGTGGTCAAGACAGCTTCTCCCTTTTCTAAACCCAGCCTGTTCTTCACGCATTACTGTATCTATTGAATCCTTTATTCTATTTAGGATGATTTTACAGAATAACTTTGAGGCAACTGACAAAAGTGTCACGCCTCTCCAGTTGTTACAATCTCTAAGATTGCCCTTTTTTGGGATCTTAACAATGATTCCTTTTTTCCATTTATGAGGCGTCTTCTCTGTTTTCCAAATGATGTTGAACATTTTTTGGAGATGTATTAAATTATGGCTATCAATTGCCTTGAGGATCTCAGCTGTTAACTTATCCTCTCCAGCAGCCTTGTTATTGGTCATTAGCTTTAAGGTGGTTTCTATTTCACTCAAGGTGAAGTCATCTAAATTTACATCTAATTCTGCTGCTGGTGTTTCAGCTTCAAAATCTATTAAACTGTGAGGTAGTGGACGGTTAAGAATTTCTTTGAAGTGTTCCGCCCAACGGGCTTTTATGTCTGCGCTTGTTGTTAGCATTAATCCAGATTTGTCTAGAATTGGTGTTCCACTGGATGTATAGGTGTTTGTCAGCATCTTTTGTACAGTATAGAGAGTTCTGCTGTCTCCTGTAATTGCAGCTGTCTCTGCTTTCTCTGCCAAGTTGTCTATATAAGCTCTTGTATCTCTTCTTGCCGAACTTTTCACTTTGTTGTCTAATTCTTTGTATGTTGCTTTTGCCAGAACCTTTCCAAGATCTGTCTTTACATTAGTCACGGCTCTCTTTGCTTCTCTTCTTTCTTTGATGTATTTCCATGTGGTGTCTGAGATCCAAGCTCGTTTTTCCATTTTCTTCAGTCCGGCACTTGCTTCTGCTGCTGTCATTAGTATTTTACTCTGTGAGTCCCACATTTCATTGATATCTAAGTCTATTTCACCGAGTGCTGAATAACAATTACTTAGCTCTATGTTAAACTTTTCCTTTATGGCTTCATCTTTCAGTTTATGGCTATCAATTTTATGTGTAATTGACCTCTTCTGTTGGTTTCTAAATTTTAATCTTATTTTCCCAATGCACAAGTTGTGGTCACTATTAACATCAGCACCTCTGTAAGCTCTTACATCTATTAATGATGATCTGAATTGTTGTTTAATACATAGGTGGTCAATTTGATTTGAGGTTCTATCATCAGGAGATATCCATGTTGTTTTGTGAATATTTTTGTGTGGAAATAATGTCCCACCTATAACTAAATTTTCTATTAAACATAATTCTATTAATCTTTCTCCATTCTGACTTGTTGTATTACAGCCTTCTCTCCCCATCACATGTTCCACTCCTGCGTTATCTTGTCCTACTTTGGCGTTGAAGTCTCCCATTACAATTAAAAGATCGTGTTTTGGTATTTTGTTTATAAGTTGTTGCAGTTGGTTATAAAAATCGTCCTTAACTTCATCATCAGCTTCGTTAGTAGGTGCATAACATTGAATAATTGAAAGTCTTCCATGTTTTGTTTTGTATCGTGTTCGTATCAGACGGCTGTTTACCGGTTCCCATTCTAATAAACTTCTTGCAGCTTTGTCTGTCATCATTATGCCTACTCCTTCACGGTGTTTTCCATCTTCCCTTCCAGAAAAAAACTACTATTTTATTATCAATAGATCTCCTACCTGTTCCAAGCCAGCGCATTTCGCTTAATCCTAAAATATCTAGATCGTATCTGTCCATCTCGCTCGCGACCTGTGCATGTTTCGTCAGAGCGGCCATTGTTCGCACATTCCAGAATCCTATTTTTGTTGTTGTTTTGGGGCCGAAGAAACTATCACTACTATCTACTGCTAGTTTACACATTCTGTATCAGGTCTACGTTTCATTAACAACATCGTTTTTACGATAGCGGCTTGTTAAACCTCTGATCAACGGTTCTATACCAAGCCGGAGAAAAATAATTCCTCCATTTTGGAAACAACCGGAAACCGTATTGTTTACTGTCATAAGGTTAATATATGATTTCTCATATATATTTGACAGTTGATTTTTCCTTCAAATACATTCATTTAGGAGTTAATTTGTCCTATATATTTGACAGTTGATTTTTCCTATATATTTGAGAGTTAATTTGTCCTATATATTTGAGAGTTAATTTGTCCTATATATTTGAGAGTTAATTTGTCCTATATATTTGAGAGTTAATTTTTTCCTATATATTTGAGAGTTAATTTTTCCAATATATTTGAGAGTTAATTTTTTCCAATATATTTGAGAGTTAATTTTTCCAATATATTTGAGAGTTAATTTTTCCAATATATTTGAGGGTTGATTTTTCCTTCCAATACATTCATTTGAGAGTTAATTTTTCTTATATTGTCGAGAGTTGATTTTTCCTTCCAATATATTAATTTGAGAGTTGATTTTTCCTTTCAATACACTCATTTGAGAGTTACAAAGCTTTCCAAATATTTGTCTTTTCCCATCGAGCTCCTGCATTTCTTTTTCTAGAAGAAAAGCCCTGCTCACAATGTTTATTGTTTTGATATTTTAAGGGTTGGACAATCTGGCAGAACGTTGTGTTGAGTACAAGAAAGGAGGCTGTGGCTTTGCCAAATGGAGATGTGCACTGAAGATCTCAGCAAATACTCCGTCTTATGTTGCAATGGCAGAGAATGCTAACGTACTGGCACGTTATGCTAGTATTTGCCAACAGGTAATCCTTTTGTTCAATTTATTGTTCATTCTGATTTAAAAATTTTTTTTATTTGCAGATCCTTTCGAGCCGTAACTGGCCCATAGAATCATCGTTCTGATTACTGAATTCTTTATTTTTCATGCGTTGACTTCAGTTTCTACCATTTGATTCTTTGTGGTCTATAGTTTCTCAAAATAAACAAAGATCTTATCATTCATAGATGTTTTAAAAAGCTAGACTTTGGTTTGAACTGAGTTGTACAGAATTCATGACTGAATAATGCATTGTCTGAAGTTCAGGAGCAAAGGCCATTAATTCAAGTTTGAATTTAGAAATTTCAGAGACAAAGATAATTTTGTTCAATTTTTTTAGAAACATGTATTGAGGAAGAGATATATGGTCAAAAATTGAAAGAAAGAGGGAATGTTTAGAGGCAAATGAAGAAGTTAAAGTTATCTAGATATATGACGCAAACAAAAAATGAACAGTAAGAACGTGAGATACAGAAAGAAATGATGTCAGCAGAATAACTGAGAAAACAAATGCTACCTGTTGTGTTATTTTTTTCTTTGTTTGCACAACATGTGTTGCAGTTTTACATTCCTCATTCCAGTCCGTTATCTTCAACATACATTTGTTTGGGGGGTCTGGCTGTCTGCATTTTGGTTTTCCTTTATTTTTATCCACAAGAAAGGACGTTTTTGTAACCAGAGTTGTCTGTCTTAGAAAAATAGGTCTTATCAGTTATTCTATTCTATTCTATTCTATTCTATTCTATTCTATTCTATTCTATTCTATTCTATTCTATTCTATTCTGTTCATGGAATCAGTTTAACTGCAGTCAGAAATTCCACATTCCTGCATCACTTCACATCACAGCTTCTATGATACCACAATGATACCATGCAAATTCTGTTGGGAAGGCCAACCTCCATACATGCCCTGCTTGGCTGCATAGGTGATGGTTTCAACAACTTCCATCAAAAAGAGAGAGCACAGTTACTTCCTCACTCAGGCTTTCTAGGAAAAAAATTAATTGACAAAGCAATCAAAATGGTTTAAGTGACTACGACAGTCTCTACAAAAGACATGGTGACATTGTCGGTTATGACGCTAGCAAGATCAAATTCCATGCAAGCCATACTTGGCTGCATAGGTGACAGTTTGTTGTTGTTGTTGTTCATTTGAGAGTTACAAAGCTTTCCAAATATTTGTCATCTATACAGACAGATCTGTAATACAACAGCAAAGGAGGGAATGGGCATTTACAGCAAGTTCTGTAAGCAGAATAGTCAAAGAAGACAGTGGTGCGTACGTTATGACCATGATTAGCATGATGATGGAGATGATGGCTTTGACCTTGGCATTCATCTGGTTAGAGTCACAAGTCTACACCCACGCCTGTATACTGAGTGACTCGATGAGCATGATGAGAAAGTGAAGGTGGGGTCTGTGTGCAGGAAGTGAGTCAAGTCATTACAAAAGTCAACGTTATGCTTTTAACTTTGTCTACATCCCTGGACATGCGAGAGTATGGGGAAATGGAAAGAGTGGACAGGTTGGCTAGTCATGCTGTTGCCGAAGATTGTCAATGAATGGATCAGGCGGACATCATTAATGCCCTTTGTGATGTTGGAAGGGCTAATGACTTTGATAACCATGAGTACATGTCACTCCTTCAGATGAAAGAGTCTAGAGTAAAGATGGAGACATCCAGAAACAAGAGACGTAGCGTGCACATACGAGAACCAGTATTGGTATCAGCCAACACAGCTGGAGTTATCAGTCGCTGGACACTGTGAGACTTTCTGAGGAACAGATCTGACCACCAATGGACTTGTTCAGAGAGAAGTGATGATAATTCACAAATAACTCAATATTGTTTAGGTTTGTATCATGTTCTTTCTCTAAGATGAACTAGTCACCAGGAGATCAGGTAATGATTCAGGTAATGATTCAGGCAGTAATTCAGGTAATGATTCAGGTAATGATTCAGGCAGTGATTGAGGTAATGATTTAGGCAGTGATTCAGATAATGATGCAGGCAGTGATTCAAATAATGATTCAGATAATGATTCAGGCAATGATTCAGATAATAATGCAGGCAGTGATTCAGGCAGTGATTCAGGTAATGATTCAGGCAGTGATTCAGATAATGTTGCAGGCTGTGATTCAGGCAGTGATTCAGATAATGATGCAGGCAGTGATTCAGGTAATGATTCAGGCAGTGATTCAGGTAATGATTTAGGCAGTGATTCAGATAATGATGCAGGCAGTGATTCAGGTAATGATTCAGGCAGTGATTCAGGTAATGATTCAGGCAGTGATTCAGGTAATGATTCAGGCAGTGATTCAGATAATGATGCAGGCAGTGATTCAGATAATGTTGCAGGCTGTGATTCAGGCAGTGATTCAGATAATGATGCAGGCAGTGATTCAGGTAATGATTCAGGCAGTGATTCAGGTAATGATGCAGGCAGTGATTCAGATAATGATGCAGGCAGTGATTCAGGTAATGATTCAGGCAGTGATTCAGGTAATGATTCAGGCAGTGATTCAGGTAAGGATTCAGGCAGTGATTCAGATAATGATGCAGGCAGTGATTCAGATAATGTTGCAGGCTGTGATTCAGGCAGTGATTCAGATAATGATGCAGGCAGTGATTCAGGTAATGATTCAGGCAGTGATTCAGGTAATGATTTAGGCAGTGATTCAGATAATGATGCAGGCAGTGATTCAAATAATGATTCAGATAATGATTCAGGCAGTGATTCAGATAATGATTCAGGCAGTGATTCAGGTAATGATTCAGGCAATGATTCAGGTAAAGATGCGAACCTACAACCTTGAATAGACTGCAAAAGCATCACATGAAAAGTGATGATGCCAGACAGAAGCCCTGTGATTGGGGTAGAAGAGGAATAGTAAACTAACACAGAACAGGTTGTCACACAACCAACTATAGAGAAGGCCTGAGTGCAACTAGTGTGAGGCTTTCAGCTTTGCATGCAGAAGTGGTTGTGGGTAGAATAATGTCAGCCGTCTATAGCTCGCAAAGGTGAACTTGATTGATGATGTCACACTAGTGGGGTTGCACCCGGGCTTTCTCCACAGGTGACTGTTGGTTTTCAGTTACAGCATGTTGAAGGATGTACTGAGGAGGGGATCTGAGCACTTATGGAGTTTGTCCAATGTGCAGGAAGAATGATCTGCCAAAT
Source organism: Megaustenia siamemsis (assembly GCA_032433765.1). Taxonomy (NCBI): domain Eukaryota; kingdom Metazoa; phylum Mollusca; class Gastropoda; order Stylommatophora; family Ariophantidae; genus Megaustenia; species Megaustenia siamemsis. The sequence continues at coordinate 27,603,479 of JAVIAB010000026.1, read as the reverse complement.
AACTAAAAATTGTTGTAGGGGAGTGAACTCTTAAATATTATTTGTTTTGTTTACAGAATGGATTAGTCCCCATTGTTGAGCCTGAAGTTTTGCCTGATGGTGACCATGATTTGGAGACAGCACAAAGGGTGACTGAGGAGGTGAGCTGTTGTTTTGTTTTACTAGTGTTTCTTTGAATGATGTTAGTCATGACTGGGGCTTGGACCAGTCCCCTTTTCCACCTCTAATCTTCGCAATATCTCAATATATAGATCATTGCTCCACCCATTCTCCTCTTCTCTTTAGGAATGAAGAACAAACTTGGCGATGTCCTCTTTGTCCAGAGTAAGGCCACACTCAGTTCCAAAGCCGCCAACAAGCTTGTTGACCATTGCCACGTATGCCAGCATATCCTGGACAGTAGTGCACTCACTGTAGAGCCATCCAGGAGCTGTTTGCATTCCTGCCAAACATTTCAATTAAACTATTATATATTTTTTCTCTCTTTTTTGGCAGGTGATAATATAACAATTTTGGTAGCGCCAACAGACCATGTTACATGCTTTGATACTTCAGAATTTATTATGTGGTCATGCGGGTGTTTGTTTCAGTCAAAGAGTAGATTTATTAATCCTAGATTGCAATACCTCTCTATAACTCTCCCAGTTATGATACTTTAGTAAAAATTACTACAATTTAGATGTAACATTAAGTGCTCCAAAAATAGTAATTTCTCTGAACTCTTGACACAGTTCTGTGTGTTCATACTAGGCAAAACATGGTGGCTCAAAATCCCTAACTCAGGTTGAAATATGACCTGAATTTCACCTCATGACTTGACGTGTTACACTGTCTATCGGTACGGTCAATGTAAGTCAGTCAGTATGTTTGACAACCACAAAGCGTTATACGCTGTTTCCAAAATCACAAAGGGTTGTCTGATGTCTGCAGATATGAGCAGGACATTTCCCTAGTCACAGCAAAAAAGAAGGAAAAACAACCAATTTTTTTTTTAATTGGTGATTTTTTTTCCTTGCATTAAACGATGTATCTCATGATCTCAATAAACAACAACAAAATCTAACAGCAATGGAAACAAATTAAACACTCAGGGAACAGGCAACTAAGTGATGGTAATGCTGGTAACAAGGAGCCAGTAGTGGGGTGTGGTATACACTCCCCAAGGTATGCTGACAGCTTTACAAAGAAGGAACACAACAAAATACTGGCATTTCAGCTGGCGGCCTTCTTCAGAAGATGGGGACAGAGACAACAAACTGTGAAGCACAGATATCTATAGCTACATGTCGGATGATGAAGTTAGAGATAAAATAAATATATTTTAATATATAATATACTTGATACATTTTATACTTTGTATTCTTCATACTTTAGTTTTCAGTTCCAACTTATTTCTCTTTACTTATGATTTTAAATCTTTACACTTCACCTATCCTCTAACATGTGACACATCTCTGTCTCGTCTCACTATCCCATCCCTCATCTCTCTGCCCACCTCTCCCTAACTTTATCATCTGACATGTAGCTATAGATATCTGTGCCTCACCGTTTGTTGTCGTTGTCCCCGTCTTCTGAAGAAGGCTGCCGGCTGAAACATCAGTATTTTGTTGTGTTCCTTTTTTGTAAAGCTGTCACCATACCTTGGAGTGTATTCCTAAACACTCAGGGGTCACCGGAAGCGGTAATTAGAAAGGTATACTGAGAGGGGTAATTTTTTAACATGGAAAAATGTCAAATTTTGAGGAATTTGTGTTTTGATGCAGTAAATTTTATTAAAGTATTGTAATCTAGGGTTAATCTTAAGCTTGTCATTCATGAGGACATTGATCATGATTAGGAGAAAGCTGGATTGCTTGTGTGCCTGTTAGAGGTCATGTTGGGATTAAAGAAATGGCCATGCAACTGAAGATCTCATCCAGAATTAAGGAAACTCCCTGTGTAGTAATGAGGTATCTTCTTGACTTTCCAACCATGGATGACAGGATCAAGATCTGGAGGGCACGAGCATACCTGAAGATTACTGCAGATAAAGAGTAAGAGCATCCATTGCATCATGAGCTCGAAACAGGGAAGGATGTCAGGCTAAAAAGAGGCAAATCATGGGTGGGCCGGGCAGAAGATGTCATCAAACATGTTTGTGGGCTTACCAACATCAACACTGGCAAGGTGTGGATACCGGTGCCTATGTCATTCAAGGGGACATTCTCATGTATTGTCACACTCGACAGGAAATGTAGGGAACAGAACTTAGTCGTGGTCAATGCAGAGGTCAACGGTCTCATCTGGGATAACACAGATGAGAAAGATGCAGTCATCTATACAGACGGATCTGTAATACAACACCAAAGGAGTGCATGGGCATTTACAGCATGCTCGGCAGGGAGAATAGTCAAGGAAGACAGTGGTGCATATGTCATGACCACGAGTAGCGTGACAATGGAGGTGATGGCAGTGACCAAGGCATTCATCTGGTTAGTCACAAGACTACACCCACGCCTGTATACTGAGTGATTCAATGAGCATTATACGAAAAGTGGAGACGGGATCTGTACGTATGCAAAGGGTAGAGTAATTGTTCTTCTTCTACCTTTTTAGCTCCCAGTGGAGCATAGGTCTTCAACAAACACTTTCCAAGTCATTCTGTTTTTTGCCATTCTTTTAAGATCATTCCATGTCTTCCCCATCATCTTCATCTCTGCTTCTATCTGTCTGTGTTCGATTCCCGCTGGAAGCAGTGTGAGTTGTTCTCGTGGTTGGAAAAAAAAATACCCCTGCGGTCGACCCAGCCACTGGGAGAAATAGGTACCAGGGTATAGTACTCTGGGAAGGTGAGGAATGCTGCCTCGCATTGTGATTTTCAATGCTTGGAGCGACACTATTCAGAAGTTTCCGAACACTTCTGGATAGGCAACTGAGCATGTATGGTTGAAAACTCATGTGCTAAGACGATGATTCAAGTCTCGTACTTTACGTTACCATCTCTTCTCAGTAAATGATGGATTGTTTATGCTCTTGTCCGACATGCTCTTCCAGGTCTTGGCTTTCACCTACAAGGCGTTGCGTGATCACCATGTCTACTTGGAAGGGACACTTCTAAAACCCAACATGGTGACACCAGGTCAGAGCTGCAAGAAGAGATACACACCCCAGGATATTGGAAGAGCAACAGTGGAAGCTCTGAACAGAACAGTACCTGCTGCTGTTGCAGGTAGGTCATTTGTTGTATAGAACAGTACCTGCGGCTGTTGCAGGTAGGTCATTTGTTGTATTGAACAGTACCTGCTGCTGTTGCAGGTAGGTCATTTGTTGTATAGAACAGTACCTGCGGCTGTTGCAGGTAGGTCATTTGTTGTATAGAACAGTACCTGCTGCTGTTGCAGGTAGGTCATTTGTTGTATAGAACAGTACCTGCTTCTGTGGCAGGTAGGTCATTTGTTGTATAGAACAGTACCTGCTGCTGTTGCAGGTAGGTCATTTGTTGTATAGAACAGTACCTGCTGCTATTGCAGGTAAGTCATTTGTTGTATAGAACAGTGCCTGCTGCTGTTGCAGGTAGGTCCTGTATATATTTAAAGGACGTATGAAGTCGTTTTATTTGAAGGCTTTGCAAATTGATGTCCGTGCAACTGAAGGCGGTGTTATTTGGAGGTCGGTGGAATATTGAAGTCTTTAAAGGCAATACTTGAATATTGAATTTAGGCCGTTATCTTCCTTCCGTTATTATGCCGCGACAACCTCCGTTGACCTTCTTCTTGACCGTTAACTCAAGTCATTCTTCCACAACTCCGGTGAAACCTATGTGACAAAAGACCCCTAACCAAACAAACTATATTAAAATCATCAACCCACAATATCGTCATATCTCTTCATTGGCAGCCTTTATTACTGAATTTTCTTCCGTCTATTACAATTACAGTTATTTATATTCCAGTCTCACACTTTCATCCTACTCTATCTAAATGGAGCTAACTTACTCTAACCTTGATGATGCCCTATTCTATACTGGTCCGTTCCCATCGAACGTCCCAAATTAACCTTCCTAATACTAAATTCTGGTTTCTACTTGTTCCTGATCCACTCCGGATCTGTTAATATCGTCTGGTTCCATAACAATCATTCTACATCTCTGGCCACCAGTGGTAATCCAATCTCAGTCGACTTCTATCTTTGTCAATGTTTCCACTGCCCATATTAACAATTTCTCTGCTCCATATGTTTCCGTCCGCTCATCTCCGCTGCCAATCGAGAAGTCTTCTACCTTTGCTCCATATTAACAAATTCACCGCTGCATTTTAACAATTTCTCTGCTCCATATGTTTCCGTCCGCTCATCTCTGCTGCCAATCGAGAAGTGCCCTATCTTTTTGGTCCCCTCTCAACTGTCTCCTAGCCCACGTCATACCCAATTTCGTCATAGATTCCTATTTCGTCATTTCTTCTTCAGTATATTTCTGTGCTTAACTTGTTTCTTCCCTTTCTTTCATCCTTTAGTGTGCAATTCCCTGTCACACTATTTTCTCTGCTATACAGGTAGGTCATTTGTTGTATAGAACAGTACCTGCTGCTGTTGCAGGTAGGTCATTTGTTGTATAGAACAGTACCTGCTTCTGTTGCAGGTAGGTCATTTGTTGTATAGAACCGGGTATAATAGTAGTTGCAGCTGTCAGTCATAGTTGACTCTGGATTTTTTAACATCTCAAAAAAATGTTATTTTTTTCTTTTCTTTCACTGTGTATTCTCTTTTTCTATGAATCTGTCTGCTTCTTGCTTGAGTTGGGGCTTTAGCATGTGTTTCCAAAGATTATTTTCTGCAGCTATTTCTTCCCAGGCTGCAGGGTTTATGTTCAGAGTCTTCATGTCACGTTTACAGACAACTATAAATCAAAGTTTTGGGCGCCCCCTAGTTCTTTTGCCATCTGCTAGTTGTCCATAGAGTATATCTTTTGGTAGGTGGCCATCTTTCATAGGGTGTACATGGGCAAGTCAACGTAACCTACGTTGTTTGAGCAGCGTGTAGATGTTCAGGAATCATGTACAAGTCATGACCTTCACGTTTGTCATTTTATCCTTCCAGGTGATGTCAAGAGCAAGGCGCAGACATCACATATGGAATGCATTTAGCTTTCTCTCCTGCTTTGCATAAGTTGTCCGTTATTCACTGCCATTTGGTTATTTGGTTATGGAAGGCCCCGGTATCACTGCAAATGAATTAAAATCCATAATTGCTCAACCGCCTGTGCCAGCATAATCATCTGAATCTCATCTCCCAAACAAAGAAAGGTAGCTGTAGTCCCCATCGTAGCAATCTCAGCACACGCCAAAAGACATAAGGCGAAACCGCACAGAAAGTGAACACAAAAGAATGTTTCCTGTCCCTCCTCCATGATCATCTGACCACTAAGTTTCCTGTCCCTCCATGATCATCTGACCACTAAGTTTCCTGTCCCTCCATGATCATCTGACCACTAAGTTTCCTGTCCCTCCTCCATGATCATCTAACCACTAAGTTTCCTGTTCCTCCTCCATGATCATCTAACCACTAAGTTTCCTGTCCCTCCTCCATGATCATCTGACCACTAAGTTTCCTGTCCCTCCTCCATGATCATCTAACCACTAAGTTTCCTGTCCCTCCTCCATGATCATCTGACCACTAAGTTTCCTGTCCCTCCTCCATGCTCATCTAACCACTAAGTTTCCTGTCCCTCCATGATCATCTAACCACTAAGTTTCCTGTCCCTCCATGATCATCTAACCACTAAGTTTCCTGTCCCTCCTCCATGATCATCTAACCACTAAGTTTCATGTCCCTCCTCCATGATCATCTAACCACTAAGTTTCCTGTCCCTCCTCCATGATCATCTAACCACTAAGTTTCCTGTCCCTCCTCCATGATCATCTAACCACTAAGTTTCCTGTCCCTCCTCCATGATCATCTAACCACTAAGTTTCCTGTCCCTCCTCCATGATCATCTAACCACTAAGTTTCCTGTCCCTCCTCCATGATCATCTAACCACTAAGTTTCCTGTCCCTCCATGATCATCTAACCACTAAGTTTCCTGTCCCTCCTCCATGATCATCTAACCACTAAGTTTCCTGTCCCTCCATGATCATCTAACCACTAAGTTTCCTGTTCCTCCATGATCATCTAACCACTAAGTTTCCTGTCCCTCCATGATCATCTAACCACTAAGTTTCCTGTCCCTCCATGATCATCTAACCACTAAGTTTCCTGTCCCTCCTCCATGATCATCTGACCACTAAGTTTCCTGTCCCTCCTCCATGATCATCTGACCACTAAGTTTCCTGTCCCTCCTCCATGATCATCTAACCACTAAGTTTCCTGTCCCTCCTCCATGATCATCTAACCACTAAGTTTCCTGTCCCTCCTCCATGATCATCTAACCACTAAGTTTCCTGTCCCTCCTCCATGATCATCTGACCACTAAGTTTCCTGTCCCTCCATGATCATCTGACCACTAAGTTTCCTGTCCCTCCTCCATGATCATCTGACCACTAAGTTTCCTGTCCCTCCTCCATGATCATCTGACCACTAAGTTTCCTGTCCCTCCATGATCATCTGACCACTAAGTTTCCTGTCCCTCCATGATCATCTAACCACTAAGTTTCCTGTCCCTCCATGATCATCTAACCACTAAGTTTCCTGTCCCTCCATGATCATCTAACCACTAAGTTTCCTGTCCCTCCATGATCATCTAACCACTAAGTTTCCTGTCCCTCCATGATCATCTAACCACTAAGTTTCCTGTCCCTCCATGATCATCTAACCACTAAGTTTCCTGTCCCTCCTCCATGATCATCTAACCACTAAGTTTCCTGTCCCTCCTCCATGATCATCTAACCACTAAGTTTCCTGTCCCTCCTCCATGATCATCTAACCACTAAGTTTCCTGTCCCTCCTCCATGATCATCTAACCACTAAGTTTCCTGTCCCTCCTCCATGATCATCTAACCACTAAGTTTCCTGTCCCTCCTCCATGATCATCTAACCACTAAGTTTCCTGTCCCTCCTCCATGATCATCTGACCACTAAGTTTCCTGTCCCTCCTCCATGATCATCTGACCACTACGTTTCCTGTCCCTCCTCCATGATCATCTGACCACTAAGTTTCCTGTCCCTCCATGATCATCTGACCACTAAGTTTCCTGTCCCTCCATGATCATCTAACCACTAAGTTTCCTGTCCCTCCTCCATGATCATCTAACCACTAAGTTTCCTGTCCCTCCTCCATGATCATCTAACCACTAAGTTTCCTGTCCCTCCTCCATGATCATCTGACCACTAAGTTTCCTGTCCCTCCTCCATGATCATCTAACCACTAAGTTTCCTGTCCCTCCTCCATGATCATCTAACCACTAAGTTTCCTGTCCCTCCTCCATGATCATCTAACCACTAAGTTTCCTGTCCCTCCTCCATGATCATCTAACCACTAAGTTTCCTGTCCCTCCTCCATGATCATCTGACCACTAAGTTTCCTGTCCCTCCTCCATGATCATCTAACCACTAAGTTTCATGTCCCTCCTCCATGATCATCTAACCACTAAGTTTCCTGTCCCTCCATGATCATCTAACCACTAAGTTTCCTGTCCCTCCATGATCATCTAACCACTAAGTTTCCTGTCCCTCCATGATCATCTGACCACTAAGTTTCCTGTCCCTCCTCCATGATCATCTGACCACTAAGTTTCCTGTCCCTCCTCCATGATCATCTAACCACTAAGTTTCCTGTCCCTCCTCCATGATCATCTAAACACTAAGTTTCCTGTCCCTCCATGATCATCTAACCACTAAGTTTCCTGTCCCTCCTCCATGATCATCTGACCACTAAGTTTCCTGTCCCTCCTCCATGATCATCTGACCACTAAGTTTCCTGTCCCTCCATGATCATCTAACCACTAAGTTTCCTGTCCCTCCTCCATGATCATCTGACCACTAAGTTTCCTGTCCCTCCTCCATGATCATCTGACCACTAAGTTTCCTGTCCCTCCATGATCATCTGACCACTAAGTTTCCTGTCCCTCCTCCATGATCATCTGACCACTAAGTTTCCTGTCCCTCCATGATCATCTGACCACTAAGTTTCCTGTCCCTCCTCCATGATCATCTGACCACTAAGTTTCCTGTCCCTCCTCCATGATCATCTAACCACTAAGTTTCCTGTCCCTCCATGATCATCTAACCACTAAGTTTCCTGTCCCTCCATGATCATCTGACCACTAAGTTTCCTGTCCCTCCATGATCATCTAACCACTAAGTTTCCTGTCCCTCCTCCATGATCATCTAACCACTAAGTTTCCTGTCCCTCCTCCATGATCATCTAACCACTAAGTTTCCTGTCCCTCCTCCATGATCATCTAACCACTAAGTTTCCTGTCCCTCCTCCATGATCATCTAACCACTAAGTTTCCTGTCCCTCCTCCATGATCATCTGACCACTAAGTTTCCTGTCCCTCCTCCATGATCATCTAACCACTAAGTTTCCTGTCCCTCCATGATCATCTAACCACTAAGTTTCCTGTCCCTCCATGATCATCTAACCACTAAGTTTCCTGTCCCTCCATGATCATCTAACCACTAAGTTTCCTGTCCCTCCATGATCATCTAACCACTAAGTTTCCTGTCCCTCCTCCATGATCATCTGACCACTAAGTTTCCTGTCCCTCCTCCATGATCATCTAGCCACTAAGTTTCCTGTCCCTCCTCCATGATCATCTAACCACTAAGTTTCCTGTCCCTCCTCCACGATCATCTAACCACTAAGTTTCCTGTCCCTCCTCCATGATCATCTAACCACTAAGTTTCCTGTCCCTCCTCCATGATCATCTGACCACTAAGTTTCCTGTCCCTCCATGATCATCTGACCACTAAGTTTCCTGTCCCTCCTCCATGATCATCTGACCACTAAGTTTCCTGTCCCTCCTCCATGATCATCTGACCACTAAGTTTCCTGTCCCTCCATGATCATCTGACCACTAAGTTTCCTGTCCCTCCATGATCATCTAACCACTAAGTTTCCTGTCCCTCCATGATCATCTAACCACTAAGTTTCCTGTCCCTCCATGATCATCTAACCACTAAGTTTCCTGTCCCTCCATGATCATCTAACCACTAAGTTTCCTGTCCCTCCATGATCATCTAACCACTAAGTTTCCTGTCCCTCCATGATCATCTAACCACTAAGTTTCCTGTCCCTCCTCCATGATCATCTAACCACTAAGTTTCCTGTCCCTCCTCCATGATCATCTAACCACTAAGTTTCCTGTCCCTCCTCCATGATCATCTAACCACTAAGTTTCCTGTCCCTCCTCCATGATCATCTAACCACTAAGTTTCCTGTCCCTCCTCCATGATCATCTAACCACTAAGTTTCCTGTCCCTCCTCCATGATCATCTAACCACTAAGTTTCCTGTCCCTCCTCCATGATCATCTGACCACTAAGTTTCCTGTCCCTCCTCCATGATCATCTGACCACTACGTTTCCTGTCCCTCCTCCATGATCATCTGACCACTAAGTTTCCTGTCCCTCCATGATCATCTGACCACTAAGTTTCCTGTCCCTCCATGATCATCTAACCACTAAGTTTCCTGTCCCTCCTCCATGATCATCTAACCACTAAGTTTCCTGTCCCTCCTCCATGATCATCTGACCGCTAAGTTTCCTGTCCCTCCTCCATGATCATCTGACCACTAAGTTTCCTGTCCCTCCTCCATGATCATCTAACCACTAAGTTTCCTGTCCCTCCTCCATGATCATCTAACCACTAAGTTTCCTGTCCCTCCTCCATGATCATCTAACCACTAAGTTTCCTGTCCCTCCTCCATGATCATCTGACCACTAAGTTTCCTGTCCCTCCTCCATGATCATCTAACCACTAAGTTTCCTGTCCCTCCTCCATGATCATCTAACCACTAAGTTTCCTGTCCCTCCTCCATGATCATCTAACCACTAAGTTTCCTGTCCCTCCTCCATGATCATCTAACCACTAAGTTTCCTGTCCCTCCTCCATGATCATCTGACCACTAAGTTTCCTGTCCCTCCTCCATGATCATCTAACCACTAAGTTTCCTGTCCCTCCATGATCATCTAACCACTAAGTTTCCTGTCCCTCCATGATCATCTAACCACTAAGTTTCCTGTTCCTCCATGATCATCTAACCACTAAGTTTCCTGTCCCTCCATGATCATCTGACCACTAAGTTTCCTGTCCCTCCTCCATGATCATCTGACCACTAAGTTTCCTGTCCCTCCTCCATGATCATCTAACCACTAAGTTTCCTGTCCCTCCTCCATGATCATCTAAACACTAAGTTTCCTGTCCCTCCATGATCATCTAACCACTAAGTTTCCTGTCCCTCCTCCATTATCATCTGACCACTAAGTTTCCTGTCCCTCCTCCATGATCATCTGACCACTAAGTTTCCTGTCCCTCCATGATCATCTAACCACTAAGTTTCCTGTCCCTCCTCCATGATCATCTGACCACTAAGTTTCCTGTCCCTCCTCCATGATCATCTGACCACTAAGTTTCCTGTCCCTCCATGATCATCTAACCACTAAGTTTCCTGTCCCTCCTCCATGATCATCTGACCACTAAGTTTCCTGTCCCTCCATGATCATCTGACCACTAAGTTTCCTGTCCCTCCTCCATGATCATCTGACCACTAAGTTTCCTGTCCCTCCTCCATGATCATCTAACCACTAAGTTTCCTGTCCCTCCATGATCATCTAACCACTAAGTTTCCTGTCCCTCCATGATCATCTGACCACTAAGTTTCCTGTCCCTCCATGATCATCTAACCACTAAGTTTCCTGTCCCTCCTCCATGATCATCTAACCACTAAGTTTCCTGTCCCTCCTCCATGATCATCTAACCACTAAGTTTCCTGTCCCTCCTCCATGATCATCTAACCACTAAGTTTCCTGTCCCTCCTCCATGATCATCTAACCACTAAGTTTCCTGTCCCTCCTCCATGATCATCTGACCACTAAGTTTCCTGTCCCTCCTCCATGATCATCTAACCACTAAGTTTCCTGTCCCTCCATGATCATCTAACCACTAAGTTTCCTGTCCCTCCATGATCATCTAACCACTAAGTTTCCTGTCCCTCCATGATCATCTAACCACTAAGTTTCCTGTCCCTCCATGATCATCTAACCACTAAGTTTCCTGTCCCTCCTCCATGATCATCTGACCACTAAGTTTCCCGTCCCTCCTCCATGATCATCTAGCCACTAAGTTTCCTGTCCCTCCTCCATGATCATCTAACCACTAAGTTTCCTGTCCCTCCTCCACGATCATCTAACCACTAAGTTTCCTGTCCCTCCTCCATGATCATCTAACCACTAAGTTTCCTGTCCCTCCTCCATGATCATCTAACCACTAAGTTTCCTGTCCCTCCATGATCATCTGACCACTAAGTTTCCTGTCCCTCCTCCATGATCATCTAACCACTAAGTTTCCTGTCCCTCCATAATCATCTAACCACTAAGTTTCCTGTCCCTCCTCCATGATCATCTAACCACTAAGTTTCCTGTCCCTCCTCCATGATCATCTAACCACTAAGTTTCCTGTCCCTCCTCCATGATCATCTAACCACTAAGTTTCCTGTCCCTCCTCCATGATCATCTAACCACTAAGTTTCCTGTCCCTCCATGATCATCTAACCACTAAGTTTCCTGTCCCTCCTCCATGATCATCTGACCACTTCTAACTATTTTATTCTTCTGATTGGCTGGTACAGATCTCTCTATGATCACCTGTTGTGGACCATGCCCCTTCTAGAATGTTTGGAGATTTTCTTTGTTCAAAGCCTCATAATTTAATTACATGGACATTAGACAAGAAAACAGAACAGAACAAGCCTTTGAAATGTGGATATATTGAAGAATAGGAAGAATTGGATGGCAGGAAAAGAAAACAAACGATGAAGTTTTAAAACAACTAAAAATGAAGAGAGAACTACTAAGCACAATTCAAACAAGAGAAGTGCGATTTTTGGGCCATGTTAAAAGACACAACAGCCTACTAAAAGTAATCCTGGAGGGGAAAATACAAGGTAGAAGAGGCAGAGGCAGACCAAGATTAACATGGACGAGTAACATCAAAAGATGGACAAATCAGCCAATGACAACCTGCACCATCGAAGCAAGAGACAGAGCAGAATGGCGCTCCATGGTAGCCAACCTTCATTGTGGAGAAGGCACTCGATGATGATGATTCAAGTTCTACACAAAAGACGAATATGGCAGACCACTGTGAAGGAGAATGGAGCCTCATCACGTAACATTCCAAAGAAAGCCATGGAGAGAAATTCTAACTACTGTTTTAGGAACGAACAAGACAAATAAAATTTTTGGGGCATGTTAAAACACGACAGCCTAATAAAAGTAATATTGGAAGGGAATATACAAGGTAAAAGATGTAGAGGCAGACAAAGACTAACATGGACGAGTAACATCAAAAGATGAACAAGTCAACCTATGACAATCTGCACCATCAAAGCAAGAGACAGAGTGGAATGGCGCTCCATGGTAACCAACCTTCGACGCGGAGACGATACTCAATGATGATGATGATTCAAGTTCTTACCAATGGGAACGCTTCACCATTTTCTCCTGAACCCCATTACAAGGAGACTCTCTAGTAAAGTAGAGAATGAGTTGATGTTCATCAAAAATTAAAGGAGAAACATGAATAGACGCAATAAACAGTCCACACGTGGGATGGAGAAAAATTAGGATATGGCAGCCCAGATCTGTATGGCATATATGGAAAAATTGTTATCCAGAAGCCTGTGAGCTGACGGCCTTCAGCCCAATGCCATGTAATGATATCTGCAAGTATTTCTAAGTTCCGTTGTAGTTCCATACAAGGTGTTCCATTTATCAGGTCTTTGAGGAAGTAGAGTTGCTCTGAAGTCAGTGAGCTTTAAGTCAACAAGGTGATGTTCTACTCTTTCATGTGGGTGTTCACAGAGTGGACATGCTGGAGTTAAATTTTGTTGTATTCTATTGTTGTGGTTGTTCAGTGGTACATGACTGGTTCTCAGTTTGAAGATGGTGGCTTGGTCTGTTCTTTTTAGGTTGTTAATGATGTCATTGGGGGGTTTTAGTCTTCTCATGTATTTGAAGAGTTCTCTCCCTGTACCAAAATCCTGATACCAGGTGTCATCTTCAGGTGTGTCATCAATCATGATTGTTGTATAATTCTCTTACCAGGCATCACCTTCAGGTGAGTCATCAATCATGATTGTTGTATAATTCTCTTACCAGGCAACACCTTCAGGTAAGTCACCAATCATGATAGTTGTATAATCCTGATATTGGGTATCACCTTCAGGTGAGTCATCAATCATGATTGTTGTATAATCCTGATACCAGGTATCACCTTCAGGTGAGTCATCAATTATGATTGTTGTATAATGCTCTTACCAGCCATCACCTTCATGGTAAGTCATCAGTCATGATTGTTGTATAATCCTGATACCAGGTGTCACCTTCAGGTGAGTCATCAATCATGATTGTTGTATAATCCTGATACCAGGTGTCACCTTCAGGTGAGTCATCAATCATGATTGTTGTATAATCCTGATACCTGGTATCACCTTCAGGTGAGTCATCAATCATGATTGTTGTATAATGCTCTTACCAGCCACCACCATCATGGTAAGTCATCAGTCATGATTGTTTTATAATCCTGATACCAGGTGTCACCTTCAGGTGAGTCATCAATCATGATTGTTGTATAATCCTGATACCAGGTATCACCTTCAGGTGAGTCATCAATCATGATTGTTGTATAATGCTCATACCAGCCACCACCATCATGGTAAGTCATCAGTCATGATTGTTTTATAATCCTGATACCAGGTGTCACCTTCAGGTGAGTCATCAATCATGATTGTTGTATAATCCTGATACCAGGTATCACCTTCAGGTGAGTCATCAATCATGATTGTTGTATAATGCTCTTACCAGCCATCACCTTCATGTAAGTCATCAATCATGATTGTTGTATAATCCTGATACCAGGTGTCACCTTCAGGTGAGTCATCAATCATGATTGTTGTATAATCCTGATATCAGGTATCACCTTCAGGTTATCAATCATGATTGTTGTATAATCTTGATACCAGGTGTCACCTTCATGGTAAGTCATCAATCATGATTGTTGTCATAGTCATCAATCATGATTGTTGTATAATTGATATCAGGTATCACCTTCAGGTGAGTCATCAATCATGATTGTTGTATAATCCTGATATCAGGTATCACCTTCAGGTGAGTTATCAATCATGACTGTTGTATAATCCTGATACCAGGTGTCACCTTCAGGTGAGTCATCAATCATGATTGTTGTATAATTCTCTTACCAGGCGTCACGTTCCTATCTGGAGGTCAGTCCGAGATAGATGCAACAATTAACCTCAATGCCATCAACAAACATTCTGGACGCAAACCCTGGCCACTAACCTTCTCCTATGGCCGAGCTCTCCAAGCCAGCATCCTGAAGGCATGGAAAGGACAAGACTCCGGGTTCAAAGCTGGACAGGAGGAATTGTTGAAACGTGCAAAGGTAATTGCTTCCATTTATATCTATATGTCCGATAAACAACTTGTTTATCTTCTTTCTTAAGTTTCCTAATGTTCAATCACTGGAGTCTGTTGAAATGTGGTTTTACAGAAGAATGTTGAGAATACCAAGGACAGCTAAGAAGAGTAATTAAAACGTTCTGAAAGAGGCCTAAGCAAAAAGAGAGATAATTTCCAATATTAGGAAGAAGCAATCATCATTTTTTGGCCATGTAATGAGAAGGGAACAGCTGGAATATATTGTGACAACTGGGAAAATTGAGGGACGAAAAGATAGAGGGAAGCAAAAAGAAAAGATACCAGACAGCTTAAGAGAATGGCTTGGCAGAAGGTCAACAACGGAAATGATAAATAACTGTTGAGATCTAATGTTGTGGAGAGACATGATCACCTACACCAGCAGGCCCGGTACTAATTCCTAATGTTCACCAGCTTTATACCTATAGTGAAGTACAGGGAACTAAATTTTGCACGAATATCACTTTTTTTCGGGAGCCGTGATAGCTGAGTGGTTAGTGAACTGGACTACAAAGAACAAGAGGTAGGGTTCGATCCCAACCGACGGCTTCCGGTTCACCCAGCCTTTAATGGATCCCGGATTTTTTTCTGGGAAAGTAAAGCAGCACGGGTGTAATACCGACCACATTACCCCAAAAGTCATGTGTCAAAGGTCTGTAAAATTTATGGTCACTAACACCATAATCCCTATACGCCTCTTGGCGTGATGGGGGTATTTTACTTTTTTTTTTAATCACTTTTTTTCCCTTAATTTAAACATTGTCACCCATGTGCTTAGGTGTCCTCCACAATCATCATCAAGTACCAGGCCTGCTGGCATAGGTGATCATGTCTTTCCACAACTTTCGATCTTGACAGTTATTTATCGTTTCTGTTGTTGACCTTCTGCCAAGCCATTCTCTTAAGCTGTCTGGTATCTTTTCTAGTTTTCGTTGTATAGTGAAAACAAATTCGATGACAGAACACTGTCATGTCAGACTCCTTGTTTTATATATTGGAACTGTCCTGTATGGTTGCTAATTCTTATGGCTGCGGTTTGTTGCCAGTACATGTTTTTTATGATTCGCAGATCCTTGCCATCAGTATATTCCTTCCAAGATTACTTTTAGTAGGCTACTGCCCCAAACATTTCATTTGTCTTGTTTGAATTGTGTTTAATAATTTTTTTTTTTCAGTTTTAGCTGTTTCAAGACTTCATTGTTTTTTTTTTTTCTTTCCTTCCAATTCTTCCTATTTTTCTATAAATCCACATTTCAGAGGCTACAAATTTCTGTTCTGTTTTCTTATCTAATGTCCATGTTTTTGCACCATACAGGAATTTTGAGAAGATAAAACATTTTGCTATTCTTAGTTCTACCCCTGGTGTTATTTAATTTTATGTTAGTATATTTTTCATGGCATTAAAATTACTTTTTGCCATACCTATTCTTTCCAACAAACAAATTCAACTTATATTGAATATATTCTTCCTTCAGGCCAATGGAGCCGCAGCTGTTGGCGAGTACACAGGTGAAGAGGGCAGCAATGCGGATGGAGAGTCTCTCTTTGTGGCCAACCACACTTATTAAAAAAATCATCTTTAGATTTGTAATTACGAAAACCATCTTAAGCTTCATAAATTTGAAAACCATCTTAAGCTCCATAAATTTGAAAAAACCTTCTTAAGCTCTATAAATTTGAAAAACCATCTTAAGCTCTATAAATTTGAAAAAACCATCTTAAGCTCTATAAATTTAAAAAAAAACCTTCTTAAGCTCTATAAATTTGAAAAAAACCTTCTTAGGCTCCATAAATTTGAAAACCATCTTAAGCTCTATAAATTTGAAAACCTCCTTAAGCTTTGTAATTACAACCGGGCATTGAACTTTGGCCTAGTCAAACAGAATGATAACTGCCTGTGAATTTGTTTGTAATTTTCCTGTATAATTGTTAATTAGTTGCCTGTAATGTTGTTTGTGTACGTGAAATTGTATGTACTATTTTTAAAGAATATGTTAATATTTACAATTATAGACAAGGCTATCACAGCATTGTATATCACAGCATTGTATTCTATTTTTATATTCAGATTTAAATGGTTGTTTGGTATGAAAAAAAAATTTACGTAATTTTTTTTTACCCATATTAATATTATTAAAAAAGTTAACTGTAAAATTGCGGAATATGGTTTCATATATTTTAGTACAAATAGATATGAGGGCCTATGTGAAATGAAATGGTTGTATGGATATTCTTCTTATGGCCGTGTACGTGAAAATGAAGATATGATTAAAAACATGAAAAAATGTATTTGTTTTGTTTGTTTTTGTTGAAGAAGGACAGTCACAGATCTACAAATTGTCATGTAGATGACTTGGTGTGTTGGTTCATTTGTTAACTTACAAGTAACTGTGGCATTCCTGGGACTAAACTGTGTCTACTATCTGTCATTCTTTTCAATGGAGTTGTCCAGTATCTTCTATGTTTCACTTTGTTGTAACTGTCCAGTATCTTCTATATTTCTCTTTGTTGTAACTGTCCAGTATGTTCTATCTTTCTCTTTGTTGTAACTGTCCAGTATCTTCTATATTTCTCTTTGTTGTAACTGTCCAGTATGTTCTATCTTTCTCTTTGTTGTAACTGTCCAGTATCTTCTATCTTTCTCTTTGTTGTAACTGTCCAGTATGTTCTATCTTTCTCTTTGTTGTAACTATCCAGTATCTTCTATATTTCTCTTTGTTGTAACTGTCCAGTATGTTCTATCTTTCTCTTTGTTGTAACTGTCCAGTATCTTCTATATTTCTCTTTGTTGTAACTGTCCAGTATGTTCTATCTTTCTCTTTGTTGTAACTGTCCAGTATGTTCTATCTTTTCTTCATTGGAACTTTCCAGTATGTTCTATCTTTCTCTTTGTTGTAACTGTCCAGTATGTTCTATCTTTTCTTCATTGGAACTTTCCAGTATGTTCTATCTTTCTCTTTGTTGTAACTGTCCAGTATGTTCTATCTTTCTCTTTGTTGTAACTGTCCAGTATCTTCTATATTTCTCTTTGTTGTAACTGTCCAGTATGTTCTATCTTTCTCTTTGTTGTAACTGTCCAGTATCTTCTATCTTTCTCTTTGTTGTAACTGTCCAGTATGTTCTATCTTTCTCTTTGTTGTAACTGTCCAGTATGTTCTATCTTTCTCTTTGTTGTAACTGTCCAGTATCTTCTATATTTCTCTTTGTTGTAACTGTCCAGTATGTTCTATCTTTCTCTTTGTTGTAACTGTCCAGTATGTTCTATCTTTTCTTCATTGGAACTTTCCAGTATGTTCTATCTTTCTCTTTGTTGTAACTGTCCAGTATGTTCTATCTTTTCTTCATTGGAACTTTCCAGTATGTTCTATCTTTCTCTTTGTTGTAACTGTCCAGTATGTTCTATCTTTCTCTTTGTTGTAACTGTCCAGTATCTTCTATATTTCTCTTTGTTGTAACTGTCCAGTATGTTCTATCTTTCTCTTTGTTGTAACTGTCCAGTATCTTCTATCTTTCTCTTTGTTGTAACTGTCCAGTATGTTCTATCTTTCTCTTTGTTGTAACTGTCCAGTATCTTCTATATTTCTCTTTGTTGTAACTGTCCAGTATGTTCTATCTTTCTCTTTGTTGTAACTGTCCAGTATCTTCTATATTTCTCTTTGTTGTAACTGTCCAGTATGTTCTATCTTTCTCTTTGTTGTAACTGTCCAGTATGTTCTATCTTTTCTTCATTGGAACTTTCCAGTATGTTCTATCTTTCTCTTTGTTGTAACTGTCCAGTATGTTCTATCTTTTCTTCATTGGAACTTTCCAGTATGTTCTATCTTTCTCTTTGTTGTAACTGTCCAGTATGTTCTATCTTTCTCTTTGTTGTAACTGTCCAGTATCTTCTATATTTCTCTTTGTTGTAACTGTCCAGTATGTTCTATCTTTTTCTTGTTGTAACTGTCCAGTATCTTCTATCTTTCTCTTTGTTGTAACTGTCCAGTATGTTCTATCTTTCTCTTTGTTGTAACTGTCCAGTATGTTCTATCTTTCTCTTTGTTGTAACTGTCCAGTATGTTCTATCTTTCTCTTTGTTGTAACTGTCCAGTATCTTCTATATTTCTCTTTGTTGTAACTGTCCAGTATGTTCTATCTTTCTCTTTGTTGTAACTGTCCAGTATGTTCTATCTTTTCTTCATTGGAACTTTCCAGTATGCTCTATCTTTCTCTTTGTTGTAACTGTCCAGTATGTTCTATCTTTCTCTTTGTTGTAACTGTCCAGTATGCTCTATCTTTCTCTTTGTTGTAACTGTCCAGTATGCTCTATCTTTCTCTTTGTTGTAACTGTCCAGTATGTTCTATCTTTCTCTTTGTTGTAACTGTCCAGTATCTTCTATCTTTTCTTCATTGGAACTTTCCAGTATGCTCTATCTTTCTCTTTATTGAAGTTATCCTGTATCTTCTCTCTATCTTTCTTTTCATTGGAATTATCCTGTATCTTCTCTCTCTTCATTGGAATTATCCTGTATCGTCTCCCTCTTCATTGGAATTATCCTGTATCTTCTCTCTATCTTCCTCTTGATTGGAATTATCCTGTCCTGTATCTTCTCTATCTTTCTCTTGATTGGAATTGACCTGTATCTTCTATCTTTCTCTTCAACTTCCCAACATCTTCTCATCTTCAGCAATGGTAGATTTGTAATTGTTGTTTGCTCCAGTATCGGCCATTGTTGCCTTACTCGCTTCGTCTTGGAGAGTGAGTTCTTTAAGTGCACGCGTACCCTTTTTAAAATTATTTACGAGGCCTAGACATCGTATCTCACTACCCATAGAGGGCTTGACATCGTATCTCACTACCCAGAGAGGGCTTGACATCGTATCTCACTACCCAGAGAGGGCTTGACATCGTATCTCACTACACAGAGAGGGCTAAACATCGGATCTCACTACCCAGAGAGGGCTTGACATAGTATCTCACTACCCAGAGAGGGCTAGACATCGGATATCACTACCAGAGAGGGCTAGACATCGTATCTCGCTATCCAGAGAGGGCTAGACATCGGATCTCACTACCCGGAGAGGGCTCTACATTGGATCTCACTACCCGGAGAGGACTAGACATCGGATCTCACTACCCGGAGAGGGCCAGACATCGATTCTCACAACTCGGAGACTAGGGGAGGGTACAGCCATGAAGAGATATATTCACATCATATCTGGTTATGGTAGGCCTCGGTATCACTGCAAACGAATTAAAATCCATAATTGCTCAGCCGCCCGTGCCAGTGGAATCATCCGAATTGCTAACACATCTCCCAAGCAAAGAAAGGTAGCTGTAGTCCACACCATAGCAGTCTCAGCACACGCCAAAAGACATAAGGCGAAACCGCACAGAGAGTGAACACGGCCAACTGTTCCTGTCTTACGATATCACCATTCATCGTAAGCAATTGGAATATCTGAGCATGATCAAAACGGATGAAACACACAGCTCACGGTGTGCACAGAGCACTTAACTCAGTAGCTCCTGCAACAAGCCGGACTTGGAATATGAGGAAACTGCAACAAGGAACACTTTTCAGACATAGCCTTCAATGGTTCCTGCCGCCTATCCAACACATTGCCCGGAAGATCACGTCCTCCTGAAAATGATGATCGTCATAGTAAATGTATGGCGCTTGATGATGTTATGACATCGTGTTTAACTCCAACTCCGAACATACAAAACACAGTTCGTCGTCAGATTATCCCCGATGTACACCAAACGCAAGATCGCAAAATTAGCGATCTGTCTTGGGACACACGATGATCCATTATGATGACATAGCACGCACAAAATGTCTGCGCCCATGTATTCATTATTACTCTAGTGAATGCAGTCTACAACGAACGAAACATGGTACAAACTTCCCAAAGACGCTGACTTGACGGATCCCACCACATTAATGCGTTGTAACTTGTAAATAACTTGCGGCAAACATCTCCATCAACGGTCATGGAACAGCACTTAGTGTGACGTAAAACGCAGATCAATATTAGACGTTGGAAGGCGCATTCACAAGACTTGAATTGTCAAAACGGAGCATTGCCGTGCGTGCGACGCCAGTTCAATGGCGCAGATATAACAAGTAGAACATCATTTCGACTGGAATGCAGAAAATTGGAACGGAAACCCAAAGTTGATAAGAATCCAAAGCAATTTTCGCAGCGATAGAGAGAACGTGACTCAATTCCGCCATCTTGGAAACGGAAGTCCTCACATCATATATCACGAGA
The DNA here is from genome assembly GCA_032433765.1 of Megaustenia siamemsis. Taxonomy (NCBI): domain Eukaryota; kingdom Metazoa; phylum Mollusca; class Gastropoda; order Stylommatophora; family Ariophantidae; genus Megaustenia; species Megaustenia siamemsis. The sequence goes on along the minus strand of JAVIAB010000026.1, from coordinate 27,582,590 downwards.
TTTGAACTTGGGAACAACTTTGACCAGAGGCTATAATCATATCTCTATACCATCCCTGTACCTCGGCCCCGCAGTAAAACATGGAGGGAAACAACAAATTCTTTCTTGCGTTTACTCGACGACTAAAATAACGTACAGCCCTATTCATCGTCCGCCCTTTAAAGAACGTTAAGAGGACGTAATTACGTGTGTTGTTGTTTACAACCGTGACGGACTTCAAATTGTCACAAACTCTGAATATCTAGAATCAGTAGTAACTGACAATGTGGACTGCCAGGTACCCACGCCTGTCTATCTATCTTTCGTTCGTTCGAAGTATTGTCTATATATACAATGTCGTTTCCTGTATAAATTTTACTGTCTTTTGTAACTCTTGCAGTGACCCATATAGTTTTGTCTGTAGTATTGTGTCTATGGGCAAATGGATTTTCCTCAGTCTACTATTTTCTGTGCAATTTTAAAGTATGTGTTCAGCAGTCTGGGGCGAGTGTCCACATGTACAAGTAGTTGAGGTGCCGATCTTGAATTTTGTATACATGTGACTATGGAGTCGATTGTGTCCTGTTCTGAGGCGTATAATGATAACTTGTTCATATCTATTCATATTATGAAAGGCATCCTGATTTGGGGCTTGTGACCTCTGATTGATTTGATTATCTGTTTCTTACCGGTATGTAACCGGTGTATATAGTTGTGTGCCTGTTGAACCTTCCTTTGCCAACTGATCTGCTTTCTCATTTCCTGGTATTCCACAGTGAGATGGGATCCACTGCAGGGCAACCCTGTGGTACTTGCAGAGTTCAGTCAATAAGGTCTGCAGATGTGGTAATTTTCTGGATTGTAGTGCTTGGAGTACTGATCTTGCATCTGTCAAAAACACTACAGGCTGTGGGCTAGGATTACTGTTCAGCAGTTTTTCTGTTGCCAACTTTATAGCTTGTATTTCTGCATCATAATTGTGGCAATGTTTCCATGTTGCTATTCACCAAAGCCAGCTCCTTGTCGTGGGGATGGGGCTTAACAGTCACCAGAGACTGAAAACCAAGACTGGCCAGGCCTTCCTACACCCGAGCAAGACCACAGTCTGCTCTAGCAAGTTTAAGTGCTGAAGTCGGAGGCAACCAGCCAAAAGGCGCACTACAACAATCAGGTTGCTACGCACTCACGCTAATGGGACATACCCACGCCTGTATACTAAGTGATTCGATGAGCATGATAAGAAAAGTGGAGGCGGGTTCTGTAAACATGCAATGGGTAGAATCATTACAGAAGAAAGGTCACCTTTGTCTACGTCCCTGGACACGCGAGAGTACGGGGAAATGTAAGAGCGGACAGGCTGACTAGCTGCACTACTGTTGAGGACTGTCGACCAATGGATCGGACGGACATCATCAATGCCCTCCGAGATGTGAAAAGGGCATAGGACTTCGGCAACCACGAGTCCATGTCACTCCTTCGGATGAAAGTGATGAGATCTAAGGTGAGTACAGCCAGGAACGAGAAACTTAGTGGCCGTGTAAGAAGACTTATCAACCAACATAGAATTGGAGTCGTCAGTCGCTGGTCACTGCGGGACTTGCTGAGGAGGGGATCTGAGCATCTATGGACATGTTCGGAGTGCACTGATGATGACCCACAAGTAAATCAATAACTACCAGAAAAAGATCCAAAGGAGATTAGCAATAACAACACAAAACTTAAATGTCATGAAAAACATGCGACACAATACCTAGAAGATAGTAAAATTAAAATTGCTGATCACGTGTGTCTTCTTCATGAACATCGATTCATTCGAAACAAAATGTTACAGAAAAACTCCCAAGATATCAGCGGATAATGAAAAAGAGCACTGAAGACATATTGAAAGATTCAAACAATTAAAAGAATTGGTTTATAAACACCATTCTACAAAGGAAATTAAAATACTATGATCACGTTAAAGAGACACAGCGCGCTGGAAAGAACAATAATTGAAGACCTGGTTCATGGGCGACGCATCAGGGGCGGATTAAGAAGGTGGTTTCAAGATATCAAGGAGATCTTGAACGTGGCAACAGAAGAAGAAGTGGGAGATCAGGCTAGAGACAGAGATTATTTCAGACGCGCTGCGGTGAATGCAACGTTCTGTTGGAGATCTGGCTAGAGACAGAGCTTCTTTCAGACGGGCTGTGGTGAATGTAACGTTCTGTGGGGGATCTGGCTAGAGACAGAGATACTTTCAGACTGGCTGTGGTGAATGTAACGTTCTTTTGGAGATCTGGCTAGAGACAGAGATTCTTTCAGACGGGCTGTGGTGAATGTAACGTTCTGTGGGGGATCTGGCTAGAGACAGAAATTCTTTCAGACTGGCTGTGGTGAATGTAACGTTCTGTGGGAGATCTGGCTAGAGACAGAGATTCTTTCAGACTGGCTGTGGTGAATGCAACGTTCTGTGGGAGATCTGGCTAGAGACAGAGATTCTTTCAGACGGTCTCCGGTGAATGCAACGTTCTGTGGGAGATCTGGCTAGAGACAGAGATTCTTTCAGACTGGCTGTGGTGAATGTAACGTTCTGTGGGAGATCTGGCTAGAGACAGAGATTCTTTCAGACGGGCTGCGGTGAATGCAACGTTCTGTGGGAGATCTGGCTAGAGACATAGATTCTTTCAGACGGGCTGCGGTGAATGCAACGTTCTGTGGGAGATCTGGCTAGAGACAGAGATTCTTTCAGACCGGCCGTGGTGAATGTAACGTTCTGTGGGAGATCTGGCTAGAGACAGAGATTCTTTCAGACGGGCTGTGGTGAATGTAACGTTCTGTGGGAGATCTGGCTAGAGGCAGAGATTCTTTCAGACGGGCTGTGCTGAGAGCAACATTCTGCAAAGAACATGCGACCTAATGATGATGAGTGTTTTATAACTAGGCTGTAATATCTGCGCCTTTTGACTCAACGCATCCGAATTTGGCATTGCGTTTTTGAGCATCCGTTTACCTTCCATCTAGATCCCTACTCACCTGATCACACTGGCTAGTCTGTATCGTAGAGCACCACGAAGAGGCGGAGTGGGATCTCGACAGTTCTCGTTGCTGACTTGTGCCTTTGCTCCAGAAGAAAATAAAGGCTACTAGACACAATCAAGAACAACACATAGAACATTAGAGACAGCTGAGATGTGGTTTATCTAAAGAATGCTATGAACGCCATAAAAGTAAAGTAAACTACCCCCGTCACGCCAAGTGGCGTATAGGGAAATATGGTGTTAGTGACCCTATATTTTACAGACCTTCAGCACATGATTTTTGGGGTAATGTGGTCGGTATTACGCCCGTGCTGCTTTACTTTCCCAGACAAATATCCGGTACCCATTTAAGGCTGGGTGAATCCGGAAGCCGTCGGTTGGGATCGAACCTTACCCCTTGTCCTTTGTAGTCCAGCTCACTAACCACTGAGCTATCGCAACTCTCTACGAACGCAATAGATAGCAAAAATTACAAATGTAGAATGTTTAAAACGAGATGGAGAAGCCAGAAATATCATAAAAATTCACGAGGAAGAGACAGTATACATTTAGTGGACATGTCGTGCGGAAAGAAGTCACTGAGAATAGAATAACAACAGGCAGAATGAATGGAAGAAGTCACTGAGAATAGAATAACAACAGGCAGAATGAATGGAAGAAGTCACTGAGAATAGAATAACAACAGGCAGAATGAATGGAAGAAGTCACTGAGAATAGAATAACAACAGGCAGAATGAATGGAAGAAGTCACTGAGAATAGAATAACAACAGGCAGAATGAATGGAAAAAGTCACTGAGAATAGAATAACAACAGGCAGAATGAATGGAAGAAGTCACTGAGAATAGAATAACAACAGGCAGAATGAATGGAAGAAGTCACTGAGAATAGAATAACAACAGGCAGAATGAATGGAAGAAGTCACTGAGAATAGAATAACAACAGGCAGAATGAATGGAAGAAGAGCAGAGGAAAACCAAGAGAATAAATATTGAACAGTTTATACAAATAGCATAATAAAAAATCATTTTTCTTTCTTTCTTTCTTTCTTTCTTTCTTTCTTTCTTTCTTTCTTTCTTTCTTTCTTTCTTTCTTTTTCTTTCTTTCTTTCTTTCTTTCTTTCTTTCTTTCTTTCTTTTCTTTCTTTCTTTTTTCTTTCTTTTTTTTCTTTCTTTCTTTCTTTCTTTGCTTTTTCTTTCTTTCTTTCTTTCTTTCTTTCTTTCTTTCTTTCTTTTTCTTTCTTTTTTTTCTTTCTTTCTTTCTTTCTTTCTTTCTTTCTTTCTTTCTTTCTTTCTTTCTTTCATTTTTTTTCTTTCTTTTTCTTTCTTTCTTTCTTTCTTTCTTTCTTTCTTTTTTCTTTCTTTCTTTCTTTCTTTCTTTCTTTCTTTCTTTCTTTCTTTCTTTCTTTTTCTTTCTTTCTTTCTTTCTTTCTTTTCTTTCTTTCTTTCTTTCTTTCTGTATGTGTATATATGTGTGTGTATGTGTGTATGTGCGCGCCTGTGCACGCGTGTACGTGTGTGTGTTCGTGTGCGCCCGCGCGTGTGTGTCTAGCTTAGGATTGGTTCAATGCCTACTCTTTCTCTTATAACATCATTTCTGATTCTGTCTTTTCTGGTCACTCAAAGCTCTTTTCTCAGACATCTCATCTCTGTGGTGACAAGCTTTCTTATATACTTAGAGGTAAGTGACCATGTTTGGCATTGGTAGCACGATGTGGGAATGAATATACTCTGTATGAGATGTTTCTTGGTGATAATAGATATTGCTAAGTGTTGAAGTACAAGTGATAGCTGTCCCAATATTTGGTTTGTATCGAAGTATAGGAGATAGCTGTCCTAATATTTGGTTTGTATTGAAGTACAGGGGATAGCCGTCCCAATATTTGGTTTGTGTTGAAGTATAGTTGATAACAATCCCAATATTTGGTTTGTGATGAATTATAGGTGATAGCCGTTCCAATTATTGTTTTGCCTTGTTACATCGTATGTCTATTTCTTTCTTGTTTTTAACCAATAATAAAAGATTACCGACTGATATTATGACATGAAAAAAGGACCGAGTGATGTGGAGAGAGATGATCGCCTACGCCAACCGGCTTGGATCCTGATGATGATGATGATGATGATGATGATGATGATGATGATGATGATGATGAGCACAATACATACAGCTATCACGCAACGAAAATAACAAAACAAATTGAGTTTCTCAACAAAAACAATATTACAACGGAAAAAGGTAAACAGGACAGCAGAAGAGGCCAGCCAAAATAACAGGACAGCAGAAGAGGCCAGCCAAAATAACAGGACAGCAGAAGAGGCCAGCCAAAATAACAGGACAGCAGAAGAGGCCAGTCAAAATAACAGGACAGCAGAAGAGGCCAGACAAAATAACAGGACAGCAGAAGAGGCCAGCCAAAATAACAGGACAGCAAATTAACTCTCCCATCCACGCTAACCGGCAAACCTGAAAGAGTAAATTTGAAAGTATTTTAAAATGTATTTCTCCTTACTATGGTAACTTTCTTTTTCTTTCCTTCATTTTTGCCTTTTAGCGTGGATGAGAGATATAGTTTGCGCTCTTTTGCTCTTATGTTGGTCTCCCTTGATGTTATGTTTATTAGTATTTCTATTACTTAGATATACTATACTTAGATACTTATATACTATACTTAGATACTTATAGATACTTAGATACTATACTTAGATACTTATAGATACTTATATACTATACTTAGATACTTATAGATACTTATATACTATACTTAGATACTTATAGATACTTATAGATACTTATATACTATACTTAGATACTTATAGATACTTATAGATACTTATATACTATACTTAGATACTTATAGATACTTAGATACTATACTTAGATACTTATAGATACTTATATACTATACTTAGATACTTATAGATACTTATATACTATACTTAGATACTTATAGATACTTATAGATACTTATATACTATACTTAGATACTTATAGATACTTATAGATACTTAGATACTTATAGATACTTAGATACTATACTTAGATACTTAGATACTATACTTAGATACTTATAGATACTTAGATACTTATAGATACGTATATACTATACTTAGATACTTATATATACTTAGATACTATACTTAGATACTTATATACTATACTTAGATACTTATAGATACTTAGATACTTATAGATACTTAGATGCTTATTGATACTTATATACTATACTTAGATACTTATATACTATACTTAGATACTTAAAGATACTTAGATACTTATAGATACTTATATACTATACTTAGATACTTATAGATACTTAGATACTTATAGATACATAGATACTATACTTAGATACTTATAGCTACTTAGATACTATACTTAGATACTTATAGATACTTAGATACTTATAGATACTTAGATACTTATAGATACATATATACTATACTTAGATACTTATAGCTACTTAGATACTATACTTAGATACTTATAGATACTTAGATACTATGCTTAGATACTTATAGATACTTAGATACTTATAGATACTTAGATACTTATTGATACTTATATACTATACTTAGATACTTATATACTATACTTAGATACTTATAGATACTTAGATACTATACTTAGATACTATACTTAGATACTATACTTAGATACTATACTTAGATACTTATATACTATACTTAGATACTTATAGATACTCAGATACTTATACATACTTAGATACTTATTGATACTTATATACTATACTTAGATACTTATATACTATACTTAGATACTTATAGATACTTAGATACTTATAGATACTTACGTACTATACTTAGATACTTATAGATACTTAGATACTTATATATACTTAGATACTTATAGATACTTAGATACTATACTTAGATACTTATAGATACTTAGATATTTATAGATACTTACTTATAGATACTTAGATACTATACTTAGATACTTATAGATACTTAGATACTTATAGATACTTAGATACTTATAGATACGTATATACTATACTTAGATACGTATAGATACTCATATACTATACTTAGATACTTATAGATACTTAGATACTTATAGATACTTATATACTATACTTAGATACTTATAGATACTTAGATACTTAAAGATACTTATATACTATACTTAGATACTTATAGATACTTAGATACTATACTTAGGTACTTATAGATACTTAGATACTATACTTAGGTACTTATAGATACTTATATACTATACTTAGATACTTATAGATACTTAGAAACTTATAGATACTTATATACTATACTTAGATACTTATAGATACTTAGATACTATACTTAGGTACTTATAGATACTTATATACTTATAGATACTTAGATACTATACTTAGATACTTATATATACTTAGATACTATACTTAGATACTTATAGATACTTATATACTATACTATACTTAGATACTTATAGATACTTATATACTATACTTAGATACTTATAGATACTTAGATACTATACTCAGATACTTATAGATACTTATATACTATACTTAGATACTTATAGATACTTATATACTATACTTAGATACTTATAGATACTTAGATACTTTAGATACTTATATACTATACTTATATACTTATAGATACTTATATACTATACTTAGATACTTATAGATACTTAGATACTATACTTAGATACTTATAGATACTTATATACTATACTTAGATACTTATAGATACGTATATACTATACTTAGCTACTTATAGATACTTAGATACTTAGATACTTATAATACTTTGATACTTATAGATACTTGGATACTTATAGATACTTATGGATACTTATATACTATACTTAGATACTTATAGATACGTATATACTATACTTAGCTACTTATAGATACTTAGATACTTAGATACTTATAATACTTTGATACTTATAGATACTGATAGATACTTATAGACACTTATAGATACTTATAGATACTTAGATACTTATAAATACTTATAGATACTTAGATACTTATAGATACTTGGATACTTATAGATACTTATGGATACTTAGATACTTATAGATACTTATATACGTATAGATACTTGTATACTATACTTAGATACTTTTAGATACTTATATACTATACTCAGATACTTATAGATACTTATATACTATACTTAGATACTTATAGATACTTATATACTATACTTAGATACTTATAGATACTTATGTACTATACTTAGATACTATACTCAGATACTTATAGATACTTAGATATATACTCATATACTTATAGATACTTAGATACTATACTCAGATACTTATAGATACTTAGATACTTATAGATACTTAGATACTTATAGATACTTAGATACTATACTCAGATACTTATAGATACTTAGATACTATACTTAGATACTATACTTAGATACTATACTCAGATACTTATAGATACTTAGATACTTATAGATACTTAGATACTTATAGATACTTAGATACTATACTCAGATACTTATAGATACTTAGATACTATACTTATATACTATACTTAGATACTATACTCAGATACTATACTTAGGTACTATACTTAGGTACTATACTTAGGTACTATACTTAGATACTATACTCAGATACTATACTTAGATACTATACTTAGATACTAAACTTAGATACTATACTCAGATACTATACTTAGATACTATACTTAGGTACTATACTTAGATACTATACTCAGATACTATACTTAGATACTATACTTAGATACTATACTTAGATACTATACTTAGATACTATACTCAGATACTATACTTAGATACTATACTTAGATACTATACTTAGATACTATACTCAGATACTATACTTAGATACTATACTTAGATACTATACTTAGATACTATACTTAGGTACTATACTCAGATACTATACTCAGATACTATACTCAGATACTATACTTAGATACTATACTTAGATACTATACTCAGATACTATACTTAGATACTATACTCAGATACTATACTCAGATACTATACTTAGATACTATACTCAGATACTATACTTAGGTACTATACTCAGATATTATACTCAGATACTATACTCAGATACTATACTCAGATACTATACTTAGGTACTATACTCAGATACTATACTCAGATACTATACTTAGATACTATACTTAGATACTATACTTAGATACTATACTTAGATACTATACTCAGATACTATACTTAGATACTATACTCAGATACTATACTCAGATACTATACTTAGATACTATACTTAGATACTATACTTAGGTACTATACTTAGATACTATACTCAGATACTATACTCAGATACTATACTTAGATACTATACTTAGATACTATACTTAGATACTATACTCAGATACTATACTCAGATACTATACTTAGATACTATACTTAGGTACTATACTTAGATACTATACTCAGATACTATACTCAGATACTATACTTAGATACTATACTTAGATACTATACTCAGATACTATACTCAGATACTATACTTAGATACTATACTCAGATACTATACTTAGATACTATACTTAGATACTATACTTAGATACTATACTTATATACTATACTTAGATACTTTACTTATATACTATACTTAGATACTTTACTTAGATACTTTAGATATTTCATCAATTCACCTATTTCGTGGTCGACCCTTGGGTCTGGTCTTTTCGTTGTTTATTGAAGCTTCGTTGTTGTATTTATTAATCTTTCTGTTTTATATCTTAGCCAAACCATTTTGTCTGTTGTTTCTTTATGTATTCAGCTGTCATGAGTACGTAAAAGGTAACATGGACTCCGATATAAACCCTCATTGCCACGATTCTGTCAGGAAAATGGGTCAGTGCATATCATTAAAAAAAATAAGCTTTCATGTCTTCATCATCATCATGTGCCATACCGGCTGTCGTAGGCGAAAATGTCCTTCCACAATCTTCTATCTACAGTGCATCGTAGCAGTTCTGTTGTTGATTGTTTTCCATGCCATGACCCAGAGCTATCTAGCATTTTCTCTCTTTGTCGTCCGCGATCTCTCTTTCCCTGTATTTTGTCAGTTGTAACCAAGTATTCCAATTTTCCTCTTCTCGTGATGTGCCCGAAAAATGTTGATTGTTTCTTTGCTTGTCTTAGACGAACCCAACAAAAAAAAAAAAACATAGGTTAGAATCTCAAAGAAAATAGTTCACTGAACGAATAATTCACGCTTGAGTGTAAGTGAAATCAACCGATGAGTGCAGAGGTCGTTGTCCTGCTATCAGGCGAGACACAAAATACAAAGCGCTCTTTCAAAAGCTAAAGCAGATAACAAATCAGCTATAGAAACATGTTTCGTATTCAGAGGCGTATCTAAAGCATGGAGGTTACTGTAAACACCCCAAACATTAATAAATAACTAACCATTCCCATTAATAGAATTAAATGATGTCACCACTAAAACAGGTTATGAAGGGCTTTATGTTAAAAAAGGGAGCCGCGATAGCTCGGTGGTTAGTGAACTGGACTACAAAGGACAAGAGTTAGGGTTCGATCCAACCGACGGCTCCGGGTTCACCCAGCCTTTAATGGGTACCGGATTTTTTTTCTGGGAAAGTAAAGCGGCACGGGCGTAATACCGACCACATTACCCCAAAAATCATGTGCTGAAGGTCTGTAAAATTTATGGTCACTAACACCATATTCCCTATACGCCGCCACTTGGCGTGACGGGGGTACTTTACTACTTTTTTATGTTAAAAAGACTATGGAGAGGCGCCATTTTATCATCATCATCATCAAGTGCCATGCTTGCTGGCGTAGGTGATCATGTCTCTCCACAACGTTCGATCTCGACAGTTATTTATCATTTCTGTTGTTGATCTTCTGCCAAGCTATTCTCTTAAGCTGTCTGGTATCTTTTCTCTTTGCTTCCCTCTATCTCATCGTCCCTCAATTTGTCCAGTTGTTACAATATATTCCAGTTGTTCTCTTCTCATTACATGACGGAAAAATAGATAATTTGTTTCTTCTTAATTTTGGAGATTAGTTCTTGTTTTGCTTTAACGTTTTCATTTATCTTCTTATCTATCCAGGCATCATTTAAGAAAAGTGTAAAAAAAAAAAAGCACAAAATCTAAATTAATAGACAAGACGAACTAACACGTTTCGGCAAAAATGCCTTCGTGAGGTAAAAGAATTACGAAATGTGTCCACTAATCAAACACTGATCTGATAAATGACGAAAAGAAACGGTGGTCAGGATTTACGTTGTTGAAGGTCACATGATTAATAGACCATAGGCCAGGTAGGATTTAAGTTAACGAAAAGGAGCCAAACAATGAAAGGGGGTCTCATGAGATGGATGAAAGGTGGTGCCCCACATAGCAGGATGAAAGCGAGGAAAAGAGGGAAAGACAGAAGGCAAGGGGGGAGAAAGGCAGGAGAGGTAATCAAAATAGCACTGGGAGGAATAAAGATAGGACGCATGTTAGAATGGGAGAGGAGGCCAGTGATTAATGAGAGATAAGCATAGACATAATATATTCTTCTTCTTCTATCTTTCAGCTCCCTGTGGAGCATAGGTCTTCAACAAACACTTTCAGCTCCCTGTGGAGCATAGGTCTTCAACAAACACTTTCAGCTCCCTGTGGAGCATAGGTCTTCAACAAACACTTTCAGCTCCCTGTGGAGCATAGGTCTTCAACAAACACTTTCAGCTCCCTGTGGAGCATAGGTCTTCAACAAACACTTTCAGCTCCCTGTGGAGCATAGGTCTTCAACAAACACTTTCAGCTCCCTGTGGAGCATAGGTCTTCAACAAACATTTGCAGCTCCCTTTGGAGCATAGGTCTTCAACAAACATTTGCAGCTCCCTGTGGAGCATAGGTCTTCAACAAACACTTTCAGCTCCCTGTGGAGCATAGGTCTTCAACAAACACTTTCAGCTCCCTGTGGAGCATAGGTCTTCAACAAACACTTTCAGCTCCCTGTGGAGCATAGGTCTTCAACAAACACTTTCAGCTCCCTGTGGAGCATAGGTCTTCAACAAACATTTGCAGCTCCCTTTGGAGCATAGGTCTTCAACAAACATTTGCAGCTCCCTGTGGAGCATAGGTCTTCAACAAACACTTTCAGCTCCCTGTGGAGCATAGGTCTTCAACAAACACTTTCAGCTCCCTTTGGAGCATAGGTCTTCAACAAACACTTTCAGCTTCCTGTGGAGCATAGGTCTTCAACAAACACTTTCAGCTTCCTGTGGAGCATAGGTCTTCAACAAACACTTTCAGCTCCTTGTGGAGCATAGGTCTTCAACAAACACTTTCAGCTCCTTGTGGAGCATAGGTCTTCAACAAACACTTTCAGCTCCCTGTGGAGCATAGGTCTTCAACAAACACTTTCAGCTTCCTGTGGAGCATAGGTCTTCAACAAACACTTTCAGCTCCCTGTGGAGCATAGGTCTTCAACAAACACTTTCAGCTCCCTGTGGAGCATAGGTCTTCAACAAACACTTTCAGCTTCCTGTGGAGCATAGGTCTTCAACAAACACTTTCAGCTCCCTGTGGAGCATAGGTCTTCAACAAATACTTTCAGCTCCCTGTGGAGCATAGGTCTTCAACAAATACTTTCAGCTCCCTGTGGAGCATAAGTCTTCAACAAATACTTTCAGCTCCCTGTGGAGCATAAGTCTTCAACAAATACTTTCAGCTCCCTGTGGAGCATAGGTCTTCAACAAACACTTTCAGCTCCTTGTGGAGCATAGGTCTTCAACAAACATTTTCAGCTCCCTGTGGAGCATAAGTCTTCAACAAATACTTTCAGCTCCCTGTGGAGCATAGGTCTTCAACAAACACTTTCAGCTCCTTGTGGAGCATAGGTCTTCAACAAACATTTTCAGCTCCCTGTGGAGCATAGGTCTTCAACAAACACTTTCAGCTCCCTGTGGAGCATAAGTCTTCAACAAATACTTTCAGCTCCCTGTGGAGCATAGGTCTTCAACAAACACTTTCAGCTCCTTGTGGAGCATAGGTCTTCAACAAACACTTTCAGCTCCCTGTGGAGCATAGGTCTTCAACAAACACTTTCAGCTTCCTGTGGAGCATAGGTCTTCAACAAACACTTTCAGCTCCCTGTGGAGCATAGGTCTTCAACAAACACTTTCAGCTCCCTGTGGAGCATAGGTCTTCAACAAACACTTTCAGCTTCCTGTGGAGCATAGGTCTTCAACAAACACTTTCAGCTCCCTGTGGAGCATAGGTCTTCAACAAATACTTTCAGCTCCCTGTGGAGCATAGGTCTTCAACAAATACTTTCAGCTCCCTGTGGAGCATAAGTCTTCAACAAATACTTTCAGCTCCCTGTGGAGCATAGGTCTTCAACAAACACTTTCAGCTCCCTGTGGAGCATAGGTCTTCAACAAACACTTTCAGCTCCCTGTGGAGCATAGGTCTTCAACAAACACTTTCAGCTCCCTGTGGAGCATAGGTCTTCTACAAACACTTTCAGCTCCCTGAGGAGCATAGGTCTTCAACAAACACTTTCAGCTTCCTGTGGAGCATAGGTCTTCAACAAACACTTTCAGCTCCCTGTGGAGCATAGGTCTTCAACAAACACTTTCAGCTTCCTGTGTAGCATAGGTCTTCAACAAACACTTTCAGCTCCCTGTGGAGCATAGGTCTTCTACAAACACTTTCAGCTCCCTGAGGAGCACAGGTCTTCATCAAACATTTATAGCACCCTGTGGAGCATAGGTCTTCAACAAATACTTTCCATCCTTCTGTTTCTTGCCATTCTTTTAAGATCATTCAATTTCTTCCCCATCATCTTCATCTCTGCTTTCATCCGTCTTCTCCAAGAATTCATTCATACCTCTTTGTCTTTTTCCCTGGGGATTCCAAAAAGGGCCTGTTGTGTAATGCTCTCATTTGGCTTCCGCAGTGTGTATCCTATCCAGCGCCATCGTAAACAGATATAACACATACACAATATTAAATACTATGGTGGGCCGCGTGTTTAGCTGCAGAGAAAATACAAAATAAACACACAATGGGGATAACTAGACTAACAGAAAGACTTCACAGTCACATGTATAAACAATTCAAGCTTGGATAGATAGATAGATAGACAGACAGACAGACAGACAGACAGACAGACAGACAGACAGACAGACAGACAGACAGACAGACAGACAGACAGACAGACAGACAGACAGACAGACAGATAGATAGATAGATAGATAGATAGATAGATAGATAGATAGATAGATAGATAGATAGATAGATAGATAGATAGATAGATAGATTAGATAGATAGATAGATATATATAGATAGATAGATAGATAGATAGATAGATAGATAGATAGATAGATAGATAGATAGATAGATAGATAGATAGATAGATAGATAGATAGATAGATAGATAGATAGATAGATAGATAGATAGATAGATAGATAGATAGATAGATAGATAGATAGATAGATAGATTAGACTGAGGGTAGACAGTTGAGGAAGGGCATGCCGGTATGGCACACGATTATGGTTAATAACCCCTTGTTGACATTAGACATAAAATTATGACGTAATAATATGACAATTAATTACCAAAAAAAATCCAGGTCTTGAGATTTTACATCGAAGCACAAGAGTTCTGGGCCGTGGGAAGTAGGAACGATAACTGAATACATCATATTTATAATGCAAATAGCAAAAACCAGTTTGCAAGTATAATTGTGCTTTGAATTAAAGCAGATAAATGTAAAGATGCAATTGTCCTTTAAATAGGCAAAGTAAATACGACAATAAATGCAATTAAAGCTTTGAAGTATAGAAAATGAAATAAATTACGCGGCTGACATTTATCAACAAAAATTATGCGTCAGTGCGTACGTTGACGTTTTTTTTAGCTGATTTTATTTTTTGAAAGCTGAAAACATAGCATTTCTCTGAGAAGATGAAGTCATGCTGATCTGACGTCCATATTTGTCAATGCCGACAGTTATGTCTCAAATAAAGTTGATGCTGTTGACTGTACCAGTTGACTTGAATTTCCAGTTCATGGTGATGACACATGAGCTTTTTCGTCTTATTGGGGAATCTTTCTCTTTCTGTAATGGCCATATTTTTGAAACCTTAATCCAGGACGGATTAATTTGACTGAAATTTTCCATCAATAAAATGACATTTCTTCCGTCTTTTTCAAGTGAATAATACACATATTTTAAAACTAATTAAAACGCCTAACAATATAGTTATGGTTTGTCATGATTATTTTAGCTAAAAAGATCAATGAGTAAGTTCTCAAAGAGGCCAACACAAAAAGGAGCTCCTAAAAACATCAGAAAGAAGCAATCAACATTTTTTGGGCACATCATGAGAAGAGGAAAGTTGGAATACTTGGTTACAACTGGCAAAATAAAAGGAAAAAAAAGAGAGATCGCGGACGACAAGAGAAAAAATACTGGATAGCTTGGTGTCTTGACATGGAAAACAGTCAACAACAGAACTGATACGATGCACTGTGGATAGAAGATTGTGGAAGGACATGATCGCCTACGCCAACCGGTACGGCACATGATGATGAACAATATAGGCTTACAAAACGTTATCAGGAGTTACTGTATTAAATGTTATTGAGTTTCAGTTTCAGGATATAATAAAATGAGTTCTTAAATATTATGTAAAGCCAGTCTTAACGTATCGATGTGAATCATGAATAATAGGACAACAAACATGAACATCGCTGGAGTCTGTAGAAATGTTGTTTTACAGAAGAATGTTGAGAATACCATGGACAGCTAAGAAGAGTAATGAAAACGTTCTGAAAGAGGCCTAAGCAAGAAGAGAGCTAATTTCCAATATTAGGCAGAAACAATCATCATTTTTTGGTCATGTAATGAGAAGAGAACAACTGGAATATATTGTAACAACTGGGAAAATTGAGGGACGAAGAGATAGAGGAAAGCAAAGAGAAAAATACCAGACAGCTTAAGAGAATGGCTTGGCAGAATGTCAACATCAGAAATGATAAATAACTGTCGAGATCGAAAATTGTGGAGAGACATGATCACCTACGCCAGCAGGACCGGTACTTGTTTGATTGATAGATATGAGACTTAAAACTTGGAGCACATTTTACTGTTACTATTTCGCCAAATGAACAGCCAGTTCAACTTTTTAAACATTTTCTACACAACAACGGAATAATGTCTATTTTAAGTCGAAGAGACGTTTACCATATTGGCAAAATTGGTAAACGTTTGTGTCCCTAATGTATTTTAACAAATCAGGGACAAAAGCTAAAAAAAATCGGCCAAAATCGGGACAAATTCGGGGCAGTAACAAATCCGGGACAAAGGTTGAAAAAACAGTAAAGAATCGGGACGTCTGGTCACCTTACTTTCTGGCATTAACCAAACAACTCCTAAAGGAATGAATGGGAAGGAAAAGGAATGAAGTCTTCTTGTCGTCCGCCCTTAAATGTAGGTTAAATGGGAGTAGATGTGTTGTGTTGTAGTTTGCAGTAGAATTTGTTTATTTGCACCTTTCGGCCCACAACCTCCGATTTCTGCAAGGCTTTTTGAGTACTGGATTGTCTTCCCTCTCGATCTCTGTTCACTTGACCAAACTAGATTGATTAGTCTGTTTATAGAGGCACCACGAAAAGATGGAGTGGGATCTGGGTAGCTCTGGTTTATCAATCCTGGTACAAACAGTCAGCTTAGAGTTGCTGTCAGCTTTCAGTCCTGTTTATGACCAAGCGCCGTCTCCCCCATTGAAGAGTAGAATATTATAATATTCTATATTAGAGGACATCAACCACTGCCAGGATTATAGTAATCCTGATGATGATTGGTTGTCACGTGCTCAAACATAAGTTGTTACTTCTTCTTCTTCTTTCCTTCCTCATCTACCTTCCAGCGTCGAGGGGAGATATAATTTGCGATCTTTTGCTCTTCTGTTTGCCTCTGCTGCTGTTATGTTTCCTAGTGCTTCTAATATTCCATCGATCCATCTTTTTCGTGGTCGACCCTTGGGTCTGGTGTTCTCACAACGTTTGTTGAAGACTCGTTGTGGCGTGTTTTGTTCTTTCTGCCTTGTCACGTGGCCAAACCATTTTATCTGTTGTTTTCTTATATATTCTATGGCGGGGGCTATTCCAAGCTTTTTTCTCAGTTCTTCATTTCTGATCTTATCTCTCAGACTGTTTCCTGTCATTCGCCTAACACATTTCATCTCTGTAGAGGTTATTTTTCTTATTGTTCTTGCATCTATGGTCCAGGACTGGCATTGGTAGCACAACGTTGGGATGAAGATTGTATTGTATAGTGCCCGTTTTGCCTCTAGAGTTATTTCCTTGTTGGACAATAGTGGCGATAGCTGTCCAATGATTTGACAAGTTTTGCTACCTCTTAGACCCTGAAAAACCCTGGTGTGACGATTGAGGTGGCTTTCCGTACTTTCCAGGTTGTGTTGAAGAGATTGGGACTTGTCTTTCCTAGAGATACCGTAATACTAGTTCTTCTATGTACTGGGATGTTTGGAACTTGTCCTTGCTATAGATACTGTAATACTAGGTAACTACAAATTTACTAACTTACTAACTAACGAACAAACAAATTAATTAGCTAATTGATTAAACAAGTAACCAACCCTCCAACCAATTAGCCAACAAATAAGCAAATTAATTAACTAATTAATTAAATAAATATCAAGCTAACTATTTAACCAACCAACTAATTTAATAACTAACTAATTTAATAACTAACTAACTAACTAACTAACTAACTAACTAACTAACTAACAAACTAACTCTCTAACTATCTAACTAACTAACTAAATAATTAACAAACTAACTATCTAACTAACTAACTAACTTATTAAACAACTAATTAACATATTATGTAACCAACTAAATAATTTATTAACTAACTAACTAGCTAACTAACTAACTAATTAATTAACCAACTAACTGATTCATTTCTTAACTAACAAATAAACCAACTTACTAACGAACTTACTAAGTAACTAACTCACAAACTTACTGACTAACTAATTAACCAACTAACTAATTTATTAACAAACCAAATAATTAAATTAACCAACTAATAATTGTATTAAGTAAACAATTACCTAACCAACTAACTAACTAATTAACCAATTCACTAACTTATTAAGGAACCCAATAACTATTTATCAAACTAACTAATTAACCAACAAACTAATTAAAATACTATCTAACTAATTAACCAACTAACTAACTTATTAAGGAACAAACTAACTAACCAACTAGATAATTAACATACTAATAAACTAATTAACCAACTAACTAACTTATTAAGTAACCAACTAACTAATTAACCAACTTACTAACTTATTAAGAAACCATATAATTAAATTAACAAACTAATAACTTATTAAATAAACAATTAACTAACCAACTAGCGAACTATTTAACCAAACAACTAACTTATTAAGTAACACAATAACTATTTATCAAACTAACTAATTAACCAACAAACTAATTAAAATACTAACTAACTAATTAACCTACTAACTAACCTATTAAGTAACCAACCAACTAATTAACTAATTAACCGAATTATTAAGTAACCAACGAACTAATTAACCAACTAACTAATTAACATAATAACTAACTAATAAACCTACTAAATAACTTAATAAGTAACCAACTAACTAATTAACCACCTAACTAATGAGCATAATAACTAACTAATAAACCTACTAAATAACTTAATAAGTAACCAACTAACTAATTAACGAACTAGCTGATTAACATATTAACAAGCTAATTAACCGACTAAAACGAACTATTACATTAAAAAAAAACTAACTTATTAAACAACCAGCTAAGTAACTAACTAATTAACCTACTAACTTATTAATTAACATATGAACTAACTAATTAATATAATAAATAACTAATTAAGCAACCAACTAACGAGCAAATTAACCTACTAACTAATTAATTAACCTACTAACTAACTCATTAACCTTCTAACTAATTAACCTACCATCTAACTAACTAACCAATAAACTAATTAACCGACCCACTAACTAATTAACCAACAGACTAACTAATAAACCTACCAAGTAATTTATTGACCAACCAACTAACTACTTAATTAAACAAAGTAACAAATTCATTTACTAATTAATTAACCAACCAACTAACTAATTAGCCAACAAATTAATGATTTAGCCCTCTTACTATCTAATTAACCTACCAACTAACTAATTAGCCAACAAACTAATGATTTAGCCCTCTTACTATCTAATTAACCTACCAACTAACGAATTAGCCAACAAACTAATGAATTAGCTAACTTACTATCTAATTAACCTACCAACTAACTAATTAGCCAACAAACTAATGATTTAGCCCTCTTACTATCTAATTAACCTACCAACTAACTAATTAGCCAACAAAATAATGAATTAGCCAACTTACTATCTAATTAACCTACCAACTAACTAATTAACCAAATTACTAACTAATTAAACAACCAACTAATTATATGACCCTTTTCGTCTTGTTAAACGGTCTAGTAGAGGTTATTGTGTATTTTTTTAGGTTTTGTTTTTGTCAACAGATTCTCCCGTGGCTAATTCTACCAATGTTTGACAAACAGAAACGGTCACAGAATGAACAAGTCAGGCCCACTGATCCACAGGGTTTTCCATCCTTTTTCATGAGTCTTTTCTCTTCTACGTTTTGCCTTAGTACAGTCTCAAATGATGTTATACCATTCCTTATACATGCTCTCCATGATGTGCGATCACTTTCCAGATGTTCCCAGTCATTTTCACAGATGGGGAAGTCATTTAGAGATGATTTACAGATATCTCTTTACCGTAGTTTATGATTACTGTTTTTCTAATTTGTCCCTCTTTCAGTGTGTTTGCTTTAACAAGTCCAGGGCACTTGACCCTTACGTTCCATGTGCCAAGTTTAAACATTGGTGCTTTCTTCCTCATTTCACTTTGCCTACTCTGCCTGGGCACGGAATATGGAGATAGTGCTTTACCCAGTCGCACTATGGAGATAGTGCTTTACCCAGTCGCACTATCCCCCTCTCAACTTTGTATCAAGGATTTCCGAAGGAGGGACAAAGTTCCGGACGTTCGGAATTGAAAGAAGGTGCAGGGTATAACCAACTAACTAATTAACCAACAAACTAACGAATTAACCAACTAACTAATTAACCAACAAGCTAACGAATTAACCAACTAACTAATTAACCAACAAGCTAACGAATTAACCAACTAACTAATTAACCAACAAACTAACGAATTAACCAACTAACTAATTAACCAACAAGCTAACGAATTAACCAACTAACTAATTAACCAACAAACTAAAGAATTAACCAACTAAAACTAATTAACCAACAAACTAACGAATTAACCAACTAACTAATTAACAAACAAACTAACGAATTAACCAACTAACTAATTAACCAACAAACTAACGAATTAACCAACTAACTAATTAACCAACAAACTAACGAATTAACCAACTAACTAATTAACCAACAAGCTAACGAATTAACCAACTAACTAATTAACCAACAAACTAAAGAATTAACCAACTAAAACTAATTAACCAACAAACTAACGAATTAACCAACTAACTAATTAACAAACAAACTAACGAATTAACCAACTAACTAATTAACAAACAAACTAACGAATTAACCAACTAACTAATTAACCAACAAACTAACGAATTAACCAACTAACTAATTAACCAACAAACTAACGAATTAACCAACTAAAACTAATTAACCAACAAACTAACGAATTAACCAACTAACTAATTAACCAACAAACTAACGAATTAACCAACTGACTAATTAACCTACAAACTAACAAATTAACCTACTAACTAATTAACCAACAAACTAACGAATTAACCAACTGACTAATTAACCTACAAACTAACAAATTAACCTACTAACTAATTAACCTACAAACTAACGAATTAACCTATAAACTAATGAACTAATCTACTAAGTAACCTACAAACTAACGAATTAACCTGCTAACTAATTAACCTACAAACTAACGAATTAACCTACTAACTAATTAACCTACAAACTAAAGAATTAACCTACTATCTAGTTAACATATAAACTAACGAATTAACCTGCTAACTAATTAACCTACAAACTAACTAGCTAGCTAAATTATCTTTACGTGATTATCCCATTTCTGAAGTGTGCGGGTGGGAAGGGACGGGAAAGGGGCTCTTAGAAATGGAGAATAAAGGTCTTTTGACCAGTGCAGCCACAACGACGTGTTAGGGTCAAAGTTTTTACTCCACACTCAATATTGAAATAACGAATGACTAAAGAAACCTGGTATTCCACATTAACAACATGTTGCAAAGAAACCAAGAATGTCCTTGATTTACACAAGTTACCGAAGATAAAATACGCCATTTGCCGCTCGGAAAATTCCTTACAGAAATGTGTAATGGCTACATTGTAAATTGAATTTCTTCTACATTCTTGCACGAAATGTAATTTAGCAAAAAAATAAATATTTACAAACCGTGGCTGCTTCTATTATAGTGAGATCATGTAAGTAATCATTTGGTACACTTTTAAGCCGTACTTTTCCTGCAGAAATATTTTTGGAGGTACAGCGATTATCAAGCTACTTTTAGCATCAGACTCTTCATTAAATCGTTATATTTACTATATTGGTATTAGAAGTGGCCGTGCGGCTAAAACCACTGTTTCGTTAGCAGAAAAAGCACGTTCGGTGTTCGAAACCCGCGGTAGACAGAAAGGATTTTTTTTTCTATCGGGGGTGAAATAAAAATACTGAGTCTCACACGTCGTGGCGACTGCTTGACCAAGCGGCCTTTATTCCTTTGGTTCTATCGTGACCTCTCCCTTCGACATAAACCTGCAGTGGTAATATGTGTCGTAAAGAGAATTTTTTATTTTAGATGTTAGAAGTTTCAGATTGCACCATTTTCTATTTTACAATAAAACTATTCTACTACTTCTTTCCTTCATGTTGAAGTCGGATATATTGGTACGAAAAAAATTTTAATGTCGCTTTTTTGCTGCAAGCAATAACACAACGTATTCATTGAGTTATTGAGTTATGAGCTATTGAGTTATTGATTTATCGAATTATTTATTTATTGAGCTATTAAGTTATTGAGTTATCGAATTATTTAGTTATTGAGCTATTGAGTTATTGAGCTATTGAGTTATTGAGTTATCGAATTATTTAGTTATTGAGCTATTTAGTTATTGAGCTATTGAGTTATTGAGTTATCGAATTATTTAGTTATTGAGCTATTGAGTTATTGAGTTATCGAATTATTTAGTTATTGAGCTATTGAGTTATTGAGCTATTGAGTTATTGAGTTATCGAATTATTTAGTTATTGAGCTATTTAGTTATTGAGCTATTGAGTTATTGAGTTATCGAATTATTTAGTTATTGAGCTATTGAGTTATTGAGCTATTGAGTTATTGAGTTATCGAATTATTTGGTTATTGAGCTATTTAGTTATTGAGCTATTGAGTTATTGAGTTATCGCATAATTTAGTTATTGAGCTATTGAGTTATTGAGCTATTGAGTTATTGAGTTATCGAATTATTTAGTTATTGAGCTATTGAGTTATTGAGTTATCGAATTATTTAGTTATTGAGCTATTGAGTTATTGAGTTGTCGAATTATTTAGTTATTGAGCTATTTAGTTATTGAGCTATTGGGTTATTGATCTATTGAGTTATTGAGTTTTTGAGCTATTGAATTATTGAGTTATTGAGTTACTGAGTTATTGAGCTATTGAATTATTGAGTTATTTAGTTATTGAGCTATTGAATTATTGAATTATTTAGTTATTGAGTTATTGAGCTATTGAATTATTGAGTTATTGAATTATTGAGTTATTGAGTTATTTGCGGTTCATCATCATTGCACTCCGAACATGTCCATAGGTGCTCAGATCCTCTCCTCAGCAAGTCCCGCAGTGTCCAGCGACTGACGACTCCAGTTCTGTGTTGGTTGATAAGTCTTCTTACACGGCCACTAAGTTTCTCATTTCTGGCTGTGCCCATCTTAACTCCCATCTCTTTCATCCGAAGGAGTGGCGTGGACTCATGTTTTCGAAGTCCTGTGTCCTCCCCACATCTAGTAGGGCATTGATGATGTCGGCCCGATCCATTGGTTGACAGTCCTCAACGATAGCGCTGCTAGCCAACCTGTTCAACGTTTTAAACTCCCACTCAACGTCAATTTAAAAGCAGACAATGAAGTCAATGATACTGTACTACTAGCAGAAAATCCTAGAGACCTACAACAATTACTTAATGAAATAAACATGACAAGCAAAAAATATGGACTAGATATGAATATTAAAAAGACTAAAACTATGATCATAGACAAAGACAATACTCGAAATCCACAAGTAAGTAAAAAAGTAAAGTACCCCCGTCACGCCAAGTGGCGTATAGGGAAATATGGTATTTGTGACCCTACATTTTACAGACATTCAGCACATGGTTTTTGGGGTAATGTGGTCGGTATTACGTCCGTGCTGCTTTACTTTCCCAGAAAAAATCCGGTACCCATTTAAGGCTGAGTGAACCCGGAAGCCGTCGGTTGGGATCGAACCCTACCCCTTGTCCTTTGTAGCCCAGTTCCCTAACCACTAAGCTATTGAAGCGAAACCCACAAGTGGATATCAAAATTGAAGGAGTAGACGTGGAGACAGTTCAGAGCTACAACTACCTAGGACATACTATAACCAGTGATGGAAAATGTACAACTGAAATAAACAAAAGAATAGCTATGGTAAAAAGTAATTTTAATGCTATGAAAAATATACTAACATCAAAACAAATAACACCAGGGCTAAAACTAAGAATAGCAAAATGTTACATCTTCTCAATATTCCTTTATGGTGCAGAAACATGGACATTAGACAAGAAAACAGAATACAGAATTGAAGCCTTTGAAATGTGGATACATAGAAGAATAGGTAGAATTGGATGGAAAGAAAAGAAAACAAATGACGTCTTAAAACAACTAAAAATGAAAAGAGAACGACTAAACAGAATTCAAAAAAGACAAATACGATTTTTGGGCCATGTTGGAAGACACAACAGCCTACTTAAAGTAATCTTGGAGGGGAAAATACAAGGTAAAAGAGGCAGAGGCAGACCAAGACTAACATGGACGAGTAACATCAAAAGATGGACAAATCAGCCTATGACAACCTGCACCATCAAAGCAAGAGACAGAGCAGAATGGCGCTCCACGGTAGCCAACCATCGTTGCGGAGATGGCACCCGATGATGATGATGAATAAAGTGAAGTGGCTCCTAAGGTGAAGCTAAGAAATGAAAGTAAAATAATTTTTCTCAGGCATATCCGTCCAAAAACAACAACTTAGTGTTTGTATATACAAAATAAACGTAAAATGGTATAAAGCACCTAAACTAATAGAAAGGATAAACAAACTACAACGTCTCGGCAAAAACCATCATAAGGAATTGCAAACAAACTATACAAATTAAACACATAAATCTAAGCCAGAAAACGCAACATAGATTTACATTGCAGGTTGTCTGCTTCATACCATTTTATGTTTTTTTTTTTAAAAATATATTCTCTCTGCAACTATGCTCGCGGCCACACGTTATTTAATATTTTGTATATTTTATTTCTGTTCTTCTACTTGATGTTTGTTTACTCTTTCAGTAGGGAAAGTTTTTACCAATTTAGCGGTAGAGATTTCAGAGATAAAAATATTCATGATTTTAAAAAGCAATCTACAAAGCAAACAAAACAGAAGTCATGAACGTCACCAAAAATAAACAAAACATCAACATAACTATAGACGGCAGACAACTAAAACAGAACATCAACATAACTATAGAAGGCAGACAACTACAACAGAACATCAACATAACTATAGAAGGCAGACAACTAAAACAGAACATCAACATAACTATAGAAGGCAGACAACTAAAACAGAACATCAACATAACTATAGACGGCAGACAACTAAAACAGAACATCAACATAACTATAGAAGGCAGACAACTACAACAGAACATCAACATAACTATAGAAGGCAGACAACTAAAACAGAACATCAACATAACTATAGAAGGCAGACAACTAAAACAGAACATCAACATAATTATAGAAGGCAGACAACTACAACAGAACATCAACATAACTATAGAAGGCAGACAACTAAAACAGAACATCAACATAACTAGAGAATGCAGACAACTAAAACAGAACATCAACATAACTATAGAAGGCAGACAACTAAAACAGAACATCAACATAACTATAGAAGGCAGACAACTAAAACAGAACATCAACATAACTATAGAAGGCAGGCAACTAAAACAGAACATCAACATAACTATAGAAGGCAGACAACTAAAACAGAACATCAACATAACTATAGAAGGCAGACAACCAAAACAGAACATCAACATAACTATAGAAAGCAGACAACTAAAACAGAACATCAACATAACTATAGAAGGCAGACAACTAAAACAAGTAGAGGAATTCAAATACCTAGGAAGTCTAGTGACAAACGATAATTCTCAAACAGCAGAGATAGAATCAAGATGCAACAAAGCTTGTCAAATCATCGGACAGTTATCACCACTATTGTCCAACAAGGAAATAACTCTAGAGGCAAAACGGGCACTCTACAATACAATCTTCATCCCAACGTTGTGCTACCAATGCCAGACCTGGACCCTAGATGCAAGAACAATAAGAAAAATAACTTCTACAGAGATGAAATGTGTTAGACGAATGACAGGAAACAGTCTGAGATATAAGATCAGAAATAAAGAACTGAGAAAAAAGCTAGGAATAGCCCCCGCCATAGAATATGTAAGGAAACAACAGATAAAATGGTTTGGCCACGTGACAAGGCAGAAAGTACAAAACACAACACAACGAGCCTTCAACAAACGTTGTGAGAACACCAGACCCAAGGGTCGACCACGTAAAAGATGGGTCGATGGAATATTAGAAGCACTAGGAAACATAACAGCAGCAGAGGCGAACAGAAGAGCAAAAGACCGCAAATTATATCTCTCCTCGACGCTGAAAGGCAGATGAGGAAGGAAAGTAGAAGAAGAAGAAAGAAGAATCTACATGTTTATATTTATCTAAAACTTAAGGATGTTATATCTGAATGTTTAGACAATTAAACAAGGAATTAGATTTCACCAATACCAAGATGATACAAGACATGTAAAAAGAATATGGTTTGATGACGGTTCACATTAATCAAGTTGAGAGTGACGCACTGTGCGGCGAAACGTACGGAAATTGTTAAGCTTAATTTTTTGGGTGTTTTTTGTTTAATTAATTTTAATTGAATCGTTCTCTGTTTAGTTCATTATCTTTATCTTCTTCCTTTCACATCCCTATTGAGTGATGGGGTACTTTACTTTTTTTTTTATTAGCTTCGCATTTTGATGCCTTTTTTTGCTTTAACCCTTCCTAATCCACACTAAAAAAAATCGTAACTCCAGCCAAAATTTAACCCCAACTTAAAAAATGTACAAATTCGTGCCAACAAACTGAAAACAGCAACGACCTAGCTGCCACACGAGAAGGTAAACATAATTTCTCATTAACAACTCAATCGTTTTGTAAATATTAATTTACAGCTATTTACCCAAATGTAACCTACCTCAAACATAACGAATGCTTCTAATACAGACTAACACATGAGAGCGGTATTATATAATATGTATTGCTTTGTGTTGAAGTATAGGGGATAGCTGTCCCGTCCGAACTCTTGGGATAGTGTCCCAATTGGTTTCTCTTACTGCATAGGATGTCTGTTTCTTTATTGATGTTACTATCTTCAAAAATGATGTTCCCGGATATTTAAAGCTTCTAACTTGTTTTATAACTTGATATTCTCTAGCCATGTTTAGTGTTTTCTTCTGTCGTCCTGTTGACATAGCTTCTGTTATTTTAAGTACTTGGTTAAAAGTCAAGTACCCCCGTCACGCCAAGTGGCGTATAGGGAATATGGTGTTAGTGACCATACCTTTTACAAACCTTCGTCACATGATTTTTGGGGTAATGTGGTCAGTATTACGCCCGTGCTGCTTTACTTTCCCAGAAAAAAAATCCGGTACCCATTTAAGGCTGGGTGAACCCGGAGCCGTCGGTTGGGATCGAACCCTACCCCTTGTCCTTTGTAGTCCAGTTCACTAACCACTGAGCTATCGTGGCTCCTTATTTTAAGTGCTTAATTGCATGTTATTCATTTTACATTCTTTATTGAAGGACAGTAGATGTTGAAATTCTGTTTCTTCTATAGCTATTATTGCCTATTTCTCAGTAAAAAAAAATAGTTCGTTTATATCTTCACTTGTGATTTGGCATCCGTGCAAACTATAGGTCGTTTCAAAATATTTTGAAGGTGTTTAAAATTCCATATCTCTGCAACCAATTGATTGATAATGCTGAAATTTTGCATATGGTCTTGTGATTTTTTGGTCCCAAGAAGTACATTCATTTCCTCACCAACAAACGTATAGTTTTAAATATTCTTTATTTGAAGTATACAAATTTAGGGCATTTTGGTCAAACCATATATTTGGAGGAATTACCGCTTCATATGAGTGAGCACCCACGGACTTGTCATCTTGAACGTAATGCGCGCCAATTTCCCTGTTTTAAGCACTAAAAAACACATAAAACGCGTCATAGTTATAATTTTATATCCGGTGCATCCCATTTCCTGTCGTTTTGTTGTGATTTATGTGCAACGGCGTATCCTAATTATTGGGTAATTTCGTTAAATTTGTGATCTGTTAGTCAATGGGTATAAAAGTAAAGTTCCTTACATTGCAATCAGTGGCAATAAAGGTGTATAAATATTTTTGCATAGAAGCTAAGCGTGGAAAACTGTATCGAAGCATCTCAAAGCCAGAAAAGAGAACTATTCACGCATTGGGTATAAGCAAACGCTTTTTCAAACAAGTGCTTAAAGCTAACGGAGTGTCCAGTTCAATCAAGACTAGGACGCTAGGAAGAAAGAAAGTAGTAGATAGTTTTGACAAGGAAGTGATTAGAAGAGCAATTTGTAAAATGTTCGATTCCAAAGAAACTGTGACTTTAAGAAAACTGAAAATTCGACTGAGAGCAGAAAATGACATTGTTGTGTCGAAAACAACATTATGGAGAACTGTTAGAAGCATCGGTTTTACGTTTAGAAAGTACGATAGTGGTAGAAATGTCATCTGCGAGAAGCCGCACTTAGTTTCTATGAGGAGTAAATATTTACGTGAAGTACGGGAAATGCGTAACCAAGGTTATGATATTGTATTTCTAGATGAATCTTGGGTAAATTCTCACCACACAAGTGCAAAGGAATGGCAGTTATCAGATGGAAGTATTAAAAGATGTGTACCCACTGGAAAAGGACAGCGTATTATAATGGCACATGCAGGCAGCCGAAAAGAAGGGTTGGTGAAAAATGCAGAACTTATATTCACCTCTAATTATACTGACAACAGGGACTATCACACCGAGATGAATGGCCATATATTTAGAGAGTGGATTGAAAATACTCTTCTTCCAATTCTAGACAGACCATCATGTCTGGTAATGGACAACGCGTCGTACCACAACGCTGTGGCAGAAGAAGACAAAATTCCTACATCTACCAGTACAAAAGATGCTATAAAGATTTGGCTAAGAAAGGAAGGAATTCCATTTAACGAGGGATTTTTGAAACCTGAATTACTGTCACTTGTTAAGAAATCGCAAAAGACCAAAGTATTCCAAATAGACAAAATCATTCAACAGCATGGTCATACGTGCTTGAGACTGCCGCCTTACCATCCACAATTAAACCCCATTGAACTCGTTTGGGCAAAAATTAAAGGGCAGGTGGCAGCTGAGAATACAAGTTTTAAACTATGCGATATAAAAGGACTGACATATGCTGCTCTATCACAGGTTGACAAAAATTTTTGGTGCAAATGTGAAGATCATGTCTTAAAAGAAGAAAATGACTATTGGAAAAAAGATGGACTATCGTTCGTTCAGCCCAGATTAGTAATCAATATGTTAGACTCCTCTGATTCAGAATAAATGAAATAGTAATGGACGTTTTTATATGTCCGCATGATCAATCTTTAGCTAAAGTTGATAACGTTTTGAAAATGTAAAGATTCTTGATATGTGTACTGCAGGCATTCAAAGAAACTAAATCACTTTCATATGTCTTGTTTACGTAAAATAATGAAAGTCACATGGAAAGACATAAAACGAACAATGTAGCTCTTTACAGTGAAGAGGATCCCGTGCTTACATCGGACTCTTTAGTCACATGCGTACCCATAAACAATAACTTTGCTTGATATGTCATGCTCGTTATCGCTCGCAACGGATAATTAATTTTTTTAAATGTATTCTTTGTTGTATATTGTTTAAATAGTTTTCATTAATGGAACTGTTTATACGCTGATTTGTTTTAGACCGTCTGTAAAGGCTATAACATTGACATTCTCATAGTATTTTAAAGAAAGTAAACAATAGAAAGTAAACAGTTGATAAACGCCTCAAACTTTCAAGTTGTGTAGAGACGCCTATGTCGAGAAGCTGATTTCCATTAATATACGGTAAATTATTTTCTCCAGGAGCAAAAAGATCCGTAAATTCACTGAGATCAAAGGAAAGTGCTGCTTCATGATGAAGCATACTTCCTACATCATTAAATTTTGTGAAATCGGTGGGACCTTGGTAAAACAAGGCCAGATGCAAAAAATCAAGTTTGTAAGTGCAGGGAAAGAGGAGATATTTCATGTTAATCGTGAACATTTAGATTTGAAACGACCAATAATTA
Organism: Megaustenia siamemsis; assembly: GCA_032433765.1. Classification (NCBI taxonomy): domain Eukaryota; kingdom Metazoa; phylum Mollusca; class Gastropoda; order Stylommatophora; family Ariophantidae; genus Megaustenia; species Megaustenia siamemsis. The sequence goes on along the minus strand of JAVIAB010000026.1, from coordinate 27,552,706 downwards.
ATTATTATTATTGTTGTTGCTTAAAAAAAGAAAGCAACAAGAAAGGTCTCAGTCTGAATAGTAAGAAAACAGAAGTAATGGTTATATCGAAGAAACAATCATCACCACCATCATGCAGCATACAAATAAACGAGACAAATCTGAAACAAGTGCAACGTTTCAAATACTTGGGCACAATAATAACATCAGATGGAAGATGCACCACAGAAATAAAAAGCAGAATAGCTCAGGCCAAAATAGCATTTCAGAAAATGAAAAATATCTTATACAACAAATCTATGTCAATAGAAATGAGAAAGAGAGTTCATCGGTGCTATATAGAACCAATTCTGACCTATGGAAGCGAATCATGGACAGTAGACAAACAAATAAAAAGACGATTAGAGGCCACAGAGATGGGATTTCTCAGAAGAATGTTGAAAGTTCCCTGGATAGCTAAAAAGACCAATGAGGAAGTTCTCAAAGAGGCCAACACAAAAAGGGAGCTTCTAATTGGAGGCGAAGGCGCGCCTCAACCAGCACCAGAGCTGGAAGTCGTCAGTGACTCATAATTGATGGCTTGCGCCAGGATCGGTGAACCAGAACCATCCAGACCCTGCTACACCTCTCCGCGGTGCCTCCAGAAACAGACTAACCTGTCTAGTCTGGCCAAGCGAGCAGGGATCGAAGAGGGAAGACAAACCCGGTACTCAAAAATGTCGGCTGAAGTCGGATGTGTTGGGCCGAAAGGCGCAGATATCACAGTGTTACACTGCAAACTTCAACACAACGTAACTACGTCCACTTAACGTCCTTTTAAGGGCGGATGACGAGGAGGAAGTCTACGGTTCGTATCCGCTAGAATACCTCAAATCATCGGGCGAACGCATCATCATCATCAGAAAGAAACAACATTTTTCGGGCACATCATGAGAAGAGGAAAGTTGGAATACTTGGTTACAACTGGCAAAATAAAAGGAAAGAGAGATCGCGGACGACAAAGAGAGAAAATACTGGATAGCTTGGTGTCATGTCATGGAAAACAGTAAACAGTCAACAGCAGAACTGATACGATGCACGGTAGATAGAAGGTTGTGGAGGGACATAATTGCCTACGCCAACCGGTATGGCACATGATGATGAACACCAGGCACTGTATCGTATAACTTGATAATCACTGGTAAAAATGTTGAAACTTTGGTTACTCAAACACAAATATAACCGAATGGACGTAATAAAATAAAAAAAACCTTTTTCTGATTGTTTGATTACGTTACCAGGGGAACAAAGCCACGAGCAAAGTTCACGCGGATTCTCGTGAGATCTACATTAATCTATTCGTATATTTGATCAACTCTAACGATGCGTGATATTCGCGTGTTGTATGTTGAAGTTGTATGTTTGAAATGTTGGATGAGATGAGCATAATGGGGGGAAAGTTGGACTTTGGGAAAGATCGAGAACTGTAGTCTTCATGAAGTGTTTCCGCTTAAAGTTGACATGATTGACAAGTGCATTTTGAAGGTGAAGGTTGTTCACGATGAATAACATAGCGCGGTGCACAGTTGTTTGTGACTGCTGTTTTAGTTTATAGGATCTTTTCAGATATGTGATTTGTCAATCTAGTCAGACGTTAAATAGAAAATTAAATGCCTTTGAAACAAATTTCTGCATGTGATCTTAAATATAAGCTGGAGAGAATACATTTCGAATTGGTTAGAGCCGATATTGAACAAGAAAATGTGATGGTTATGGAAGACCCCGGTATCACTGCAAACGAATAAATATACATAATTGCTCAACCGCCCGTGTTAGTGGAATCATCCGAATTACTATCTCATCTCCCAAGCAAAGAAAGGTAGCTGTAGTCCCCATCATAGCAGTCTCAGCACACCCCAAAAGACATAAGGCGAAACCGCACAGAAAGTGAACACAGCCATCTGTTCTGCGTCATACGATATCAGCATTCATCGTAAACAATTGGAATATCGGAACATGATCAAAACGGATGAGACACACAGTTCACGGTGTGCACAGAGCACTCAACTCAGTAGCTCCTGCAACAAGCCGGACTTGAAATATGAGGAAACTGCAACAAGGAACACTTTTCTGATATAGCCTTTAATGGTTTCTGCCGCCTATCCACCATATTGACCGGAAGTTCACGTCCTCTTGAAAATGATGATCGTCATATTTTAAAAAAGGCTCTCAGTGTATCCGCGTGCTGCAGAGCGCTTTACTGGAGTTGGCCAGTCTATAACGTGGAAACGGGTTCTGGACCGTGCTACTGAGTAAGTGCACGTGAGTCTAGACCATCCAAAGCATCGACGTTCAGCGACAAAATAATCTATGACGACGGTAAGTGTAAGTATTCAGATGCAGCCCAAACGACATCATCGAAGAAGGAAAACACGACGGGGCAAGAGGGGTGGCGTTAAACTATCGAAGTGTGAGAGGCTAGGCCTAAAGTATGTGCGCGTTACTTATTGGAATTGTGGGTCCATAAATCAGCGACAGCCCATTCTTGATAAGCTACTGTGCGGCGCCGATATAATGGTTTTGCAAGAAACTCTTCTTGGTGACAGGACAGTAAGTACTCCTGGCTTTCATTGTTTTTACAATAGGCGACACCTTGAGCAGGCCATCCTTGTGCGTAACAATATGGTGGCAGCTGAGATTGATATGTCTGTGTGGAACAATGCAGAATTGCAGGTACATGCGGTTAGGGTGCAGACCCCAGTTCATTTGGTGATTGTTAATGTGTATGTCTGTAATGAGAAGGTGAACACACAACAATGGCAGAATCTCTTCGAGTTCGATGAAGATAATGTCATTTTCTGCGGAGACTTTAATACTAGAGGAAACCAGTGGGGTAACGTCATAACCAACAAGCAGGGAGAAGACCTAGAGAACGCACTAGTGTCATTAGATTTAGTGTGCTTGAATGATGGAAGGGCAACAAGAATGGCCACTCGAACAGGGGACTCTGATAGTGTCATAGACCTAGCACCAACTTCGCACCGGTTTGCAGGTGGAGTGCACTGGGGTTCCACGGAAGTGATCACTATCCATGTGTCCTCGAAGCCAGAAAAGAAATCTCCACACATTCCATTACGAGAAAACAGACCAGAAAGTCATTAACAAAATCAGACATAGGAAACAGAGTGCCCCTCGTAGGAGGCAGGAGAGATGGACGCAGCCACCCTGCTGGAATGTAGTTGTTGAGGAAGCTTGGCGGAGCAAGAGACAAACGGTCAAGACATGGCAGAAAGCCAGAAGGAATGGAAGAACGATGAGGAATGCTGACCATTTTTCCTGAGCTCTTGAAGCGTCTGAAAGTAGAGGTCGATCATAAAATTATGCACTTTAAACTATGTGCTATGCAGGCTAAGGATGCCAAATGGGATGACTTCTGTAAAAAAAAGTGTGCTCAGAAAAATCGCTAGCCACAATCTGGCGCCTTCATCAGAGCATGAATGGCACAACACGACACAGAGGCATACCAGACTTTCAGAGCACAGGCCGGATATGGCACAAATCTGATGAGAGCAAAGGGAAGACCCTGCTTGCCCGCTACATTGAGCAGACGACCCAAAGAAATGAGGCTGTAAGAATGAGGATATGGGGATCGCTGTCAAAATTGTGTAAGGATGTAGTGCTGGAAGAAGGTCTCACAATCACAACCGATACCATTCGCACGACACTTAAAAGGTCACACAACACTGCTCCTGGTCCAGATGGTGTTCGGTATGATGACATAGACGATTTAGCTGACGACGACTTGACAAAACTGGCCAATGAGTTTAATGCCAGCATTCGGAGTGGCCAGATTAAGTAGGAGTGGCTACACAGCTACTTACTACCGAAGCCAAACAAGGACCAATCTCAGATCAGTGCCTACAGAATCATCACAATGCAGAACACTGCGGGCAAGCTGCTGGAGAAAATAGTTGCCTGTGTCCTCACCTGTCACCTTGAACAGAAACGCGTATTCCCACCCACACTCGGAGGTTATAGATATAACAAAGAGACATGGCTCAATGCGGCAGTATTTGTCTATGATGTCTTCGAAGGCTTCCACAGACGAGAGGAGACATGTGCTGCTGCTATAGATCTGGAGGATGCATACAACAGGGTACCATTTGAATATCTCATCCATATGCTCCTCAAACTGGCTGTGCACCCCTTCCTCATTAGATGGATCGCCGCGGCACTGTTTCAGAGGAAGATGATACTCAGATGTGGAAGTTGGTCTTCCGAGCCAACATCCATTTGCCCAGGGCTGCCACAAGGCACACCATTGTCACCAGTTCTATTTAACGTGTACACAATAACGATCACAGAACAACAGCTGGATGGGAGGGGAAGAACTATGACTTTTGCTGATGATATTCTGGTATATCGACAGGGAAGAGACAGACGGGGAATCGCCTCCACAATGCAAGACGAACTCGATCGCATATCTTCCTGGTGTGGGGTTTCAGGTGCCTTGGTTAATCCTAATAAAGCATCAGTTTCATGGTTCTCCCTTAACAATCATATCGTTAATACAACCACACGGTAGTACGAATGGGAGCTGATGAGGTGACCAGGGACAAGTTGATGACATACCTCGGAGTTAAGTTTGATCGCAGCCTGTGTTTTCGGGACCACGTCGACCATGTGGTAACAAAATCCCGCAAAGGATTAGCCGCCTTGAAGGTCATGGCAGCTGCCAACATCGAGCAGAGGCTACTTACTCTTCTGTTCCAGGGATTAGTCCTCGCACCTATCGAATATGCCCTGGCAATTCTTACTGTCAGTACGACTCAAATTGATAGGCAGGAGAAAATACAAAATGAAGCCATGCGTATTATCCTGGGATGTACGAGGGACACTCCCTATGTAGCAATGAGGTATCTTCTTGACTTTCCAACCATGGATGACAGAATCAAGATCAGGAGAGCACGAGCATACCTGAAGATTAGTACAGATACAGAGCATCCATTGCACCACGTCCTCAACACAGAAAGGTGACAGGCTAAAAGAGGCAAATCATGGGTGGGCCGAGCAGAAGATGTCATCAAACAGGTCTGTGGGCTTACCAATATCAGCGTTGGTGAGGAGTGGATACCGGTGCCTACGTCATTCAAGGGGACTTTCTCATGTATTGTCACACTCGACAGGAAAAGTAGGGAACAGAACCCGGTCGTGGTTAATGTTGAGGTCATCGGTCTCATCTGCGATAACACCGATGAGAAAGATGCAGTCATCTATACAGACGAATCTGTAGGAAGACGCCAAAGAAGTGCATGGGCATTTACAGCACGCTCGTCAGGCAGAATAGTCTACGAAGACAGTGGTGCATACGTCGTGACCACGAGTATCATGACAATGGAGGCGATGGCAGTGACCAAGGCATTCAAATGGTTAGAGTCACAAGACTACACCCACGCATGTATACTGAGTGATTCGATGAGCATGATAAAAAAAGTGGAGGCGGGCTCTGTACGCATGCAATGGGTAGAGTCGTTGCAGAAATCCAAAATACTTAAGGTCACCTTTGTCTATGTCCCTGGACATGCGGGAGTACGGGGAAATGAAAGGGCGGACAGGTTGGCTAGCTGCGCTGTCGTTGAGGAAGGGCAATCAATGGATCGGGCGGACATCATCAATGCCCTCCGAGATGTGGGAAGAGCACAGGACTTCGACAAACACAGATCCACGTCACTTCTTCGGATGATGGAAATGGGAGTTAAGATGGGAACTGCCAGAAATGAGAAACTTAGTGACCGTGTAAGAAGACTTATCAACCAACATAGAACTGGAGTCGTCAGTCGCTGGAAACTGAGGGACTTGCTGAGGGGGGGATCTGAGCACCTATGGATATGTTCGGAGTGCAATGATGATGACCCGCAATGAACTCAATAACTCAATGCCACTTCGATACATTCTCTATTGTTCACTCCCTCACATTTTCTCTCTCTCATTTTCTCTCTCTTTCACTCTCAATTGCTCTCTCTCTCTCTTTCTCTGTCTCTCTCTTAATCTATCTCTTTCTCTCTCTCCTTCTCTCTTCCCCTCTCTCTTATCCCCCCTTCTCCATCTCTCTAAATCTCTCTCTATCTCGCTCTTATCTAGCTCTTTCTCTTTTTATTTCTCTCTCTATCTTTCTCTCCCCCTTTCTCTCTCTCTCTTTCTCTCCCCCTTTCTCTCTCTCTATATATCTTTCTCTCCCTCTATCTGTCTCTCCCTCTCTCATAACACCACAAGGCAGAGCTGTTATCTTTTAGTCATCGAATGATAAGGCAACCTCACTCATTGTCAACTGATATTATAGTGGCTTTAATGTAATATTATCGGTCCATCAGTAGTAGTATGGGTGGCTGTGAACCCACCCCAAAAGTGCACGTGCATGCACCGAAAGACAATAGATTTGGCACCGATACTGCACGAGATCTGCACCAAATCCGTGCAAAAAAAAAAAAAATTTTTTAATTCGCTATTATTAACGCAGATTAACGCAGGTAAATTGAAAAGATCGTGTCTCGCTGGTAATCGGCTTATCGTGCCGTGCGGGTTGTGGTCGGCTCTCGCGGTGTGTTAGATGAAAATATTTGTGAAAGAGTATTTTAAAAGAGTATATTTGAGAAAGTAAAAATTCAGAATTATTTTAAAAAATATGTATTTGTGAAAGTAAAAAAAAAAAACTCAGAATTATTAAAATTAAAAAAAAAGTCTCCCACCAGGATTCGAACACGGGGTCTACTACGTGACAGGCTAGGCACTTAGCACACGGTCCACTTCGTCACTTTGTCGAACGGTCCACTGCGTCTGAGAGATTAACTCAGGTAAATTGAAAAGATCGTCTTTCAAGCAGTCGGTTGCGGCTCAGGATATTTCAATTAACCAACTCAGGTAAGAAAAGGGACTTATGTTAAAAATAATAAAATATAAGGATGAAAAATCAATATTTTTAAAAAGTTAAAATTAAGGGAAATTTAAAATATAGGCGATCGCGTAACTGATTGGGTCGCGGATCTCGCACTACATTTTTTAGTGATCATGTGCCACCCTCAACAACATCATCAACTCTTCATGTCCTATCATCATACCACACAAAGTATCAAACCGATTATTATTCGGAGGCGGTCGGCATGTGAGGTGGAAGGAGGTGGGGGGGGGGTATTAGGCGACAGGAGGCGACATGTAAAAAAAAAATGCTGACAAGCAATGACGTTGAAGGGGTATTGTTAGGAAAGGATTAGGTAAATACGACTATCTCGCGGGCGGCCGGGGACAACAGCGGACTTGGGGCGATGTGCCTTGAATGGTCGTGTGTGTTATCGCTACCATCATCATGTGCCACCCTCAACACCATCATTAACCCGCCATGGCCTATCATCATGTGCCACCCTCAACAACATCATCAACCCTTCATGGCCTATCATCATCATGGCCTATCATCATCATCACCCTCCATGTCCTATCAGCATCAGCATGTGCCACCCTCAACAACATAAACCCGACATGGCCGATCATCATCATCATCAACCCTCAAACCATCATCAATCCGCCATGGCCTATCATCAACCCTTCATGGCCTATCATCATCATCATCACCCTCCATGTCCTATCATCAGCATCATGTCCCACCCTCAACAACATCATCAACCCTCCATGTCCTATCATCATCATCATGGGCCACCCTCAACAACATCATCAACCCGACATGGCCTATCATCATCAACCCTTCATGGCCTATCATCATCACCCTCCATGTCCTATCATCAGCATCATGTGCCACCATCAACAACATCATCACCCTTCATGTCCTATCATCAAGCCACACAAAGTATCAACCACCGAAAATCTCTCTCTCTCTCTCTCTTTCACATTCATGGTAAAGCAAAAACAAATTTCGTTCTATATTTCACATATATTTATTAATACAACACATATTTGAGTTTTAAAAAAAGAAAAGAAAACGGACTTATTTTAAAATGATAAAAATCAATATTTAAATGGCGAGGGGTACCGGTACTTTATCACAGATTCAGGCTAGTTGCTAAAATAATTGTTCTGTGACCAGACTCCAGAACAGGTGAGATGATTTTACTGTACTCCAGAATACGGCGTTCAAATCTTTCACGGTCAACTACAAACTGGTGCCAATGAGGAATGAGGTCCCCGTCTTCCAGAGCATCAAATGAAATGATATCAGGCGCCGCGGCAAAACAAACCTAAGGACAAGTCGAACTATAAGGGTTTTAATGCAACTCTCATTAGGATAGTATAAGGTTTAATGAAACATTCGTTAGGCTAGTTAATCTCGGTACATTATTGGTACTTAAGTTTTAAGAATACAAAATCTACATTTGTCTTAGAAGATGTGATGTTGGTAGCTATAACTAACCTGAATGTCTGTGTTTAGAAAAAAATGGGATTATAGAAATCTCGATACGTATGGGTTTGGTGTTGGTATATCAGAAAATAAATCGCCTGTAACACTAAGTAACAGACAAACAAATACATACCCTGTTAATTATATTTTTTTTTGTCGGATCGTGTGGTTGAGTGGAAGTGTTGTTGCTGATAGTAGGGTAAATTTCATTCCAGCGAGCATTAACTTCCTCATAATCTAACTCCGGAGCAGAATTCTCTACACCTCTAATCTCTGAACTTTCGTCATTCTCCTCAACCTGTGATCTCGAATTTAATAGTGGCTGAATCCTCGCATGCTCAGAGGTTTCGTTTCTGTTTACCACACTATCGGGGATCTTGTTGAAGATGGAATCTAAAGTTAACCCATTATTAAAATAAGCATTAGGTGGTGTCCAAGATGGGAAAGCTTGCTCTTCCACTGACCACTCAGACTCTTCAGAACTTTCATCGTCTTCTAAGCTTGAAATTACACGAAAAAGTAGCTGGGTCATACTACGAAATTCTTGAAGTTACAATTCCACTAAAATTATTTTTTACTCTTTTTGAATAGGGGACTTGCGGTCTCTTGCTCTTCTGTTCGCCTCTGCTGCTGGTATGTTTCCTAGCGCTTCTAATTTTACATCGACACATCCTTTTTGTGGTCGACAGTTGGGTCTGGTGTTCTCACAACATTTGCTGAAGGCTCGTTGTGTTTTGATCTGTCTGCCCTGCCACCTAGCCAAATTATTTTATCTGTTGTTTCCTTATATATTCTATGGTGGGGGCTATTCCTAGCTTTCTTCTCAGTTCTTCATTTCTGAGCTTATCTCTCAGACTGTTTCCTGTCATTCGTCTAACACATTTCATCTCTGAGATCACAAAAATTTAGGTACATAGTCAAGAAGGCGACCTCAAAACCCTAAAAATCTACTCCCACACTCATCTAAAAGTTACACCACAATGCACCAATAGACATCCCCATACCAAAAATTTACTTAAAAATCACTTTTATGATTGTTACGCCCCTTACGAAGGCTGATTGTTACGCCCCTTACGAAGGCTGATTGTTACGCCCCTTTACGAAGGCTGATTGTTACGCCCCTTACGAAGGTGCATTGTGCCAGACTGGTGCGCGTGTCAAACTTGTGCATGTTTTTGCACGGTGCAAATCTCGTGCGGTTTTGGTGTAACTTTTAGATGAGCGTGGGAGTAGATTTTTAGGGTTTTGAGGTCGCCTTCTTGACTATGTGCCTAAATTTTTGTGATCTCAGAGATGAAATGTGTTAGACGAATGACAGGAAACAGTCTGAGAGATAAGCTCAGAAATGAAGAACTGAGAAGAAAGCTAGGAATAGCCTCCACCATAGAATATATAAGGAAACAACAGATAAAATAGTTTGGCTAGGTGGCAGGGCAGACAGATCAAAACACAACGAGCCTTCAGCAAATGTTGTGAGAACACCAGACCCAACTGTCGATCACAAAAAGGATGTGTCGATGTAAAATTAGAAGCGCTAGGAAACATACCAGCAGCAGAGGCGAACAGAAGAGCAAGAGACCGCAAGTCCCCTATTCAAAAAGGGTAAAAAATAATTTTAGTGGAATTGTAACTTCAAGAATTTCGTAGTATGACCCAGCTACTTTTTAGTGTAAGTTCAAGCTCAGAAGACGATGAAAGTTCTGAAGAGTCTGAGTGGTCAGTGGAAGAGCAAGCTTTCCCATCTTGGACACCACCTAATGCTTATTTTAATAATGGGTTAACTTTAGATTCCATCTTCAACAAGATCCCCGATAGTGTGGTAAACAGAAACGAAACCTCTGAGCATGCGAGGATTCAGCCACTATTAAATTCGAGATCACAGGTTGAGGAGAATGACGAAAGTTCAGAGATTAGAGGTGTAGAGAATTCTGCTCCGGAGTTAGATTATGAGGAAGTTAATGCTCGCTGGAATGAAATTTACCCTACTATCAGCAACAACACTTCCACTCAACCACACGATCCGACAAAAAAAAATATAATTAACAGGGTATGTATTTGTTTGTCTGTTACTTAGTGTTACAGGCGATTTATTTTCTGATATACCAACACCAAACCCATACGTATCGAGATTTCTATAATCCCATTTTTTTCTAAACACAGACATTCGGGTTAGTTATAGCTACCAACATCACATCTTCTAAGACAAATGTAGATTTTGTATTCTTAAAACTTAAGTACCAATAATGTACCGAGATTAACTAGCCTAACGAATGTTTCATTAAACCTTATTCTATCCTAATGAGAGTTGCATTAAAACCCTTATAGTTCGACTTGTCCTTAGGTTTGTTTTGCCGCGGCGCCTGATATCATTTCATTTGATGCTCTGGAAGACGGGGACCTCATTCCTCATTGGCACCAGTTTGTAGTTGACCGTGAAAGATTTGAACGCCGTATTCTGGAGTACAGTAAAATCATCTCACCTGTTCTGGAGTCTGGTCACAGAACAATTATTTTAGCAACTAGCCTGAATCTGTGATAAAGTACCGGTACCCCTCGCCATTTAAATATTGATTTTTATCATTTTTAAAATAAGTCCGTTTTCTTTTCTTTTTTTTAAACTCAAATATGTGTTGTATTAATAAATATATGTGAAATATAGAACGAAATTTGTTTTTGCTTTACCATGAATGTGAAAGAGAGAGAGAGAGAGAGAGAGAGAGAGATTTTCAGTGGTTGATACTTTGTGTGGCTTGATGATAGCACATGAAGGGTGATGATGTTGTTGATGGTGGCACATGATGCTGATGATAGGACATGGAGGGTGATGATGATAGGCCATGAAGGGTTGATGATGATAGGCCATGTCGGGTTGATGATGTTGTTGAGGGTGGCCCATGATGATGATGATAGGACATGGAGGGTTGATGATGTTGTTGAGGGTGGGACATGATGCTGATGATAGGACATGGAGGGTGATGATGATGATGATATGCCATGAAGGGTTGATGATAGGCCATGGCGGGTTGATGATGGTGTTGAGGGTTGATGATGATGATGATAGGCCATGTCGGGTTGATGTTGTTGAGGGTGGCACATGCTGATGCTGATAGGACATGGAGGGTGATGATGATGATAGGCCATGAAGAGTTGATGATGGTGTTGAGGGTTGATGATGATGATGATAGGCCATGAAGGGTTGATGATATTGTTGAGGGTGGCACATGATGATAGGCCATGGCGGGTTGATGATGGTGTTGAGGGTGGCACATGATGATGGTTGCGATAACACACACGGCCATTCAAGGCACATCGCCCCAAGTCAGCTGTTGTCCCCGCCCGCCCGCGAGATAGTCGTATTTACCTAATCCTTTTCCTAACAATACCCCTTCAACGTCATTGCATGTCAGCATTTTTTATTTTACATGTCGCCTCCTGTCGCCTAATACCCCCCCCCCCCCTTCCACCTCACATGCCGACCGCCTCCGAATAATAATCGGTTTGATACTTTGTGTGGTATGATAATAGGACATGAAGGGTTGATGATGTTGTTGAGGGTGGCACATTATCACTAAAAAATGTAGTGCGAGATCCGCGACCCAATCAGTTACGCGATCGCCTATATTTTAAATTTCCCTTAATTTTAACTTTTTAAAAATATTGATTTTTCATCCTTACATTTTATTATTTTTAACATAAGTCCGTTTTCTTTTCAATCGGGGTTTTACCTGAGTTGGTTAATTGAAATATCCTGAGCCGCAACCGACTGCTTGAAAGACGATCTTTTCAATTTACCTGAGTTAATCTCTCAGACGCAGTGGACCGTTCGACAAAGTGACGAAGTGGACCGTGTGCTAAGTGCCTGGCCTGTCACGTAGTAGACCCCGTGTTCGAATCCTGGTGGGAGACTTTTTATTTTTTATTTTAATAATTCTGAGTTTTTTTTTTACTTTCACAAATACATATTTTTTTAAAAATAATTCTGAATTTTTACTTTCTCAAATATACTCTTTTGAAATACTCTTTCACAAATATTTTCATCTAACACACCGCGAGAGCCGACCACAACCTGCACGGCACGATAAACCGATTACCAGCGAGACACGATCTTTTCAATTTACCTGCGTTAATCTCTCAGACACAGTAGACCGTTTCGACAAACTGACGAACCAAAAAAAAAAAAAAAAATTACCCCCCCCCCCCCCCCCCCCCCCCCAAAAAAAAAATAGTCAATTTCGAAAAAATAGCGAATTCAAAAAAAAAATTTTTTTTTTTTTTTTTGCCACGGATTTGGTGCAAATCTCGTGCAGTATCGGTGCCAAATCTATTGTCTTTCGGTGCATGCACGTGCACTTTTTGAGTGGGTTCACAGCCCCCCATACTACTCCCATCTTACCCTGGATCTGCCTCTTGCTCTAATCCCTTCTCCTCATTTAATACAAGCTGTGTATGGTAAGAAATCGCACGACATTATTTCTAGATGGGGAAAGCAGTTTATTTGTTGTTTCTCTATGTAGTTTAAGACTGGTTCCATGAACAGTCTTTATCTTGCAATATCATTGACTTTTTTGTACTCCCAGGCTCTTCTGGGCGTATTGGATCGTGTCCTTCATAGCGGTATCACATTACACGATCTCCCACATCAACAGACCCCAGCGATGTGGTGACTAATGACATCCATCTCAAAGGTATCACAATACACGATCTCCTACATCAACAGACCCCAGCGATGTGGTGACTAATGACATCCATCTCAAAGGTATCTTCTTCTTTCTTCTTTTCTCTTTCTCACTGATACCTAAAAGGTGTCGTGATTTATATCATTTGTCGTTCTTGTGCTGCTCGAACTGTCTGAATTAGTGATTTTCCTTTGCTGTTACATGTCTCTGTCACTGCATCTATCCATCTTCTTCTTTTCTCTTTTCACTGATACCTAAAAGGTGTCGTGGTTATATCATTTGTCGTTCTTGAGCTGCTCGAAATGTCTGAATTAGTGATTTTCCTTTGTTGTTACATGTGTCTGTCACTGCATCTATCCATCTTCTTCTTTTCTCTTTTCACTGATACCTAAAAGGTGTCGTGGTTTATATCATTTGTCGTTTTTGAGCTGCTCGAACTGTCTGAATTAGTGATTTTCCTTTGTTGTTACATGTCTCTGTCACTGCATCTATCCATCTTCTTCTTTTCTCTTTTCACTGATACCTAAAAGGTGTCGTGGTTTATATCATTTGACGTTCTTGAGCTGCTCGAACTGTCTGAATTAGTGATTTTCCTTTGTTGTTACATGTCTCAGTCACTGCATCCATCCATCTTCTTCTGGGTCTTCCTCTTGGTCTTTTCCCATGCATTTTCGAGAAAAGCGTCCTTGATGGTGATTGGTAAGGATTCATTCTGACCAGGTGGCCAAACCATTTAAGTTGTTGTTGTTCTATATATTCTTGGAAGGGTTTTGTTTCTACCATTTTTCTTATTGTTTCATTTGGTATTCTATCTCTTCTTGTGTTGTTTGTTACTTTTCTCAAGCATCGCATCTCACATGTATTGATCTTTCCTAAATGTGATTTTCAAATCACTCAAAGGTATCACAAGACATAATCTAATAAATCAATAGACCCCAGCGATATGTAAACTAATGACATCACGTCTCAAAGTTATCACAAGACATCACCTTCTACATCAAAAGACCCCAGCGATGTGGTAACTAAACACTTCCCTTACTTTGTTATCCAATATTTTTTTTTCTGTTTTGGCGAGGCTGTTACTATGGATACCACTTGGGGGGTTGGAGGGGGAGGGTGGATTGAGGTCTCGATCAACTAAACTTTCACCGACGCTGTCTTGCATGGTCCCACCCCACACCCCTTTCTCTACATATGTCGTTACTTCTCACTTGGTACTGTTCTTTTCAATCCCTCTACAGAAAAGACAATCTGCTGCCTTGCAAGAAGATTGGGGACAATCAAAGGCTAAGGAAAGCAAACCTGAATAAAATGCTGGCTGAAATCGGATGCACTGGGCCACTGGCGCAGAACACACTACGACGTTTTCACGGGTGTTCAATCAGAGAGGATCTACCAGACTCTAATTGTGATGTTCTGTCTGTGGGGGCGATCAACACACTTAACCTGACAGCTGACTTCAAGTGAGAGTCTGGAATCCTACTCTGATTGAGTCCTGATCGCAGAGAGAGAGAGAGAGAGAGAGAGAGAGAGAGAGAGAGAGAGGACTGTTCTTTAACTCCCATCACTCCATTAAAGTATCCACTAAACCACAAAGGGCCTTGTTGAGCCCAATAAAGTTGTGTAAAACACGGCCCTGGGTGTTCTAGAGCAGAGGTGGGCAACCTGAGGCCTGAGGATCAGAATCGGCCCGCCAAGCTGTTTTGACCGGCCCTTATGCTTACTTTTAAAAGTACTACACTTTCCATATTATAATTGTGGTGACCCTACAAAGAAGTTACAACAGTAGTTGTCTGTTGCCTTCCTTCGAGTTGCTTATCGTTGGCTCCGCTAGCCTTGGCTCCGCTAGCCTTGACTCCGCTAGCTTTGGCTCCGCTAGCCTTGGCTCCGCTAGCCTTGGCTCCGCTAGCTTTGGCTCCGCTAGCCTTTGACTCATAAGTTTCACCAACTAAGAAATGGGGTTGTTTTACTTCAGGGTACCCTCCCTTAGCCTTTTACTCTCCTGAGCTTACCTGCAAAGCAGCAGTGCAGCCGCAGGTTTACTGTATACAGTTGCAGGTAAAATTACCCGACCTGACAGTTAAACAGAGTAATGAAAACGTTCTGAAAGAAGCCACCAAGAAAGAAAGAAAATAATTTTAGCAATGCAAATATAAATGTAATTTGCTATCCACTTATTCAAACTAATCATTTGGGGCCAATCGAAGCGAAATCAGAATATAAAGAGTCAGGCTCTCTCCTTGAGAAATAAAACTACCGTCTCTTGTTTTACCTGACCCCTAAAACTCTAAGAAAATAAAAATATTGAAACATAAATAAAACATAACCCCATATGGTTATGAAGAATTATCCATCCATTGTTATTATCCTACATATGCACATACTATACAAACAATAGGGTTTATTGTTTATTTTGGTTAAATGCGGTCTTTCATCGCTGGATAATGTAGATCTACGTTACTCAGTTACCGCCCCCTAGGGGGCGTTATCACCAAAGTGGAAGCCATCGATCTGTGTTATTGATGAGAAAGAACACGGCGGTAGATCAAAGAGATATATTTTCATTTTCTGTGTGGCTGCGTGTGGTTGGTTGGTTATTTCGTGGGAATTAGTTTGGCTTTCCTGATTTGAGCAAAACTGTCAAAGGTAAAATGTAGTCTTTTTTAAAAATAGTTTTAAAGAGGGGCTGGATGTAGAGTGGGTGGGGGGTGGATATAGAGGTGGGGTGGATGTGGAGGTGGAGTATGTTGGATGTGGGGTGGGTGAATGTGAGGATAGGGGGGTAGTTAGCCTGGATATAGAGGTGGGGTGGATGTGAAGGTGGAGTATGGTGGATATGGGGTGGATGGATGTGAGGGTAGGGGGCAGTTGGGTGGATATAGAGGTGGGGTGGATGTGGAGGTGAGGTGGATGTGGAGGTGGGGTGTGTGAATGTGAAGGTAGAGTTGCGGTGGGGGTGGATGTGGAGGTAGGGTTGCTGTGGGGGGGTGGATGTAGAGGTGGGATGGAAGTGTGTGTTGAGTGGGATGGGATAGATATGGGAGTGGGGTGAGTGTTTGGATGGGGTGAATGTAGGTGGGGTCGATGTGGAGTGCAGTGGATGTGACGTGTGATGAGTGGATGTAAAGGTAGGGTGGATGTGGGGTGGATATAGAGGTGGAGTGGAGGTGTGGGTGGGGTGGGATATGATTGATGTAGAGATGGAGTTGATGTAGATGTAGAAATGGATAGTTCACGTACAGCTTGGTAAAGACCGGAAATGTCGTGTGTGGAATTTTTGTAGCTGTGTGATCTTAACCATTTTTGGTTCCTTGACCCTGGCATTGTTCGGCTCATGGTTATGGTTATGGTTAAGGCCCCGGTATCACTGCACACAAATTAAAATCCATAATTTTCAACCGCCCGTGCTATTGGAATCATCTGAATTAACATATCATCTCCCGAACAATGAAAGGTAACTGTAGACCCCATCATAGCAGTCTCAGCACACGCCAAAAGACATAAGGCGAAACCGCACAGAAAGTGAACACAGCCATCTATTCCCTGCCATACGATATCATCATTCATCGTAAGCAATTGGAATATCAAAACATGATCAGAACTGATGAGGCGCACAGCTCACGGTGTACACAGAGCACTTAACTCAGTAGCTCCTGCAACAAGCCAAACTTGGAATATGAGGAAACTGCAACAAGGAACACTTTTCAAACATAGCCTTTAAAAGTTCCTGCCGCCTATCCACCATATTGACCGGAAGTTCACGTCCTCCTGAAAATGACGATCGTCATCTCGTTTCCAAGATAATTAATAAACTCTGTGGGCACGAATTTGTGAACGAACTAAAGTAAGATTTTTACATCGCAGTCGCTTGTGAATGCAAATAAGGTAATTTATATAATGGCTTCATTAGGTGATGCTATCTGGCCATTGGCGTCTTTATAGTTTTTAGATCTGGCCCTTGGTGTCTTCATAGTTTTAAGATCTGGCCATTGGCGTCTTCATAGTTTTAAGATCTGGCCCTTGGCGTCATCATCGTTTTTAGATCTGGCCATTGTCGTCTTCATAGTTTCCAGATCTGGCCATTGGCGTCTTCATAGTTTCCAGATCTGGCCATTGGCGTCTTCATAGTTTTTAGACCTGGCCCTTGGCGTCTTCATAGTTTTAAGATCTGGCCCTTGGCGTCTTCATAGTTTTTAGACCTGGCCCTTGGCGTCTTCATAGTTTTTAGACCTGGCCCTTGGCGTCTTCATAGTTTTAAGATCTGGCCCTTGGCGTCTTCATAGTTTCCAGATCTGGCCCTTGGCGTCTTCATAGTTTTTAGACCTGGCCCTTGGCGTCTTCATAGTTTTAAGATCTGGCCCTTGGCGTCTTCATAGTTTCCAGATCTGGCCATTGTCGTCTTCATAGTTTTAAGATCTGGCCATTGGCGTCTTCATAGTTTTAAGATCTGGCCATTGGCGTCTTCATAGTTTTAAGATCTGGCCATTGGCGTCTTCATAGTTTCCAGATCTAGCCCTTGGCGTCTTCATAGTTTCCAGATCTGGCCATTGGCGTCTTCATAGTTTTAAGATCTGGCCATTGGCGTCTTCATAGTTTTAAGATCTGGCCATTGGCGTCTTCATAGTTTCCAGATCTGGCCCTTGGCGTCTTCATAGTTTCCAGATCTAGCCCTTGGCGTCTTCATAGTTTCCAGATCTGGCCATTGGCGTCTTCATAGTTTCCAGATCTGGCCCTTGGTGTCTTCATAGTTTTAAGATCTGGCCATTGGCATCTTCATAGTTTTAAGATCTGGCCATTGGCGTCTTCATAGTTTCCAGATCTGGCCCTTGGCGTCTTCATAGTTTTAAGATCTGGCCATTGGCATCTTCATAGTTTTAAGATCTGGCCCTTGGCGTCTTCATAATTTTCAGTTTCTCACCACTAGTGTACATAAAAAAGAAATGAGCTACCGCTCGGAAAGAAAAAACAACGAAAAGTGTGATGCAGAAGAGGAATGCTCGGGATACAATAGAAGGGTATGTATACATATGTTGGACATGTGCTGATAAGAGAACAAGAGAAGGGTATGTAGGACATGTGCTGATAAGAGAACAAGAGAAGGGTATGTTGGACATGTGCTGATAAGAGAACAAGAGAAGGGTATGTTGGACATGTGCTGATAAGAGAACAAGAGAAGGGTATGTTGGACATGTGCTGATAAGAGAACAAGAGAAGGGTATGTTGGACATGTGCTGATAAGAGAACAAGAGAAGGGTATGTTGGACATGTGCTGATAAGAGAACAAGAGAATTCCACAAGAGACTCTTCTATGGAAAACATCAGGATACAGGAAAAGAGGATCATCTAAAGAGACACTAAAAAAGAACGCTTATAAGAGAAGCAAAGTTGGCAGGAATAGTTGGAATAGGTAGAATTTGGTGGAAAGAAAAAAAAACAAACGATGAAGTTTTAAAACAACTGAAAATGAAAAGAGAACTACTAAACACAATTAGAACAAGAGAAATGAAATTTTTGGGGCATGTTAAAAGACAAAACAGCCTACTAAAAGTAATATAGGAAGGAAAAATAAGTAAAAGAGGCAGAGGCAGACCAAGACTAACATGGACGAGTAACATCAAAAGATGGACAAGTCAATCTATGACAGCCTGCACCATCAAAGCAAGAGATAGAGTAGAATGGCGCACCATGGTAGCTAACTTTCGATCTGGAGACGCATTCAATGATGTTGATGATGATGACGACGATGATGATGATGATGATGAAAGTTAGCAGGCATAGCCACATTAGATAAGATCGAACATACGCCCAGAATAGAGATGGATGACGTAAAACACAAGACCTATGTGACGTCACGCGGAGCTGGAAGGGTCACCAATCAAGATCTCATTGCTATTATCTGCTCTGGTGTATTTCCTTCCCTAATCAAATAAAACTATTTTTCTTTCACAATTGGGTGTACTTTTACATGTTTACAGACGGTTAACGCAGGCTGGTGCTCATCGTCGGTCAAAGTCAAACTAAAGTACCCCTATCACGCCAAGTGACGTATAAGGAATACGGTGTTAGTGCCCATAACTTTTACAGACCTTCGGCACATGATTTTTGGGGTAATGTGGTCGGTATTACGCCCGTGCAGCTTTACTTTCGCAGAAAAAAATTCGATACCCATTTAAGGCTGGGTGAACCCGAAAGCTGTCGGTTGGGATTGAACCCTATATTCTTGTCCTTTGTAGTGCAGTTCACTAACCACTGAGCTATCGCAGCTCCCTCATCGTCGGTAGTAACTCTAACATACTTTCTCTCATGACTTACCCTAGCAATAGTTGATGTTCTGGCAGGAGGACGAGCACGGTAGATCCTTATTGAGTCTAGTCTCTTTCGTCATACTCTACTAATATTGTTATTGTTATTGTTATTGTTATTATTATTATTATTATTATTATTATTATTGTTATTATGATTATTAGAAAAAATCATCATCATCATCGAGTGCCGTCTCCACATCGAAGGTTGGCTTCCATGGATCGCCATTCCACTCTGTCTCTTGCTTTGATGGTGCAGGTTGTCATAGGCTGATTTGTCCATCTTTTAATGTTACTCGTCCATGTTAGTCTTGGTCTGCCTCTGCCTCTATTACCCTGTATTTTCCCTTTCAATATTACTTTTAGTAGGCTATTGTGTCTCTTACATACCTCCAAACTTTCATTTATCTTGTTTGAATCGTGTATAGTAGTTCTCTTTTCGTTTTTAATTGTTTTAAGACTACATCGTTTATTTTCTCTTCTTTCCATCCAATTCTACCTATTCTTCTATAAATCCACATTTAAAAGGCTTACATTTCTGTTCTGTTTTCTTGTATAATGTCCATGTTTCTGAACTATATTGGAATGTTAAGGAGATATAACATTTTGCTATTCTTAGTTTTAGCCCTGGTGTTATTTGTTTTGATGTTATATGTTCTTCGTGACATTAAAATGACTTTTTGCCATTCCTATTCTTTTGTTAATAATATAAGGTATACTGATGATACAGTCTTAATCGCTAAGAGTGAAAAATCGTGAAGATTGAAAATGAGTTACAAGAAATGTTGGACATTATAGTGAAGGAAAGCAAAAATAAAGGACTCGGCCTTAATAGCAAAAAGACAGAAGTAATGGTAACAACAAAGAAAAAGACATCACCTCAGTGCAAAATAAAGACAAGTGGAACAATATTAAAACAGGTAAATGAATTTAAATATTTGGGAACTTTGTTAACCTCAGACGGAAGATGTACAAAAGAGGTGAGATGCAGAATGACTCAGGCAAAAGCAGCTTTCCAAAAAATGAGGAAGATACTATACAATCCATTTTTGACAATAGAAACAAGAAAAAGATTTCTTAAATGTTATGTAGAGCCAGTCTGAACATATGGATGTGAATCATGTACAATAGGACAACAGACAAGAAAATCACTGCAGTCTGTAGAAATGTGGTTTTACAGAAGAATGTTGAGAGTACCATGGACAACTAAGAAGAGTAATGAAGATGTTCTGAAAGAGGTCAAAGCAAAAAGAGAGCTAATTTCCAATATTAGGAAGAAACAATCATCATTTTTTGGCCATGTAATGACAAGAGAACAACTGGAATATATTGTAACAACTGGAAAAATTGAGGGACGAAGAGATAGAGGGAACCAAAGAGAAAAGATACCAGACAGCTTAAGAGAATGGCTTGGCAGAAGGTCAACAACAGAAATGATAAATAACTGCCGAGATCGAAAGTTGTGGAGAGACATGATCACCTACGCCAGTAGGCCCGGTACTTGATGATGATGATGATTCTTTTGTTTATTTCAATTTTACATTTCCAATCACTGGTTACAGTATGTCCAAGGCAGTTGTCTCTGAACTTTCTAGAGATTTATAAGAGAAAAAATATACTCATAAATATGGGAAATTTAATTTCAATCTTTTCTCTTTCTTCACTTCCGTTTGTTTCCGTTCGTGTGTCGAGGGAGATGCAAAGTTCTGGTTCTCTCCCTTTTGACGATTTCACTCATTGTCAATTGATTTTGTTGTAGAGTTTCTTTAATGTTGTCTGTCCATCTTACTGTAGGTCTGCCTCTTGCTCTTCTCTTTTCTGCCCATTTTATATCTATGTTTTATATTGTAAGTAAAATGTAATTCTTTTTGGATGGACAAACCATTTCATTTGTTGTTTCTGTATGCATCTTAGGATTGGTTCAATGTCTACTTTATCTCTTATAATATCATTTCTGATTCTGTCTTTTCTGGTCACTCCAAGCGCTTTTCTCAGACATCTCATCTCTGTGGTGACATCTCATCTCTGTGGTGACATCTCATCTCTGTGGTGACATCTCATCTCTGTGGTGACATCTCATCTCTGTGGTGACATCTCATCTCTGTGGTGACATCTCATCTCTGTGGTGACATCTCATCTCTATGGTGACATCTCATCTCTGTGGTGACATCTCATCTCTGTGGTGACATCTCATCTCTGTGGTGACATCTCATCTCTGTGGTGACATCTCATCTCTGTGGTGACATCTCATCTCTATGGTGACATCTCATCTCTGTGGTGACATCTCATCTCTGTGGTGACATCTCATCTCTGTGGTGACATCTCATCTCTGTGGTGACTAGCTTTCTTTTATGCTTAGTCGTAAGTGACCATGTTTGGCATTGGTAGCACAATGTGGGAATGGATATACTCTGTATAACATGTTTCTTGGTGGTAATAGCTATTGTTTTGTTTTGAAGTGTAGGGGATAGCTGTCCCAATATTTCTCTATTCCCTTCCCTATTACTTTATTTCCATAACTGTTATTTACTAAATGATTATAATTAATTCCATTTATAATTATTACATTTATTTTGATAACAGAAAAAGTATCATTTTCTTGTAAAGATCAGACAAAACCTGGGTGACTGGTTGGTCTCGTGGCAAGACGCCGGCCTCGAGACAGAGAGGTTGTCAGTTCAAATCCCGGGTACACCGGTTGGGATTTTTATTTATGATTTCTCTCTGCGGCAACCACCCGTGGTATCAGCAGCGAGGCCCGGCTTGAAACGTTATTTACTCATCAACGGAAAAAAATATTAGTCCCTCCGAAGTCGGAGTTATCTGCCTGTGCGGCGAGGGACCTCTGTGCACACGGCTGCCAGGGAAAATGGATTAGCACGCAAAATTCAGTTCCTAGTCCCTAGGGACTTCGTCAGAGGTTCTAGCGAACTGAAAAAAACCCTCTTTATTTGGTTTTCTTTTGAAGCCCATTCCACCAAATACAAATCTGAATAACATGACTTTGAGTCATGCAACATTATTGCTTGACCTCGCCTACTTCTACCACGTTTTACTTATTATCATATTCTATACATTATTACGTCAATATGTTACATGACGATTACTCATTGGTTTATTTACCGAGATTCCCTCGCTTTGCCATCGGTTATAAATTACCCTTTTTGTAAGATCTCGCTCGTTTGTCGGAACAAACGTATTAAATGTGAGTTCTAAAGTGATACATCTGTACAAGAGATATAACTACATTTAAATCGTTTACACACTCATCATTAAGTGACGTAGTTTGTTGTTTTCTTAAGATCGTCTGGCGTGTAGTGAAAAGTACACCCCGGTCATGGCTCATAAACGGCCCTTTGCTTTTTTTTTGTTGACAAATCAATAACGTGAATATCGAATTAAATCAACCACAGCCATGAATTTACTCATTGTCAATTGACATAGTTCTCATCAGCAGTCAGATAAAACCGATGCAGGAAAAGACAAATGAACTATCATCAATAGCCAGCAAAATTGAGCTTGAGATCAATCATGAAAAGACTAAAGTCATGAAAAGCTTAATTCCAACAGGTGACAAAATATACATGGAAAACAAACCAGTAGAAGAGATCGATCACTTTATCTATCTTGGAAGTCACATTGATCGAGAAGGGGATACAAGTAAAGAAATTAGAATCAGAATGGCTAAAGCAGCAATGTCTTTCAGAAGCCTTGAAAAGTTGTGGAAATCAAAACTCATCAGCACAAACACAAAACTTAGACTATTCAAATCAAATGTACGATCAAACCTTACGTATGCGTGTGAAAGCTGGAAAACAAGAGATATAGAAACAAAGTTGAACGCATTTGAAAATAAATGTCTAAGGAAAATACTTGGTATCGCGTGGAACGAATTCAGACAAACGAGGACATTAGAGAAATCGCCAATCAACCACTAATATCTTCAGTAATAAAGAAAAGACGATGGTCATATGTTGGACATGTGATGAGAAGAGATAATAACCGAATAGCAAAGCAAGCCCTCATATGGGAAACAACAGGTAAGAGAAAAAGAGGAAGACCCAGGAGACACTGAGAAGAACATTGATGAGAGAGGCAAGAGCAGCAGGATTCGGCTCCCTCAGTGAGATGGAGCTGCTTGCACAGAAGAGAGACAGATGGCGAGATTTGATAAAATATCTTTAAAAGAAAACTGCTAGAACAAAAATTCAGATAGGAGAAAGTGTATCTTGGTCTACGCCCTATGGGCCGGCTACGGCTCGAAAGGTCAATAGATAGATAAAGATAGCCTATAATTTAAAGCAATAATTTGGAGAAAATAAGGAAATAATGGGCAGAACAGCTCCTTCTGGGAGGCTGTCCCGCCGGACGAGTAACGCGTTCAAATCCTAGTCGGTTAGGATTAATGAGTCTTCTGCTTTCCTTCCTCATCTGCATTTCAGCGTCGAGGGGAGATATAATTTGCGGTCTTTTGCTCTTCTGTTTGCCTCTGCTGCTGTTATGTTTCCTAGTGCTTCTAATATTCCATCGACCCATCGTTTTTTTTTTTAGAAGCACTAGGAAACATAATTTGGAAATTAATTAGGGCATTAATGAGTCAATTGGTCAATTAAAGAGAAAATAACATGTTAAACAACCCATTTTTTGTGTACTTTAACGTAGATGACACATTCGGTACTGATTTTGAATTAAAAGCAGTTTGTTTTTCTGAAACACGTGATATTTTAATCTGTCCAATTCTAAAAATAAAAATGACAAATTATTCATTACCTGTAAAATAAGTTGTATTTGGGCATAATTTTTACTTGGCAATGTAAGGAAATCGTTTGTCATTCAACCTTTTAATTTTACTTGGTAATGTAAACAGGTAGTTTGCCATTCCTTTCCTTCTTGGCAGTGACTGTACTAGTCGGAGATCGCAGCCATTGTCTCTATACATGAGATCCTCTGTCTGCCATCGCGGTGTGGGGATAACCGGCACTACTTGTTGGCTGCTCCCACAACACCATCCACCACCTGCTCCAATGGCTTCACATAACCCTGATAGGGGGGCTAAACGGGAGCTCCACCTTGTCCAGGGGTGTCCCGAAGACTAGCGGAGGAAAGGAGATGTCTTACTCCTCCTTTGGCAGGGCAGAACTCTACCCCGCTAACCGCATACAAATATAAATGCAAATAAAGTCAACTAAAGTCAATACAGAAATATAAATTTTTAAGGATGTTTGTTGAAGCTTCAAAATATGGTGGAATAACAACTAGATAATTATGAATTATAATTCTGATAGAGGGGCTAAACTGGAGCTCCACCTTGATCAAGGGTGTCCGGAAGATTTGTGGAAGAAAGGAGACATCTTACTCCTCCATTATTAGGGTAGAACACTACCCCTTTAACATCAATCAATAATAGCATCAGATGGGAGATCCACTACAGAAATAACAAACAGAATAGCTCAGGCCAAAATAGCATTTCATATAAGGAACACTTCTTATGCAACAAATCTATGTCAGTAGAAGGGAGAAAGAGAATTCATCGGTGCTATATAGAGTCAATTCTGACCTATGGAAGCGAATCATGGATAGTAGACAAACACATGGAAAGAAGATTTGATGCCACAGAGATGAGATTTCACAGAAGAATGTTCAAAGTTCCCAGAACAGCTAAAAAGACCAATGAGGAAGTTCTCAAAGAGGCCAACACAAAAAAGTGAGCACCTAAAAAACATCAGGAAGAAACAATCAACATTGTTCGGGCGCATCTTGCGAAAAGGAAATTTGGAATACTTGGTTACAAGTGGCAAAAAAATAAATATCATCATCATGTGCCATACTGGTTGGCATAGGTGATCATGTCCCTCCACAATCTACTATCTACATGCATCGTATCAGTTCTGTTGTTGACTGTTTTCCATACCATGACACCAAGCTATCCAGTATTGTCTCTCTTTTTGTCGTCCGCGATCTCTCTTTCCTTTTATTTTGCCAGTTGTAACCAATTATTCCAACTTTCCTCTTCTCATGATGTGCCCGAAAAATGTTGATTGCTTCTTTCTGATGTTTTTAAGAGCTCCCTATTTGTGTTGGCCTCTTTGAGAACTTCCTCATTGGTCGTTTTAGCTGTCCAGGGAACTTTCAACATTCTTCTGAGAAATCCCATCTCTGTGGCCTCTAATCGTCTTTTCCTTTGTTTGTCTACTGTCCATGATTTGCTTCCATAGGTCAGAATTGGTTCTATATAGCACCGATGAACTCTCTTTTTCATTTATAATGACATAGATTTGAGTCATGCAACAGTTTTGCTTTAAACATTAACATAAAAAAATACAGGGAAAGAGAAATCGCGGACGAGAAAAAGAGAAGATATTAGGAAGTTTAGTGTCATGGCATGGAAAACAGTCAACAACAGAACTGATACGATGCACTGTGGATAGAAGATTGTGGAAGGACATGATCGCCTATGCCAACCGGTATGGTACATGATGATGATGATCAGACATCTGCGAAATAAAATTAACATGCGAAATGTCTTATTGACGAACAAAATATTAGAATACAGTTTCACTAGTGAAGTTTCTTAAACTTATCCTACAAAAGAACATTGTCCTTTTAATGTGTGTCTATAAACATATTTTTGATAATCATCATCGCGTGCCTTCTCCGCAACGAAGGTTGGCTACCATGGATCGCCATTCTACTCTGTTTCTTGCTTTGATGGTGCAGGCTGACATAGATTGACTTGTCCATCTTTTGATGTTACTCGTCCATGTTAGTCTTGGTCTGCCACTGCCTCTTTTACCTTGTATTTTCCCTTCCAATATTACTTTTAGTAGGCTGTTGTGTCTTTTAACATGCCCCAAAAATTTCATTTGTCTTGTCTTAATCGTGTTCAGCAGTTCTCTTTTTATTTTCAGTTATTTTAAAACTTCATCGTTTGTTATCTTTTGTTTCCATCCAATTCTACCTATTCTTCTATAAATCCACATTTCAAAGGCTTCGATTTTCTGTTCTGTTTTCTTGTTTAATGTCCATATTTTTTTTTATAATTAAAAAAAAATATATGTATATATATATATAGTTCTTAAATATTATGTAGAGCCAGTCTTAACATATGGATGTAAACCATAGACAATAGGACAATAGACAAGAAAATCACTGGAGGCTGTAGAAATGTTGTTTTACAGAAGAATGTTGAGAATACCATGAAGGTGATACTGAAGATTTGTATCTCTGTATTGATATCAAACTCCCGTGTGTTACCGGGGCCTCATTATTTTGGATGTAAAGAATAGTGACCTTACAGGCATGTCGTAAGAGGCGATTAAGGAGATGGATCAATGGCTTGACAAGCTGTCATTGTAAAAAGTATTGTTATAGAAACATACCATAGATTTTAGAAGCAGTGATCTCTGCAATATGCGCCATTTTGGTACGCAAGGTTTCTGTTTTTGAGATTGTGGTTCTGCCCTATGTGCCGTCTTCGGCTCGAAAGGATAATATATAGATAGATTGATATCAAACATTGACCACAAAAGTCAAGGACAAACAATTATCACAATTTCTTTAAGCTCTCTCTATATGGTTTATCAGCGAAATAAAAAAAAAAAAACAAGTACAATTTCAACTCGTCCCATGTACCCTCC
This sequence comes from Megaustenia siamemsis, assembly GCA_032433765.1. Taxonomy (NCBI): domain Eukaryota; kingdom Metazoa; phylum Mollusca; class Gastropoda; order Stylommatophora; family Ariophantidae; genus Megaustenia; species Megaustenia siamemsis. Next base: position 27,525,729 of record JAVIAB010000026.1, on the reverse strand, counting down.
CCACCCCTTGTCCTCCTTAGCTATGCCTCAATATTTCTCACAAAACGTCCACCCACTTTACAAAGCATGACACGCCTCAGTTAGAACTCATGAATTAAATAATAACACTTGAATCATTTATATTTTCTCTTCCAATTTTTTAAGGAAATCAGTGGTTAATGTGTCCAAGATTAAGTCCGAAAGTCTGGTTCAGATTGATGGTATATAAGACAGTTAATCTCTTATGAAAATAGCGGACTGATCACAGGCCAGCAGAACACAACTCTTAAACCACTAATTGAAACAAGGGGACAGAACTGTCCTGAGATCCAGTGGTTTTCCACTTCGTTGACGAAGATGAAGACAATCCTG